>CM068371.1:166083040-166505540 GCA_034769895.1 Magicicada septendecula | reverse complement strand
AAGCGTACAATCCCTGGAGTGGACTGTACACATCAGTTTCCCCCTTTATCAGTATATACACAGCACTGTCCTTTCCCCTTCGTATACTCTCCGCTTTAAGTGGGCCTGTCGTTTACCGCCTGTTTGCGTTTCAGGGAGGGATGAAGAAAAGGGTGAACCACTGTGCAGCAGAATCCCTAAACACATAGATGGACAGTGCACCGTCAGTTCAATAGTAGTCAACTACTGTCAATACAATTATACGTACTGCATATTAAAACAAATTTTGCAATTTGTTAGATTTATTTGCTGCTGCTACGAATCATACGATATTATCGACTCAGTAGTTATTTGATTAATTTGGTCGGTTTGGCTTCAGTTCTTGTAATCTAGTCAATTCCAATCGCCAAACTTATTCAGTAGCCATTGTTATATGAATACAACAGCAACCACATGGAAATTTACTTGTAAACCTAACATAACAAACGTGTCTACACTTTCGTAATTAAAGTTATTGGACTGCTTTTGAGGAACTGAATAGTCCTTAGAGGCGGAAATAGTAGGTTTCTTTGTTTTCGCTTCCTCGGTGTGTCGTGGTTTGCAACCGCGGTTCGCCCTGGTGGTGGGGTGGGGTTATGCCCCACGGAGACCAACCGATCGCCACTAACTTGAGTCTCTTTGTCCAGGTTGTCTCTCTTTGGAGGCTTACTTGGATGCTAAGGCAATGGCGTGCCTACTGGTCACCTCTCATCGCCTCCGTGCGGGACCGAACCAACGTTGACTGGGACGGGAACGTTGATCCTGGTTAGCGGCTTGGCCGGAATGGTGGGCACCAGCTACCCAACTTATTCTCCTAGCTCATGCCGGAGTCGGCGGGTCCACCGTCTCGGCTGACGGATGTGTAAGGGTCAGATTCCTGACTACCGACTAGAACTGTGCACGAGTCGATCATCAAATCTGGGCCACCTATGTTAGTATGCATAAACATAGGGAGAAGGAAGAACCCAGGCTTTACCGACAAGTTTAGAGGCCTGCTATACGCCCAACACCGCTTACGGGGCTATTTGGCTCCAGAGAGAACGTATTGAGACCCACCATCCGGGCCAGTTTTTATTATTTGATTGTAACAAAGAAAAGTTTTTATACAAAATGCTATTTTTCAAAAATTATTTTCAAATCTATTAAAAATCTATAAACAGTTTTGTTATTGTATTGTCGCTTCTTTCACGCGGCCAGGATGCCTTGCCGCTAGGATCAAAGTCCTGGAATTCTTTGGTTGAACAGATTTATTTAAACGTATTTGTTACTTATAAGGAATTATTATGTGTGCGTGTTATATGTGTTGTTGGAGGGTTTTGATGGGCTCTCATGTATTCACAAGGCAGGCCGAAGAGATCGTCTACTAACCGGTGGTAGGAAATCTTTGACAGCGGGACGAGTGGGAATCGGCGCTAACCACTAATCTCTTGTGGTGGGACAGAAGGGACTCCCTGACGGAGGTAAATACGTACGAGATCTAGTTTTAAGTTCTAAGTTCAGAAAGAAATCAACACTCACGAGCTCTCGGAGTATAACATAACTAACATTAGGTCACGTAAGCACTGTTATATTTGTTATCCAATTCTCATTAACAACACATGGCCAGGGTCGCAGACAGAGTGCATGCCGATCCTGTAAAAACTGACCTTCGCGTCCTGAATATTTGCACCAATTTTGAAATAACGCACCACTTCGTTGTTCAGTTTTAACCTTTCTTTTATTTTTATATTGAAACCCCTATAACCGTTTTATTTTTCTGTCAAGTATTCCCGATAATATCGTGAATGTAAAGCACATGTACAAATACGATACATCTCAAAACTACACTGCCAGACCTTGACTAAAAGCAAGACCGTACTTGGAAACACCTTAAGGTTAACTAGCAAGGTCCTGTTACTTATTACTGACTACAAACTGTCGTTTTGAATGGACAAGTTGACAGTCGTAATGACGCTTGTTCATTAAAATGAAACATAAGTCATAATTTGTTCTTTACAGTTTATAAGATTTAAAGAGCCCCAGTTTTAAATTGTTTACTCTTCGAGCTACTACAAGACCAAGAGTACTACACCAAGTATTTAATACTTGTTGAAAATGTTGAAAATATAATTTTTTACATTATTTGTTATAAAAATGAAAATATTCATTTATATATTCCCCAGAAAATTATAATATATGTTATGTGGATAAAAAACACTCCTAAGCTCCATGAGCTGCAGAACTCGTTCGCTATTTTGGAGGACTACATTTTTTATTAAGTAAATTTCAATTGTAAATAAAATTACAGAAACCATTATTACTACCCTTATTACACTTACTACTTTTATAGTAAATTGACGATAGTGCAATAAATAAAAAAATTCCAATCTACTGCATTGGTTTTACTTGTCAGATTTATAACAATAATGCCTAACGACAATTAATTTACCCCCTAGATTTTAAGTTTATATATGTTCCATAGATACCTATAGGCCTATATCTAATTATTTTCACAAATATACATAACTGGTAACAGCGTACAAAACCTTTTGTAAACATACCCCCTTTTATTTGGAGGTCATTCAACTTTTGCAAGGTGAGTAATTTATTCGCCAAATTAATTCTGTCAGAGTATTAAAGATACTGGGTTTGTATTTTGAATACATTTCTTTATAACTTTATCCATCATCCATCAGTGAGACATGTCCCAGACAGGTAGACAAATAATTCCAAACGGTCGAGTTAAAACAGAGAACTCGCTTCGCCTGTCCAACAAATAATATTGTATTATGTTTATTTTGTAGTTAAAACGTTTTTATCCATCCTTGATTCTTAACTTTTAATGAAGGAGTTAGTTTAATAGAGTTCTATGTGCAGTTAAAAGCTTTCAAAAATGCAAGTTTTGACTAAGACGATGTTCAAACTGCATTTTTGACATTATGTCCACGTTAAATGAACAGTTTTTTTTTTTAATGGATGCAATGAAAAATAATGTTTCAATGTATATACATAAGGTTAAAAAATACAAAATTATTTCCACATTAACAAAAAAGTTATTAATACTCAAAACTTTAAACTCATTTTTCTCATAATCAACTAACAAGCAGTTAGAACCTTGTCAAACCAATGCATCGATATGGACGCACTGCCACATATTCATTTCAAGTTTACTTTCATGCATGACACCTCGTGTTATTATTACTACTGAAGAAGTATTTTTGAAAATGCTAATAAAAGTGTAGTAAGTTGTTATATGCACTAACTGAACGTGAACATTGAACATGATCGAAGGGACACTGAGGGATAGCACGTTGCGAACCTGGGGACTACTTTGAAAGAATGTAGTAGTCTATTTGAGTAGCGATAATGAGAGTTCCGGAAATACGATTCCTTGCACATAGGAGAGATTCACTTTTAAGTTCACTTTCTCCGAGAACCATACAGTTATAGTCAAGACAGGGGTTCTGATAACCTAAAGATGTTTTTAAAATGATCTATAAAATCTAGGAAAACTCATAATATGGCATAAAAACTTGGAAAGGTTACCTAGAAATTTTAATGAAATGTTTAGTTATTCACTGAGTTACACGCAGTGAGTGTAGACAATTTTTTATATCACCACTTACCGTACAATGAAGACGGATGATGATACTAGTATGACCAGTAGAAACAATATTAACAACAACAAAAACTGTTAACAAAGATTGGCTTATTAATTTTGGGGGGATAATAATAATATTACATTCCTTTCTATTTTGTACCGAACGTACAATTCTTCTCATAAACAAAATATCTGAATATATTTATCTTATCATCATTATTACTAGAAATTGTAAAGTGGAAAATCTCTGAGAAGAAAAGGATAATCTACAATTACGGTGTCGAAAATGTTATCGGCAATATAAATTATACTCAGCGTACGTGCGTAGAAATTTTAGTCAGAATTACTAAGTAATGACGTAAAGGTAAAAAGAAACGGCCTAAATTTAAGAAATGACAAAAATTACAATGCCCGTAAATTTACAAAATAATGTCGCAAAATTTTAAACTTACCAAACGAATTAAAAAACGACATAAAATGGCAAAAATTTAATAGAAAATGACAGCCATCAAAATATCGGCCCTAGTTTCGCTCACGTCTGACGGTCACAAAACAATTGTACGCCGACGTGGCCTGATGTCACTGTATGCCATTAGTTTAACGTAATTAACTCCTTACTTAACCTGGCGATAGTTGTCGTGTTGCAACTACTGGATATACTCAGTGCTGGACTGATAACGTTATCAGCCGTAGTAGAGTGCGTACTACGAGGTTCACGTTTATTAATAATTAAATATAGGTCAGATTACGCTTATTAACACACACACACACACACACACACACATCGAATGTACATTTCATGTTCAATACGGTCAGAGTTAATATTTGTTTATTCATATTGTAAAATTTTATTATTCCCAGTTATTTCAAAATATATTTTAAAAAAATCTTAAACTAAATGTTCAGTAACTAACCCTGAACATTTAATATTAAAACATTAATACACGAAACGAAAACAAAATAATTTAGCACTGTATAGCGAAAAGTACAAAAACAGCTGATCAAAATTGAACACAGGAAATGAATAATCATACAAACAAACATTGCAATATACAGCAAACAAATTTTAACTCTGACGATGTTGAAGAAAGGCTTCAGTGACGTAATTATCGTAAGAAATTAAAGCAAACAAATACTTGGATGGTAACTTCAAATTACAGATTTAAGCTAATAAGTTGTAGACAGTGGCATAACTAGGCGGAATGAGATTAGCTCAAACGTTAGACCTCCTACTTTACTCAGGACAAATGAGAAATTCAGTATTCTTCCGATTTAATTTTATACGTTCTTTACGACTCAACGTTTCTGAGTAAACCATGATTAAGTATAAGGGTTAAAAAGGCTTATTAAATGTAATAAATCGCAATCATTAAGAATCACATTAAGAACTTTCAATTCTAAATTTCTATTCTTAAAAGTCTTACGAAAACAAACCTTTGTGAAGATCTTTGAAAACCCTGTTTTATTACCCATTCGTACTGTAATTTAAAGATGTTATCCCAAGAATATTTTATGCAACTTATACTTTGTGTTAAAGTTCGTTATTCTTTTGTGTGGAAACAAGTAATAAAACCATTTCACTTTTCCTAATTAAAGTCGAGAAACTGTTAGTTTACCTGTGCAAAGACGACGGTTGAAACCATAGAGATATTAGACTAGAGGAGTCGTGACATAGATGACCCCGTAAGAGGAAATGTGGGCGAAAAATATAAATGTAGGTTAATAGGTTCTGCCTTCATTTTCTGGCGCGGCAATACATTTTTTTTTAAGGCTGCAAATATGTACGTTATTTACCAAATGTCGAGTGATTGTCATTATTAAGAAAACTAACATTATTTTATTAATTTATAGTAATTCCTTTAATTTATACAATTACTTATTTTAAGGTAGCTGTCTTAGAAATAGGTCTACGTTAAGTGGATTATGGATTTTTGTTGAAATAACTCTGAGGGCTACTGATCCGCCCCTTAGTTACGCCACTGTTTTAATCTGCAACGTTTCGGCAGATTCATCTCTGTCATCTTCAGGCAGATTCCTCTTCGATGAATTAGGGTGGACTTACTTTCACCAGTCCTGTCCTACAATAATACTGCATGGTGATTGAAAGGTGCGTTCCTATTGCCATGTCTGTTAAGCGGTCAAATCGTCTGCTGGTAGTGTTCGACACGTGTTGTAGGTGTGGAGTGTAATGAAGTGACAGGCCATCGTCTCGTTTGTTGAGAGCGTCCAATCTTTTTCATATCTCGATGGCCTCTCTTACGATGCGTTTCTGCAACCTTCCATGGCAGCCATTAGTCTCGTCGCGTCAAACAAATGTTGTATTCAGTCTCGACTGTATACTGGACTAACGTACAAATCTTCAAGCCTTTGTTTATAGCAAGCCTATAGTCTATGACACGCTGGATATGTGACGGTTTGACTGGCCGATGTAGGAGCACCAGCTGCAGTCACCACGAGGTGCCTCATATTATAGGCCTCCTTGTTCTTCTAGGGGGGATCCTATCTTTCGGACTTCTCAGGAACAGTTCGACTGAGAAGTATGTATGTATGTAGCCAATATTGCCTAAAGTGGTTGGAACATGTTAACCGATTGGATGACTGCCGCATCCCCAAACAACTATGGAATTATAAGCCGAAAGGGCGGAGAGTTATGGAGCGTCCGAAGAAGCGTTAGTGTGACCAGTTCTAGTCTATCTGCTTGGGACCGGAGAAAATCGTTTTTGGTTCAATCCTTGTTGAAGATGACGATGTGTGTGTGTGTATGTGTACACGTACGTGTACACATACATGCAAGGAAAAGTCTAATATCTAATAATAAGAATAACAATTACAACAATAATTTTACTTATATGCATGTCTTTCAATTTGAGTTTCTTTGGTACACAATTTAGGACATGATCAGTGAATGATGTGTGTAATATTTGTTCCTACTGGTTTAATGAAAATCTAGATGTAACCACGAAGTTGTAACCTAAGAGTGAAAAAGACTTGAAGTTATGAACATTAATTATTAGGCTTGATATTATTAAATATTAATAACAATTAATTATTAATTATCTTCTAATATAGCTAATTAAGTAAGACCATTTTTCAATTTTACAGCCCTATTCGGCTACATGAAACAATTTCAGAAACGAAAGAGAATTATTTTTTAAAAATCGTTTTTAACTTTACTCAAACCTAATTTCAGTCAGAAACCAAGTACAAATATTTTCTTAAAAAATAATAGGCTAATGGAATAAAATGTTGAACGTAACTTGACGGGCCTTAAATTAAATTCATATTAATACTGGTTCATTATAAAAACTCTTTTTCATTATAACGGTTATTATATTGTGTGCTTGGACTTAACTACTGGTGGACAATCACCATCAGCACATAACTGAGAGGTACTAAAATAACAGATTTCCTTTACGTAAAGAACAGTAAACTTTATTATCTCAGCTTAGTGATGAACAAATATTTATACAACGGGTGGGGCTATTATAATTAATATGAGGCTGTGAACTGAAAATTAATAGGGCTGTGATGATTGAGATTGAAAATTTATTTTGCAGACAACAATGTATGCATAATAATATCTCAAAAATTACAATCACCGTATAAAGTTTATCATTAATAACAATTAAGATCAAAGTGTAGACAGTTAGTTTCAGTGAAACTGAACGTAAATAGCTGCAAATGTTACTTCCTGCATACCAGCTGATTAACGTAGAGAATTCTACTCTAAGGAGAGAACGTAAGTTAACGTACGAAAAAAGCACAATAATTGTACCATGAAATGTGTGAAAGTGCACAACATAAAGTTATAACGCTAGTACACCAATTACTGCACAACTAAGAGGAGAGCAAATAGACAACCAGTGTTATGTTACTGTTGACACTATTTGTGTTTAGCTTATGTCAATAAAAGATGCTAAGCTGGAAAACAAAAAGATGTAAATAGTTTAATTAAGAAAAACGTAAATTTCGTGAAGTTAACCAATTACAATTTTCATTCATTTATTGTATCTTAAGACAAGAACTTTAATGACATGCAATACAATTCACACAAATAGCGTAAACAAAGAAACGAACTTTTCCGTGTCTTTAGCGGCAGGCAGTTAATTAATCGCCTGGCTAAACCTGTGCTCAAACAAAAATTTTGACAAATCGTCCCTGAAGTTCTATTTCGACGTAATCAGAGAACCTGCTAAAGCCGCAGAAATTAATGACGATCCACCATAATGGATTCGGATCAGAGACATATCTAGGAGCTGCTCCTGTGTGTGGGGGACGGGATAAGACTAGCTTGAAGGTTGGATTCCCTGTTTTCCTCAGGACAAATGAGAAATTCATGATTCCTCCCACACAATTTTACAAATACATTTTATAAAATCTTTGCGTTTCAAAGTGTTTGAGAAAGCCAACGTAACGACGTATAAGGGTGGAAAAAATACGGAAAATCGATTATTTCAAATGCTCTAGCTTGATTAATTGTTATTTAAATTGAAGGCAATAAATCTCATGTCATTAAGAATCATTTTAATTCTCAATTTGTATTCTTAATATTTTCTAAATATATTTTTATTGTATTATTATTATTATTATTATTCAATATCTTTCTGAAGATATTTTGAAAAACCCGGTTTTATTACCCCTTAGCACTTCAATTTAAGGGTGTTGTCCAAAGAATGTTTTAAGAAACTTATAGTTCTTCTTAACGTGTGTTACTATTTTACTTCCATGTTCCTTAAGGAAATAGAAGTAGGCTGGTGATGGCAAAAAAAATCGTTTTCGAGATTATTGCAGATTCTGATTGTACTACACTCAAAACATGAAAAAAAAGTAATTTTTCGAAAAGTGTCTATGTGTCTGTATGTCTGTCTGTCTGTCTGTCTGTCTGTCTATGTGTGTGTCTGTGTTTCTCTAGATTTTTTTCTATGGCAAACGATAACAGCCGCAAATTCAAACAGAATCAAATAATTTTTTGCATACAGACCTCATTTGTAGAGTACTCAAGACCTATTGTTTTTGGTGAAGATCGGTTACGGAAAAGGGGGAGTTTACTTGCAACGGTTTTTTTTTAATCAAGGGTAATTTTTTCTATGGCAAACGATAGCCGCAAATTCAAACAGAATCTACTACTCTTTTGCATACAGCCTTGAATTGCAGAGTTCTCAAGATCTGTTGTTTTTGGTGAAGATCGGTTAAGGGAAAGGGGTAGTTTACCAGCAACGTTTTATGTTTTAAATATCGGTATGGAGAACCATACATGACTTCCATATTCTAAGATTTATATTTAAAATCATTTTCAGCCAAACAGCCAGGGAAGGAATTTTAACAAAAAAATACTTCTTTCTTGCCAATAACGTAGTACACATATAAAAAATATTATCCCCTCCCCCTTCAACTATAATTTTGATTTATAGAAAATTACCCCCAGCCCGTTCAACTAGCCTCTTCATTTATAGATATTTCATCTACGTTTCTACAGTGGATTATTAAGATCTTATCAGGATACTTTATCAAAATTAAGTACTTTACTCATGTTACAACAAAAAATGTTTCAGGTAAACTGCTCTTTCCCCGTAACCGATCTTCACCAAAATCAACAGACATTGAGATCTCTATAGCTCAGGCACATATGTAAAAAATTATTTGATTCTGTTTGAATTTACGGCAGTTATGGTTCGTCATATAAAAAATTACCCATGTTAAAACATAAAACATGAGATTTATAAAACATATCTAAGATTTATATTTAAAATCATTTTTGAAATAAAATATTTTCATAGAACCTACTAACGCTGGGGAAATCTGAGGAGCCAATCAGAGTTGGGCCTACCTGTCACTCTGCTGTATTTGGTGGAAAGCCCTGTCACTGTCGTCAAAGTATCAGCCTTGACAGGGTCCTCTTTTTCTGCAAAATGGGAGAGGAGGCTTGAGATGGAGTGAGTGACATGGTCCCCACCTCAATGAAGAACCCATTGTTTTATAAAAATATATTTAAATTTTGAAAACTGAAAATTCTTTTCTTGTTGTAAATATTTATATTTTATAATCAAAATGACTTTATCAAAAAACAAACATTATTTTTTTATAATAAGTACTTACATATGTTTCTTAATATGCTTACTTTTTCTTCAATGTTGATGATCATTTCCAAACATTCTGACAAAATTGTATCTACAGAACAGTTAACATTCCCCAGGTTTCCATTTCTGCTAATTTCTCATTACACCTTCCACTGACGTATTATTAACCATTTCATAAACTATCGTATAATCTTTTCAGATTTTGTGGTACAAAATCTGAAATTTTCAGATTGCCTGGCAACAAAATTATTTTATTTTCAACAATTACCATTGTTTGAAAAAGTTTAAATGAATTTTCAAGTACTTTACTCTTGTTAAAACGTAAAAGGTTGCAGGTAAACTACCCCTTCCCCTTAACTGATCTTCACCAAAATCTAAAGGCCTTGAGTCCTCTACAATTCACTGATGTATGCAAAAAATTATTTGATTCTGTTTGAATTTGCGGCAGTTATCGTTTGCCATAGAAAATACGCTTGATAAAAAACGTTGCAGGTAAACTACCCCTTCCCCTCAACCGATCTTCACCAAAAACAATAGGTCTTGAGTTACTCTACAAATCAGGGCTGTATGCAGAAAATTATTTGATTCTGTTTGAATTTGCGGCTGTTATAATTTGCCATAGAAAATACCCTTGTTAAAAAAACGTTGTAGGTAAACTACCCCTTTCCCTTAACCGATCTTCACCAAAAACAATAGATATTGAGAACTCTGCAATTCAGGGCTGTATGCGAAACATTATTTGATTCTGTTTGAATTTGCGGCTGTTATCGTTTGCCAAAAAAAAAATTTCCCTTGATAAAAAAAACCGTTGCAGGTAAACTACCCCTTCCCCTCAACCGATCTTCACCAAAAACAATAGGTCGCGAGTACTCTACAAATCAGGGCTGTATGCAAAAAATTATTTGATTCTGTTTGAATTGGCGGCAGTTATCGTTTGCCATAGAAAATACGCTTGATAAAAAACGTTGCAGGTAAACTACCCCTTCCCCTCAACCGATCTTCACCAAAAACAATAGGTCTTGAGTACTCTACAAATCAGGGCTGTATGCAGAAAATTATTTGATTCTGTTTGAATTTGCGGCTGTTATCGTTTGCCATAGGAAATACCCTTGTTAAAAAAACGTTGTAGGTAAACTACCCCTTTCCCTTAACCGATCTTCACCAAAAACAATAGGTCTTGAGAACTCTACAATTCAGGGCTGTATGCGAAACATTATTTGATTCTGTTTGAATTTGCGGCTGTTATCGTTTGCAAAAAAAAAAAAAAATTCCCTTGATAAAAAAAAACCGTTGCAGGTAAACTACCCCTTTCCCTCAACCGATCTTCACCAAAAACAATAGGTCGCGAGTCCTCTACAAATAAGGGCTGTATGCAAAAAATTATTTGATTTTGTTTGAATTTGCGGCAGTTATCGTTTGCCATAGAAAAAAAATCTACAGACACACAGATAGACAGACAGACAGACAGACACACAGACAGACAGACACACACACAGACACTTTTCGGAAAACGACTTTTTTTCATGTTTTGAGTGTAGTACAATCAGAATCTGCAATAATCTCGAACACGATTTTTTTTGCCATCACCATACTTCCATTCCTTAAGGAATATGGAAGTAAAAAGGGTATTTTCTATGGCAAACGATAACAGCCGCAAATTCAAACAGAATCAAATAGGTTTTTGCAAACAGCCCTGATTTGTAGAGTACTCAAGACATATTGTTTTTGGTTAAGATCGGTTAAGGGAAAGGGGTAGTTTACCAGCAACGTTTTATGTTTTAACAAGGGTAATTTTTTCTATGACGAACGATAACTGCCGTAAATTCAATCAGAATCAAATAATGTTTTGCATACCTTCCTGAGCTATAGAGAACTCAATGTCTGTTGATTTTGGTGAAGATCGGTTAAGGGAAAGGGGTAGTTTACGAGCAACGTTTTATGTTTTAACAAGGGTAATTTTTTCTATGACGAACGATAACTGCCGTAAATTCAAAGAGAATCAAATAATTTTGTGCATACATTCCTGAGTTGTAAAGAAGTGAAGGTCTATTGATTTTTGTGAAGATCGGTTACGGGGAAGGGGTAGTTTACCAGCCACCTTTAATGTTTTAACAAGAGTAATTGTTTTTATGACGAACAATAACTGCCGCACATTCAAATAGAATCAAATAATGTTTTGCATGCATCCCTGAATTATAGAGAACTCAAGGCCTGTTGATTTTGGTGAAGATCGGTTAAGGGAAAGGAGTAGTTTACCTGCAACATTTTATGTTGTAACAAGAGACATTTTTTGATGACGAACGATAACTGCCGTAAATTCAAACAGAATTAAATCATTTTTTACATATTTGTCTGAATTGTAGAAGACTCAAGGCCTATTGATTTTGGTGAAGATCGGTTACGGGGAAAGGGCAGTTTACCTGAAACATTTTTTGTTGTAACAAGAGTAAAGTACTTAATTTTGATAAATAAAGTATCCTGATATGAAGATCTTAATAATCCACTATAGAAGCTTAGATGAAATATCTATAAATGAAGAGGCTAGTTAAACATGGTGGGGGTAATTTTCTATAAATGAAAATTATAGTTGAAGGGGGAGGGGATTATTTTTTACTTCCATATTCCTTAAGGAATGGAAGTATGGTGATGGCAAAAAAAATCGTGTTCGAGATTATTGCAGATTCTGATTCTACTATACTCAAAACATGAAAAAAAGTCGTTTTCCGAAAAGTGTCTGTGTGTCTGTCTGTCTGTGTGTCTGTGTGTCTGTGTGTCTGTCTGTCTATAGATTTTTTTTCTATGGCAAACGATAACTGCCGCAAATTCAAACAGAATCAAATAATTTTTTGCATACAGCTCGGTTTTGCAGAGTTCTCGCGACCTATTGTTTTTGGTGAAGATCGGTTGAGGGAAAGGGGTAGTTTACCTGCAACGGTTTTTTTTTAGCAAGGGTAATTTTGTTTGTTTGGCAAACGATAACAGCCGCAAATTCAAACAGAATCAAAAGATTATTTGCATACAGCCCTAAATTGTAGAGTTCTCAAGACCTATTGTTTTTGGTGAAGATCGGTTAAGGGAAAGGGGTAGTTTACCTGTAACGTTTTATGTTTTAACAAGGGTATTTCCTATGCCAAACGATAACAGCCGCAAATTCAAACAGAATGAAAAGATTATTTGCATACAGCCCTAAATTGTAGAGTTCTCAATACCTTTTGTTTTTGGTGAAGATCGGTTAAGGGAAAGGGGTAGTTTACCTACAACGTTTTTTTAACAAGGGTATTTTTTATGGCAAACGATAACAGCCGCAAATTCAAACAGAATCAAATAATTTTCTGCATACAGCCCTGATTTGTAGAGTACTCAAGACCTATTGTTTTTGGTGAAGATCGGTTGAGGGGAAGGGGTAGTTTACCAGCAACGTTTTTTATCATGCGTATTTTCTATGGCAAACGACAACTGCCGCAAATTCAAACAGAATCAAATAATTTTTTGCATACAGCCCTGATTTGTAGAGTACTCGCGACCTATTGTTTTTGGTGAAGTTCGGTTGAGGGGAAGGGGTAGTTTACCTGCAACGGTTTTTTTTATCAAGGGAAATTTTTTTTTTTGGCAAACGATAACAGCCGCAAATTCAAACAGAATCAAATAATGTTTCGCATACAGCCCTGAATTGTAGATTTCTCAAGACCTATTGTTTTTGGTGAAGATCGGTTGAGGGAAAGGGGTAGTTTACCTGCAACGTTTTTTTAACAAGGGTATTTTCTATGGCAAACGATAACAGCCGCAAATTCAAACAGAATCAAATAATGTTTTGCATACAGTCCTGATTTGTAGAGTACTCAAGACCTATTGTTTTTGGTGAAGATCGGTTAAGGGGAAGGGGTAGTTTACCTGCAACGTTTTTTTATCAAGCGTATTTTCTATGGCAAACGATAACAGCCGCAAATTCAAACAGAATCAAATAATTTTTTGCATACGCCCCTGAATTGTAGAGGTCTCAATGACTTTCGATTTTGGTGAAGATCGGTTAAGGGGAAGGGGTAGTTTACCTGCAACCTTATACGTTTTAACAAGAGTAAAGTACTTGAAAATTTATTGAAACTTTTTGAAACAATGGTAATTGTTAAAAATAAAATAATTTTGTTGCCAGGCAATAAAATTATAATTTTTTCATTTTAATGTAATATAATATTTTTCATTTAATACAGCAATAAAAAGGCAGGTAAGACACAGCCTGGCTGTTTGGCTGAAAATGATTTTAAATATAAATCTTAGAATATGGAAGTCATGTATGGTTCTCCATACCGATATTTATATATGTAGGCCTATTACGTTATCGGCAACAAAGAAGTAGTTTGTTGTTAAAATTCCTTCCCGTCCTGTTTGGCCGTAGACCAACGTTTTCTGCAAAACCAGACGTTTCAGCAGTGCCATCGACTGCTTCACTGCATCAGTGAAAATCGAGTGTGTTAACGTGTGGTGGTACACGTTAGTGACCACAGTACTGTGGTTAAGACTGAAGCAATAACTGGAAAGAAGTAGTTTCTAAGGAAACATTTCATTTCGTAAATGATTTTGAATATAAATCTTAGAACATGGAAGTCATGTATGGTTCTCGGTGAAGATCGGTTAAGGGAAAGGGGTAGTTTAGCTGCAACGTTTTATGTTTTAACAAGGGTATTTTCTATGGCAAACGATAACAGCCGCAAATTCAAACATAATCAAATAATTTTTTGCATACAGTCCTGATTTGTAGAGTACTCAAGACCTATTGTTTTTGGTGAAGATCGGTTAAGGGAAAGGGGTAGTTTACCTGCAACAGTTTTTTATCAAGGGTAATTTTTCCTATGGTAAACGATAATAGCCGCAAATTCAAACAGAATCAAATAATTTTTTGCATACTGCTCTGATTTGTAGAGTACTCAAGACCTATTGTTTTTGGTGGAGATAGGTTAAGGGAAAGGGGTAGTTTACCGGCAACGGTTTTTTATCAAGGGTAATTTTACTTCCATGTTCTTTAAGGAAATGGAAGTATGGTGATGGCAAAAAAAATCGTGTTCGAGATTATTGCAGATTCTGATTGTACGACACTCCAAACATGAAAAAAGTCATTTTTCGAAAAGTGTCTGTGTGTGTGTCTGTGTGTCTGTCTGTCTGTCTATAGATTTTTTTTCTATGGCAAACGATAACAGCCGCAAATTCAAACATAATCAAATAATTTTTTGCATACAGCCCTGATTTGTAGAGTACTCAAGACCTATTGTTTTTGGTGAAGATCGGTTAAGGGAAAGGGGTAGTTTACCAGCAACGGGTTTTTTTTAAAATCAAGGGTAATTTTTTTCTATGGCATACGATAACAGCCGTAAATTCAAACAGAATCAACTACTCTTTTGCATACAGCCCTGAATTGTAGAGTTCTTAAGACTTATTGTTTTTGGTGAAGATCGGTTATGGGAAACAGGTAGTTTACCTGCAACATTTTATATTTTAACAAGGGCATTTTCTATGGCAAACGATAAGAGTCGCAAATTCAAACAAAATCAAATACGTTTTTGCATACAGCTCTGATTTGTAGAGTACTCAAGACATATTGCTTTTGGTGATGATCGGTTAACGGGAAGGGGTAGTTTACCTGCAACGTTTTTCTTATCAAGGGTAATTTTTTTTCTATGTCAAACGATAACAGCTGCAAATTCAAACAGAATCAAATTATGTTTTGCATACAGCCTTGAATTGTAGAGTTCTCAAGAGCTGCTGGTTTTGGTGTAGATCGGTTAAGGGAATAGGGTAGTTTACCAGCAACATTTTATGTTTTAACAAGGGTAATTTTTTTTTGACGAACGATAACTGCCGTAAATTCAAACCGAATCAACTACTCTATTGCATAACGTTTTGAGTTATACAGAACTCAATGTCTGTTGATTTTGTTGAAGATCGGTTAAGGGAAAGGGGTAGTTTACCTGCAACGTTTTATATTTTAACAGGGGTATTTATTATGGCAAAAGATAAGAGCCGCAAATTCAAACAGAATCAAATAATGTTTTGCATACAGCCCTGAATTGTAGAGGACTGAAGGTCTATTGATTTTGATGAAGATCGGTTTAGAGAAAGGGGTAGTTTACCTGCAACGTTTTATGTTTTAACAAGAGTAAAGTACTTAATTTTGATAAATAAAGTATCCTGATAAGAAGCTCATAATAATCCACTGTAGAAACGTAGATGAAATATCTATAAATGAAGAGGTTAGGTGAACGGGGTGGGGGTAATTTTCTATAAATGAAAATTATAATTGAAGGGGGAGGGGAGAATTTTTTATGTGAACTACGCTATCGGCAACAAAGAAGTAGTTCTTTGTTAAAATTCCTTCCCGGGCTGTTTAGCCTTATTCCAATGTTTTCTGCAAAACCAGACTTTTCGGCAGTGCCATCGACTTCCATCTCAGTGAAAATCGAGTGCGAAAACGTAGGTGGTATACGTTAGTGACCACAGTACTGTGGTTTAAGGCTGAAGCAATAAGTAGAAAGAAGTAGTTTCTCTGGAAATATTTCATTTCGAATATGATTTTAAATATAAATCTTAGAACATGGAAGTCATGTATGGTTCTCCATACCGATATTTGTATAATCCAGCAATAAAATCTTCTCATTTTTCCAAACTAATATAAAAAACTGCTAGTTTACATGTGCAAAGATGATTCAAACCATAGCATATCAGACTAGAGGAGACACGACATAGATAACCCTGTAATGGGAAGTGTGTCTTCCCGAAAAAGTCAAAGGAAGGTTAATAGTCTCTGCCTTCGTTTTCTGGTATGTGCGTAACTGTTTTATTTTTATTATACTTGCATGTTCTTTAAGGAAATGGAAGTATGGTGATGGCGACAAAAATCGTGTTCGAGATAAGGGCTGATTCTGATTGTACTACCCTCAAAACATGAAGAAAAGTAGTTTTCTGAAAAGTGTCTGTGTTTGTGTGTCTGTGTGTAGAATTTTTTCTATGGCGAACGATGACTGCCGCAAATTCAAATAGAATCAAATAATTGTTTGCATATGTGCCTGAGTTGTTGAGTAATCAAGGCCTTTTGATTTTGGTAAAGATCGGTTAAGGGGAAGAGGTAGTTTACCTGCAACGTTTTATTTTTTAACAAGAGTAAAGTACTTAATTTTTGTAAATAAAGTATCCTGAAAATACGGTCATAATAATCCACTATAGAAAGGTAGATGAAATATCTATAAATGAAAATGACAGATGAAGGGGGAGGGAATAATTTTGTATATGTGTACCAAGTTATCGGCAACAAAAAAGTAGTTTGTTGTTACAATGCCTTCCCGGGCTGTTTGGCCGTGGTCCAATGTTTTCTGCAAAATTATACGTTTCGGAAGTGCCATCGACTGCAATCATCAGTGAAAATCGAGTGCGCTAACGTGAGGTGGTATACGTTAGCGACCACAGTACTGTGGTTAAGGCTGAAGAAAGAAGTAGTTTCTATGGAAATATTTCATTTCGAAAATGATTTTAAATATAAATCTTAGAACATGGAAGTCATGTATGGTTTCCATACCGACTAGTTCTCCAACATTAACTAGTTTTCATGTGCAAAGATGATTCAAACCACATCATATCAGACTAGAGGAGACACGACATAGACAACCTTGTAAGGGGAAGTGTGTCTTCCCGAAAAAGACAAAGGAAAGTTAATAGTCTCTCCCTTCGTTTTCTGGCACGTGCGTAATTGTTTTCTTTTTAATGTTGCGAATACATTCGTTTTTACTTCCATGTTCAGTAAGAAAACGGAATATGGTGATCGCGAAAAAATCGTGTTCGAGATAAGGGCTGATTCTGATTGCACTACCCTCAAAACATGAAGACAAGTCATTTTCCGAAAAGTGTATGTGTCTGTATGTAAACTATGTAAACGTTTTTCTATGGCGAACAGTAACTGCCGCAAATTCAAACAGAATCAAATAAGTTTTTGCATGTGTGCCTAAGTTGTAGGATCAAGGCATATTGCTTTTGGTGAAGATCAATTAAGGAGAAGGGGTAGTTTACCTGAAACATTTTACATTTTATTAAGAGTAAAGTACTTAATTTTTATAAATAAAGTATGCAGGAAAGAAGGTCATAATAATCCACAGTAGAAAGGTAAATGAAATATCTATAAATGAAACGGGTAGTTGAAGGGGAAGGGGGTACTTTTCTATAAATGAAAATGATAGTTGAAGGGGGAGGGGATAATTTTTTATATATGTACTATGTTATCGGAAACAAAGAAGTAGTTTCTATGGAAATATTTCATTTCAATTTGTCAAACAGAAAACTCGATTTACACGGTGGAGGATATTTTTTTTATAAATTATCGAACCGAATTCAAGTAAATGATTTTAAATATAAATCTTAGAACATGGAAGTTATGTATGGTTCTCCATACCGATTTTTTATTTACTAAAAGTTTAATAATTGTCATTATCAAGAAAACTAACTTTATTTTATTAATTTACAAATATTATAATTCTTTTTATTTCTACAGTTATTTATAATTCTTATTTTAACACGGGTAACTGGCTTAAAAATAGCCATACGTTGAGTGATTATGGAGTTTCCATTAAATTTTGAGGGGGACTGACCCCCACCTAGTCACGCCACGATAGTCTCACAAAAATGTTGAAGACATCTAAATACAGTACCGGATTTGGTAACCGGAAAATTAAATTAAGAAACTATTATTACATATTCTTCACAAAAAGAAATCTTTTGAATATTAATAGCTATTGTAGCGTATTAACGGAATTGGAACAAGAAACTGATTTTATAAAATAATGCTCATAAACAACACGTGAGATACAACTGAAACAAAACAAAAAAAATAATTAATATTCAAAATCATCATCATCATCTTCAACAAGGATTAAACCAAAAATGATTTGTTGCGGCCACAAGCTTATAGACCCCAACGCTTCATCGTACGTCCTACACCTCTCCGTTCCTTCGGCTTATAATTCAATAGTTGTTTGGGAATGCGGCAGTCATCCACTCGGATAAGATGTTCCAACCATTTTAGCTGACACTGAGCATCCTGTCCAGTATACTAATAATATTCATTTTCTGCCGTATATCTGCTGATGTTGAGAGTATACCCTGCTACATCCCCTGAGAAATCTTATTTCGGCCGCTTGAATACGACTGACCTGGGATTTCATTAAAGACCAATTCTCAGACCCGTAGAGAAGAGTGGGGAAGGCCACCAGTCTTCAAATGTCAGTTTTTCTCCACTGATTGCAGTGAACGCTCTTCTGAGGTATGGTATGCGTTGACAGGATCGGGGGCCATAAAAATGAAATCTATAGGCGTAAAAAAGTTTTGCTAGCAGAAATACAAGTGCTTATCCTGCCACCGCCTTGTGAGAAAAAAGGGACGAGTCGCAAATCATAGACGACCCAACAGACGATTACACAGAGTACAGCAGGACTGGCCATTCTTTGGCGCACAAGCTGGTTACTGGTTCATGAAACGAACCAGATTATTTGGCGCCTGGTGAAGACCAAATCAGTTTATGAAGTATGTACAACTCCTCATTGAGAACAATGACGAGAATTTGTTGAGATAGCAACAGGTCTATCAGTTGATCAAACAGAGCATTCATCTTTTTGTATGAATTGCATGTGTTCACAGCAATAGTTGTTTACCGAGGGAATTAATAGAGTGTAGTCAGATTCACTATATATGACAATCCGTGTACGCGTACATTATGTAAAACGCAGGCAGTAGTGGCGTGGCGTGGGTACATAACACCTGTTGCCGATTGTGATAGGCCTAAAACTTAACCTAAAAATTAATTCGAAGTTTTTCTTGTACCAAGTCTTCTTTTTAGAGCACTTTCTATCATTCGCTGGGAGAAGAAGAGGGTCCCGGTTCAACTGGATCTGACTCTCATTATACTTACACAGAATAAATCAGACACAAATAATAGAATTAAAACAATAAAGACAAACACAGAAACACATGACTAAACGAACAAAACACAAATAGGTACGTCGTATCTGCTGCACGTCTGTTCCGAAAACGAACATAGCTGCTAACTGAGCGTTTTGCCGGTTTATACAGCGGCAACACATTGGGTGGACGAATGTGTCCCTCCTCCACAGTGACAACTACTACGAGATCAATGACCGTACGCAGTAAAACATTGCCAATGTCTGAGCCGGCAACACAAGACGGTGCAAGTGCCCAGTATTTCGAAAGCAATGCTACGCTTTTCTTCAAGTTTCCCTACTAATATTGTTCGGATTTCAAATTATTCTGTGATATAATTAATATTATTTTCTTTTGTTTCCAGTACTGTTCCCGCCGACAACAGCGGTTACATGGACGCCACGCTACTGGCAGGCAGTTTAAATTCGATATAAAATAGAAAAACTAAATAGGCGATAAGTAAGCAGAAAATTAATCTTCACTGACGCCACTGTACAAAAAAAAATCATGTGATTCAGGAGACTTGAAAACGGTTTAGCTTACAATAAGGTTTATGGTTATGGTTATACGGTGATGGTTAAGTCTTAACCTGTGTAACGCAGGCAGTTAAATTCAAATGCGTTTTTTTTTAGTTTTTTATCTTTACTGCATTCATTGAAGGACATTACATTACTACACGTTTAAAGGATTAGCAAAAGCTTACGTCAAAACCGAGATCTCGTGGTAGCAGTATAAACTACCAGATTTTACTACTGCTCGATGAACTAATATTTGTACCTAACTTTCCGATATTAGAAAAAGTAAATATGGATGCTGACTTCCTACGTTGGTGCTTCAAAATCGGGAGACTCGATGGACAACGCCTTGCAGTTTGGTTTGTAACAAATCAAGAGACCAAGATCATTGTAAGAGACCAATATTATGTTGTGACTACTAGTTGTATATATCATCTGTATTCCAACCATGCAAACGAGAAGAGTAACCTCTCATTTTGTTTCAATAACACGTTGAAAATATACACTGTGACTTGTTCTTTCCAAGGTTCAAAGAAAAACACAGAGCTCAATAGTCTTCCTTTAAAACATAACGGAGCTTAGTGAACATGAAATCGGGCGCAGAATCGCAAATCAAGGTACCGGTACTGTCAGGTCGACTCAGCCCTGGAAGCCAGTAACAAGGTTAACAGCAGGTTACTGAAGCATAGTGTTGGTCACACTTCATTCCTTTTGTGCCGAACAAGCTGACAACTTAACACACCATTCCTAAGCTATTTCAGATGTATAAAAGAGGAGTCTATTAATATTGTTACGACGGTCACACTGATCGTCGTATGGTACAGTGGAAAACAAAATACAGACACCAATTAAGTCACTAATAACCAGCTTTAATTAATCACAAATAACAATTTGTAATCAACTCGTACAATAGTTCCAGTTAGATTTGCCCACACGCAATAATAATGTCAAATAATAGAGTTCCACACTAATTATAACACAATATCACTTCATACAATACTTCGACAAACACTCGACAAACACTAAGGAAATCGCTCGCTGTCCACTGATTCACAAAGCCAGCCTCCGTCCCTTATATACGTAGCGCATGTGTTCTAGAATCTTTCCATCCTTCATTAATTGCTTACGCTAATGCGTATTCAGGTGTGCTCTTCAAGAATCTGGAACGTAGGCCTACTTGAACGCGGGCTTGACTTAGGCTACACCTGTTTGACTACGGAGAGACGGGTGGAAGGATGCGCTCGGTTGTTCGAGAGGGTTCTCGTTACAATATTATTATAATTTTTATTTTGAGTAAGGGAAAGTCTATTGAGTTGGTAGCTGTTGGAGAGGACGCAAGTTTCTATAACACTTTGACTTCATTACACGCTGTTAGTCCGTCTCTAAACACTGTATCAAAGACGAGCTTATTGAATTATATCCACACTGCGTATTCCGCGTTGTCGTAATAATTTGGTTCAATCAGTCAATCTGTCGCGTTCTCCGCTGAAAATCAATCCTCGTCGTCTATTGAGATAAGGTTTGAACACGTCTCACAAATTAGATATAATTTGCTATCAGTAATTAACCGATAAGACATAATATACATAAAAAACACAACACGCACCTCTGCATTTGTAATTTTTACATTTTTAAGTTTTACGAAAACAACTACATGGTTGCAGTTTTGTTTAAGTTAGAAAAGTTAACTTTAAATTTCGTAGAATAAACGAAAAATTTTTTTTGTACAAATGTGTTTCTAAATACCGCCCAAAGTCTCAGTAAAATTACGTTTCCAAACGCATTTTTCCTAGACACTTCGGGATATCCTGGAATACATATAAAACGCTACACAAATATTAGTAACACAGATATTTGAACAAATAGTGTTTTGTTTGCTTTTGAATTGTTTCCAATATATTTAGTTGCACTAACACTCGGACTGACTCAGTTTCTAAAAGATTTATAAAAGACTAATATGGTTCTCCCCATGATAATTATAAAGAAAAAAAAAATCAAAATTCATGAAATCTTTCACAAATGGAAAACATTAGGCTGAGATATTTCTTACTGAGGGAAGCTAGTCCTAGTAGACACACTTAAATATCTTGAGAGCTGCATTACATCAGACGGAAGATTCACCATTGGTGTAAAAAGTAGAACTCCATAATCAAAAGGAGCATTTTTCAAGGAAGCATTTTTCAAGAGCATTTTTCCGACGTCCAGAGACGTGTCCTTGGAAAGCAGTAAGAAATTCATAAAAAGTTTCATTTGGCTCAATTTATTCGCACATATGGCTCAGAAATCTGGACCCTGGGAAAATTGGAAATGAGTTGTCTTGAAGGTTTTGAGATGTGGTTCTGGAAGAGGACCTTAAGAATACCGTGGACGAAAAGACTGACTAACGATGAGTTATTGAAAAGAGTGGGTGGAAGAAGGACATTGTTCAAAAGCACGGAAAAGAGAAGAAGCATGAAAGGAGAAGCTAATGAGGGGAAGGCCCAAACAGGAGTATATAGATGAAATCAAAGCAGGACGGAAATATGTAGAAATTAAGAGACCGCCTTCCAACCTCTGGGTTGAAGAGACGAAGAATAAGAATATGGTTCTCCCAGTAAATGACTCATCACTGTGAATTGCTAACCTCTACGTGACTGACTGATTGGTGTGTCATTATCCGAACTGGCCACTTTTTATGAGTTGCATCCCGATGTTTTACGTTTCTGCTCAGTCAGGTGACACCGAAATAAAGTAGTTAGGAAGCGTGTAGTCGGGGAAGGCATGTTGATTACGTCTGTTGCTGTATGAAGGCGACATATGTATGTTTCTCCTCAGTCAGGTGACACCGAAATAAAGTAGTTAGGAAGCGTGTAGTCGGGGAAGGCATGTTGATTACGTCTGTTGCTGTATGAAGGCGGAATCCAGGCGGCCTGGATTCAGTTACCTGGAGTTGAGCCGTGCTGGTGTGAGCAATAGGTCGGCCGATGTCAGTGAGATCCCAAGGCCGACTACTTTCGTAAAGAGGTTCAGGGTACACCCTGTCAGGGTACAGGGTCTTCGCGAGAGCGTGGACCTGGACGACAACGCAGCCGAGGCGATCTGGCAAACTTTTGGCTCTGTAAGTTTGGTCCTGGCCAAGCGTTGGGGATGTCTGCGGAGAATCCAAGCAGCACAGACTTTACTGGTCAACATATTTTACTATACGCCAACGTCCCAACCCAACGCCAACGTACAGTAATATTTTACTGTCGCTAACGTCCTAAGTTAAACTAAGGCTACGAGTTTAAGCTGACGGAGATCAGATTTAAGCACAAGTGTTCGCACTAGTTCAATTGAATCAACACTTCGTTTTGAATTCACACTTTTTTAGTTGTGACAAAATGAAATTAAAATGCATCCGTTAATTTGCAAATTCTGAAAAACTTGAAAACGGTATACTGACAGAGAAACGAATATATTGTTCTCTGTACAAACGATATTACTGCTAAAGCGTTGAAGAGAATTAAATAAGTCATCTAGGTGTATGGTAAAAATAGGTTTTGTTGTTGTGAACGCTGATCTTTTGGTCAATAAGCAAGCACTTTGCTCCAATCTGGTGTTTATATTAATATAACCCACATAATAACAATCTATTTCTCACTAGAAAACAACTACAGAAGGTTATTCGAGACTAATATTGATTACACACACATTGTTTAACACAGGGTTATTGTTTTAACACAGGGTTTTAAAATTCACGAGAGATGCTGATGAATGATCACCGGTTCTATGTGACATCCTGCATACTGCACTAGCGTCTACCTGTACGCTTTCGTATCAGATGTGCAAGTAGCACAATGGGGGGGGGCAACACCGTCTCTCTATCTGCTGACACTAGCGCCGTTTTGGTGCGACTTGATATCAAATTGGTTGAGCTATAGATTTAAATATTAAATTATTGATTCCATTTTGGTTAGACAAATCACTTTCGAAACTCATGCAATGAAATTTAGAGTGCACATAGTAGCACAACAAAGGATGTCAAACAAATTTACGTGAGATGTGCAGTGGAAGTTAAAATCATCTCCGAAATCACATTAACAAAAAGTACTGTATGGCCTATTAACCACTCTTTAGGTTATAACACAATAATTTGCTTTTCAAAATTTGCCAAGTTGGTGCCTAGTACAATATATAATTTGTTATTATAATCTGTATTATACATCTGCATAACATACGGGAATAAATGTAACATCAGAAAAAATTACTACTAATAATATCACGTTAACTAATGCAAGAACACGAATAAAAAAACGAATAGTTCTAATAAACACTTTGGTTATTTATCATTGTTTTTTTAGTTCCCTTAAGTTTTCGTCAAAAGCAAAATCGATTCATAAATAATTTCATTTTGTAACAGTTATTTCGAATTGCTGTTATGGATGAAGTCTTTTCGGTAATTGTTTAGATGCTGGGGCTCACAAAATTCCCAAGATAATTAAAAGTGCTGTTACTCAATATTTTACGATTAAATAAAATATTATAATCATATAACTTAAATTGTTAATAAACACGAGAGGACATTCGCAGGAACACCGCTAACCAAACCGAAAATAAGCCTATAAGTTAAGTTTACAAAATATCTCACTGTTGAAGTAGTTGTTAGACTCGTCGATAGGGCAGCAGTGTTGTTCCCTGCTGTCTCCCCCCAACCTTGTGCACTTGCACATCTAGATAGGAAAACGTACAGGTAGACGCTAGTGCATACTGCTGTTAGCTTGGCTCCTACTACTGTTTCTCGGCTCCTTTTTACAGCTTTTTGTCTGTGTGTGGATTTTATATGACCAGTAGCTCTGTTAAATAATATAGTTCAATATTAAATCGTGACACCATTTTTTAAAAACCTCTGTATTCGGCTTTGAGGATGGAAAAAAAGGGAAGAGTCCTACATATTGCAAATATTTCTGCGAAACTCCTTCTGGAACGAAGTCAAGTCAAGGAAAATAATTGTTTTACACATTTTTTTTTCTATAAACCTATTTTGATTTAAGAAAGCCCAAATCAAAAAGGCTCACGTTTTTGTTTGCAAGACCTATCGTAAAATTTGTAAAAATATTAACAGTACAAAACGACAGTAACAGTGTTTCGTGTAAAAATGTATTTATAAATCGATCACAGAAAACTGAACACTTTCACTAAAGTAGGTTTGCTTGTTGACTTCCGTATTCGCGTGACAAAGCGTTCACTTTTTCAAAAAGCGAAATGTCGTAACTACAACCGTCATTATACTCCGAATAAAACAGGAATAGGATTTTCCTTGTGGAGGCGGAGTGAGAAAGAATGGCTATGTAAATCTCAGCCAATCAACGTTGGCCGTTGGATGTTGTCATAGTAACCGCAGCATGCTGCACTACTCAACATGAATCACCACTGCACTTGCAAGGCTGTTCCCACATGAAGCCACAAGTTCGATCTAGTTCCTGTTTTATTTATGATACAGTTAGTAATAAAAGAAAAAACTGTTAAAAACATCTAAAAGCTGTGTTGGTAATGGACAAAACTGTACGCCTAAGAAAGGCAGACCCGATATTTATCATATGTTTCAAGTAATAATATTCATCTTCATTGACACAATAGAGGCATGTAGGTATCCTTGCCCTGCTCCTTCCACTCCAATCCTGAGGAGATCGCAATACAGTAGTTATGAGCTGAATAGAATAAATTGTCTGTCTTCCTCAATCACCATATTACATTTTCACATATTGGCTCTTATCACAATTTTTCCGTTTAACCTGTCCAGCAGATCGTCTGCCAATGTTTCACCACACGTGTCACAACCGGAAGGGTTGTCTTATAAATTTTAAACTGCGTCGTATTAAAACTTCGAAACATTTTTGAATGCGAAACGCTGGAAATCAACAAGTATCGGAAAAAGTACGGCAATGCGATCTGATGACCTGTACGCAGTGGCGTATCTAGAATTTTGCCAATTTTGCCTTCGGGGGGGGGGTCGGGTCGGCTTCAAAAGAAAACGCAAGTAACATTGATCACCTTTACTATCTTTAAAGTGGCTGAAATCAGTCCCATTAAAGTAAACGGTAATATCACAGTAAAAATACGCGTTATTGAAACATTGTTTACAAGATACTGACTGAATTGATTTTCTTATACAGGGTGGCGCAGGGAAACGGGAAAATTTGAAGTTGATGTTGGCAGCCCTGTAGATGTAGCAGAAGTAAAACTGTCTGTCTAGCAGTAACGGACATTTAGTTACCATGGAGCAGTGGAGCGGTGTAGCGCGTGCGGTCGCCGTAAGGGCGTTTTACCGACATGGTGACATTTGACAGCTGTACAACGAGATTTTCGGTGTCACTATCAGATCCCGCCCCGTGGTCAAGTTCCTTCGTTACACGCAATCGAAACGTGGGTTCGTAATTTTGAAGAGACTGGTTCAGCTTTGAAGAAAAAGCCTAGTGGGGGTGTACGGCCTGTACGTACCCCAGAAAACATTGATGCCGTGCGAGCTGCCATCTCAAGGAGTCGTCGTCGTTCGGTGCGAAAAATTGCCTCGTCATTGCAGCTCGGACGTCGGAGCGTTCAAAGAATACTCCATGAACTTCAATTTCATCCGTACAAACTTCAGATTGTGCAACAACTGAATCATAATGATTGTGTATTGCGCCTGCAAATTTGTGAACAATTGTGGCTAAAATCAATGAGGATGCTCACTTCATTCAAAATCTTTGGATGTCCGATGAAGCCCATTTTCACTTAAGTGGATACGTGAATAAGCAGAACTTCCGTTACTGGGCTCAAGGAAACCCTGCTCAGCTTCACCAGCGTCCATTACACAGTACCAAAGTTACCGTATGGTGTGCAGTGTCGTGTCATGGGGTGATAGGCCCTTTTTTTTGAAGATGAACGAGGCACTGCTGTCACTGTGACGTCTGAACGTTATGTCAACATGCTAGAGACATTTTTGGGTCCAAGACTCCATACTTTTCCAAATCTTGACATTCAGCACACCTGGTTTCAGCAGGATGGAGCCACCTCACACACTGTCAGACAGTCTATGGCAGCAGTGAAACGTTTGTTTGGGGATCGCATAATTTTAAGGAATGCTAACATCGCTTGGCCGCCCCGATCTCCAGACCTTTCAGTCTGTGACTTCTTTTTATGGGGACATCTGAAGAGCATTGTGTACCAGACTAGACCAAGAACCCTTGCTCAGCTCAAGACACAGATTGAAGAGGAAATCGCCAAAATCCCAGGTGACACATTGCGCCGCGCTATGCAAAACCTACAGAAACTACTAACTGAATGTGTACGGCAAAATCGGCAGCATTTAACTGATGTAATTTTTAAAAAGTGATGCCTAATGTAATTTCCAGTCTTGTAGAACATATTTTGAGCCTCAAATAAAGTTTTGTAACGTTCCTTCATTTTTTCTAATTATTTCAAATTTTCCCGTTTTCCTGCGCCACCCTGTATTTCATATTTTAAACGTATACGGTAATGCTGTGCAGTAAACCTGTTTTTATATTTAAAAAAAGAGTTACGACTATATTAGCGTAAACAGCTGAAAAAAATAATAAAAACACCTTAAAAACTAAGAGATTAACAAAATTCGTCAATTTTTTCGACCCCCTGGTGGGGGTCCGTTCACGTTCGCCCCCCCCGTAACGCGCCCCTGCCTGTACGGGCCTTGGCCCAATGAGCACTTGGTCCTGACGCGTTTAGCTTGTCCTACTCTTCTCTAATCACCAGAGGCCTAGCTTCGCGTAGATTAGTCTCAGATCGCTTAGGTTCACTTATCGCTTGTCGGTTACGAAAAGCGCAATTACATGTGATGCCACCCAAGCGGCGACCCGCCGGTGTACTGAAAGGTCACGTACAATTCAGTTAAATACGTAATGTGAGCCCTATCTTAATTGATTGCTTCCTCAACAGACAATAATAACAATTACAGCAGACGTCACGTTTTCATTACTACGGCTTTGTTTGTCAAACAAATAATTTGCTCGAGACAGTCCTCCGCAATTAATTGAAACAAATATACTGGTAAGGTACCGTAAGCGAATTCTTCCCGTTCCTACTATCTAAACTATCTGATTCGTAAAGCTGATAATATAAACAGTTTGTTTAACCTTACGTCTCTCAAGTTCATTATCACCATCAAGTTCATTATCGACGCCCAGAACTAAAGCTGTTTCGAAACGAACTCTCTGCAAAACCGGGCAGCACATGTAAGCGGACAAATAGTATCTAGTGTCGGATAAGAATTTTACTTGTAAGAATTGCTTGGGCACATATTAGAATTTATTATTTCAACTTAGAAATTACTACTACACAATATGCTAATTATTTATGTGTAAATGACCAGGGGTGTAGCGAGCTGTTAGCACGGCTGGCGGCCGCCAGGGGTGCCGGATGAGGAGGGCTAGAATAATATGATTATTACGTATATCACCTCATGATGATGGTATTTTTATTGTATGGTTATCATAGATTATTAATCTTATTAGTCATATTATATCGAATGTGATGGCAGGGACGTAGCCAGGGGAAGGTAAGGGTGTTATTGTTTTCAAGAAATACAATTTCAAACATAAGGTCGTTTTAACTTTTTTTTTTGTTTTAAATGGAATAAAAATAATGGTTCAACATTGCTACATGCCTTATCAGACTTTTGGTGTAGGAGTTATGTCATATTTTATAGGGACGAATAAGGCAGATTGAAATGTTAATATTACATTTATTTAGTCAAATCCTAAAAGAAACCACTGAAAATATTTTTTTAG
The DNA here is from genome assembly GCA_034769895.1 of Magicicada septendecula. Lineage (NCBI taxonomy): Eukaryota > Metazoa > Arthropoda > Insecta > Hemiptera > Cicadidae > Magicicada > Magicicada septendecula. The sequence goes on along the minus strand of CM068371.1, from coordinate 166,476,622 downwards.
TCTGTTTTTTCATGTTTCTTTAATTACAGGATTTCAGGATGTCCTAAAACCCGACTTTAGAGTCCTCATTTCTATCTTGCTCAGGGGGAAAACTAGGCCACTCCCGAATGGGTATTTTCATTTTTGACTGCACGTCTCCAATCCAATCTGGACGTCCCTCCAAAATAAAATTTTGGGTACGTTCTAGTGTGACGGTTTTCGAAAACTCGCAATGTTATATATCTCAATAATTTTCACATTTCATTCTTGCATTAGACTTCTAACCGATTCACCTGGTACCGCACCGGAGATATATCCTTGTTCGTTATTGCAAAAGCATTAAAATGCGTTCAATAAACCTTACACTGCAATGTATCTATGTGTCGCAAGGCCCATGAATGATATTGGCGGTATGCAATGACGTCTATTGTTCGTTATGTTCATAAAATCCGACAAGAAGTATAAAGTATAAGTACAAATAACTACCGGATTCTAAAAATATGCAAATAAAGTTCAATAATTAAATTTACGATCCAGAACTGACAGAACACAAAACAGTTTTCTATAACAGACGCCAATCTCGGTTGAAACAGTAGGACCTACGTTGGTAGAAATAAACTGTAAAACTTTCCGTTAATCAGAAAAGCGGAGTTCAAAGATACCGCGTGATAGGTTAGTTACATCTTGCAGTAAAATTAAAAACACAAGAATATTTGAAAGAGACGAATTTTCTTTAATAAAATTGGGTCTACAAGTTTTAGGCAGCCAAGGCCAAAGCCATTTCAGCAACAACAGAGTTTTTTCTTAAGTCCTCTTACCTTATTGGTAATCACAATCGCCCAGTCACAAGTGCATAAATACCAAACGCCAGATGGTGATTTCGCTGTCCTTAAGAAATCCTGGATATTATTTAAATTCATGTCCTTCGTCTCGGCTTAAAAGTAGGCACCAACTGTGAGGAACAATTAAAATGTCTGTCTGCTCTTACCTCATCGTCAAGCGTACGTCTGTGAGTGTTAGTAGGTATATCCACGAGTGTGAGAAAACCACTCTAATTTTCAATTATCGTTTCAGAAGTTTTTAATTTCATCTGCTACTAATTTTTGAAGCGCTCATTTTGATGTTCCCATTCTGCTCACATTCGTAAACGACAATCTTCCGCCCTCCTTGAAACTCTGAAAACGATCTTCTCTTTCCCGAAATCACGTGACACGTCTAATACTCTTGCCGATCCCTTAGCCTTCTCAACACCAATCGTCTACAAATCACTAGTTTCTCAGTTAAAATTGTCTTCATTATTTTACTAATTACTGTCCGTACACGTATTTTACCTTGTTACATTTGGGCGTAGTTAACAGTTGGTGTTACAGGATTTGGATACGTTATAAAAATATAATTAAAGAACTACACAAAAATTCTAGTCAGATATTCATGAACAATCGTACAATCGTAATCCAGAATTTATAATTTATTCGACGGATCAGGCGCATTCCACAGAAGGAATGTTTCCGGGAAAGGGAGATTCCCAGGCAGTGGCAGATATTCAAGATATAAGTAATGTCAACGAAAATGTTTGCCAACGAAAATAACGGTAGTCATTTGAATTTCCTCTATCATAAAAATCAGCATTTCTAATTCAATTGGGAAAGTAAATTTCATTAAATATTATATTTCTACGGAGAGGGGAACAAAAGAATACGTAGGTACTCTTATAAAAAATATAACTAATGAAGTACTGTAACAACAACAATAAAAGATTATCTTTATAACCTGTTTACCACAGACACGTGTCATGTGCATATTACGTAGGCCGTTTATACTGTATATGCAAGCTGTTGTATGCAAAATATTTAACTGATTACAAAAATAATTATTTTGTACGTGTTGAAACTTCAACGCCTGATGTACGTTTGACAAAATCGTAAGCTATATGCCATCAGCAGAGGCTCAATATATTAACGAATAATCGATTTGAATTTCTATTTCAAATTATTTGGCTTATCAAAGTGGATGTGTATATAATCATCCATAAGCCTATTGAAAATTGTACATGGTTATTATTAAAATTAGTATTGTAATAATTCAAATTGTAAACAAACCATCTTACTTAGTATTTACTTAGTCACCGTCCTTTAGTAAGTGGGTTATTGTTATTATGTCTATTGTTAAGATCTTTCACTATATTTGTTTTAGAAATTTATTACAGCTTACATTATTTTTATGAAACAGTCAAAGAATAGCTTTAATAATGTATAAAGGATTTTTAGTACTTACAAGTACACCTCTATGTATTCCAGTCGGTGATTTTCTTAGTTTTTTATCCGAGATGCATTTCGGAACAGTTGTGTTCCATCTTTATATATGTAAGTTTACTAAATGATTCCGATTGAAGATGGAACACAACTGTTCCGAAATGCATCTCGGATGAAAAACTAAGAAAATCACCGACTGGAATACCTAGAGGTGTACTTGTAAGTACTAAAAATCCTTTATAGCTTACATTAATTTAATATTTTGTACCGGCATGTCTAAAAATTTATATTTGTTATTTAGGGTGGTATATAGCGAAATAATATTAATATTATATGCGGCTTCAAATGAGGAGTTCACTTTGGCTATACTAAGCATATCATTTTTCTCGGCGTGTCCTGTAAAAATTTATCGTAATCAGTCGGAGCATTTTATTCTGTGTATTTCTCTTTATTGCGAATATCGATTTTAATTTTTAAGTATCATTTAATACAACCTATTTTTAGTTTTGTATCTTTCAATAGTTTAGTTATTTTTCAGATAATTTACAATTAAGGTGGCCTTACAGAGGTCTTGCGAATTTGGTCGGATGTGTCCTCAATATTTCTTTTGTAATGGACCACTGATTTTTGACATGTTTGCTTTTGATTATGTAGTTTTTATAAAACACGTTTCTGATATAATAGCAAAGTGGGGGTTTTCATAACAAGGCAATCTATGTAATGCCATGGTTCATCATTTAACAGAAAATCACTCTGGTTTAAAATAACTTGAGTACTTTTATAACTTATTTCTAGAATTTTCTAGAACTCATATCACATTGTCATTACGTTAGGCGATGAATTTGGATGCAAATGACGTTAATTTCCTATGTATATTTCAATTGTTTCCATCAGTCCTAATAAAAGGCTTAAGTTGAAGCTGACTTTGTTAAAGTTGGTTGCCGATTATCACGTTCCATTGTATTTAAAATTTCCTATAATTTTTTTTATAAAATGCTAAGCTTTTGTCATATTTACCTATATTGTTTATCTTATTCTTTTATATCCTGATAAAGTATATAAGCTTAGTTTACGATATGAGTGGTAAAACAATAAAACAGTTGTTTTTTGTTTTAGAAATGAGGTAAAAAGGTTTGTTTATTTCATTATCTTTTCTGGAGCGTTAGGCCCACGGCCTGTTGCGTCCAGTAGTCGATTCACACTACACCACCGCTACAGAGAACCATTATACATTTAACCCCGCGCAGTGAAGAAGTGCACAGTAAGGAAGGCTATTCTTGTCTGTGTTCACGTGTACATGTAGCATTGTTACTGACTAAGCACCGCGTACATTATACAGACTGCCGTTTTGCCCCGACGGTAGGTAGACGACCTTGAACCGACTCCACAGCACACGACAAACGAACACCAAAGAGTGCGAGTTCCAAACCATCGAATTTCTCAGCCATCACTTTTTTAATTCAAACTGGTATCACAACTTGATCACAGGCAGCAATAAATCTGTTGAAGCAAACACAATATAAATATAAAACCTTCTACTGAGAACACTCCCACTATATTCTGTACTAACACTGGAAAGATGTGTGTTAAATTATTGGCTTCTTCAAAGATTCAGTATATTAACGAATGATCGATTTAAATGTACTTCGAGTGGTTTACTGTTTGCACAATCAGATGTTCTGACAGTAATACTGGAAATGTACTCATCTATGCTTTTACTTATTAGCACTATTGTTATATTCCTTTTTACATCCCAGCCAATACGTTCCTTTTAATTGGTTGCGATTTCACAGCTTCCTTCACTTTCTGGAGTTAGCATTATTACTAATAATATTTAAGGTCTTAAGTGAATCATGTCGTAACTGTTTTATTCCGTGTATTTATTTTTCCCACCCTTTATGATATCTTTAATTAATTTAATAATACGTAAATGTAAAAATTTGTGTTTGTTGTTTAATGTGCGTCTCTGCTGCTCCCATCAGTGTCTATTATTTGTTTGTATACTTTAGTTTCTGATTTACAGTTTACATTTCGTATTGTCCGTGATCCCTCTATTCGTCTCTTCAAAATACAGGATGTTCCCCAAAAATGTACTTACCCTTCTTTGACTGCCCATAATACACTAATTTTTTAAATATTTTTAACTGGGTAACTAACGTGAAATAATGTCAAAAGTACGACTAAGCTTTGAAGAAGGAAAATGTGTACTAAAGTATTATTGGAAGTGCGAAAAAGCCAAGGAAATGCAAAGACAATTTAGAAGAAAAGTTCACAGAAATCCACTAACAGCACGGATCATTCCTCACATCAGGAATAGGTTTGAAGCTGACGGGACTGTTTACGACATCCAAAAGCAACGTTCTGGAAGACAACGGACATCCCAGCCTCGCAAGACAAGAACAACTGCTGGAAACACTTCTGCGATCTCCAAAGAAATCTATATAACATGCGGCTCGTGAGATGGGAATCCCAAAATCGAGCGTCCATCACATTGTGATGTGACTTCATTCGAAAAGTTACATTCCAACATTAACCCATGCTCTCAGTGAAGATGATCCGGAGAGCTGACGCCTGTGAATGGTACCTACACAAATGTGAGGAAGACGCAGTGGTTCCAAAGAAAATTGGATCGATGAGTCCGCCTTTAAGTTAAATGGCTGAATTAATCGATCGATACACCTGCACACACTGGGCTCTTCATGATCTGCATGTTACTGTGGAACACCAGAGGTTACAGTGTGGTGTGTCCTGGGACATCAGCTAGGGCATCCTAGGACCATTCTTCTTTGACCAAACTGTCGCTGGTGATGTTTACTTGAATTTACTGCAGGAATCCGTCGGTCGACGCATTGAAGGGATGTCTGGTTACATCTAGCAAGATGGAGTACCTGCCCACTACCATGGTGACGTATCTCGATGTAGTTCATCCGAACATATGGGCGAAGAGGTAGCGTTGAATTCCCCAGATCTCACGCCAATGAGACAACCTCAGAGACGATGTTTACGACACAAAACCACCAATAGCTGATGAGCCGTAAGAGGATACTGATAAACTATCTCTCCCAACTACAAACAAAATGATTCGTAATATTCACAAATCCACTGGTCCGCGGTATCATCTGTGTCAGGATGGTCGTCAGTATGAACATTTGCAATCACGCAGGAGAGGACTAGGATTGTTTTCTTCAATCTCATTTAACTCTCTTTAATTAAAAACATTAAACTTGTATCTATGTTAACACTGCACTCATGTGATTCGAAGTGTAAGTGCATTTTTTAATTTTTTTTTAGAAAACTTGTAGTTTTTATTTTCATTTTTTCTGCACTGTGAATTTCATCAGTTATCTTGGACGACTAGTCTTAGCAACTGCTTATTATCGGAAGCAGAGAAAAAGTTAACATTGTACACACAAAATATACAAAATGTTCAAAACGGAATGCTAAAATAATGGAAAGTGGAAAGAACATGACAAAAAATATAATGCTAAACGGATTAAGTGTACGGTACTTAACAACAGTAAGTAATATCGTTTCAAGAATTTCACTCAGTTTTCCCTTCAAACGACATCACTGTGACTTTCTGGCATAATGACTTGTTATCTAAATTTAGTTGTTAATTAAAAATAATTCCCTTTCTGACTATCGGTAGCCTCAGCCGATAAAGACAACAGGCTTTTCATTAGCCAGACTATTAACGAATCTCTTATACCATTTTAACAAGAAGTTCAGCTTATACCGTTGATTCTGAAGAACTCGTAAGACAAAGTCAGTTCAGAAAATTAACCGACATGCTCTAGAAATACATAATTAACAAAAACGAAAGACATAAGCAATGAAAATTTAAAGACGAATTCTTACTAACCACTGGTTACTATCACGGAGGTTCGTTACACCGTATTCTCAACAGCAGATAAGTAAACAAAAAAAAGCACGTGATAACTGAAGATTTGTCGTTTTACCTCTCTAAGGCAGATTCCCACAGTGAGTGCCAACAATTTTCACTCCTCAGACTTCAAAGCAACAATATGAATCAGTTAGGACAATATAATTCTTAGCCGACAACATTGAAAATGACGTGACGAGACTGCTGTTCGGTGTTTCGATTGAATAACATTCTTGACATGTTCAGCATATTTTGTGGAGTTATCTCGAATTTTATCTCAATTTATTCCTTAATACACAAAACGTCGTACTACCAATAAAGTGGCATAGACATATAAATTTACCACGAACGCATCATAATATTCTACTTATTATCATAGCAAAACAAAACACCAAGTTACGTAACAACAATGAGGAACAACAAAACTCGTACATTCAAGGATGAACCTGTGCAGAAGTGCACATCACACATGGTAGTAACACAAAACCTTCAACCATTTTATTTTAGTAGAAAAAATTACAAAATAATTACAAAATAATAACAATAATTTAAATAGCAATTTAACAATCAAGTTTTTTATAATAAAATTATGAACAAATTTGACACTTCATAGTCGTCGGATGTTGCCAAGTTGTCTGTATAAATTGTATATTTTGACCGGTGATTATTTCTAACGATGAGTCTAGGTAAATTATTTCACCGTGTCTTATCGTTTTTTATGTAGGCCTAAATGCAATGGTTGGATGAAAATTATGTTTCCTTTTTGTATGTTTCTTTTCAATGAGTTGTTATTTATAAAACCAAATAACAAGCTTATAAATTACTAATATAGCTATTAAAGCAAATTGCATATATAATACCTAATTCGGCTTTGGGTACAGAGATGAATTATCTAATCTTATAGCAATCAGAAAGTGTAAAAAGTTTAGTAAAGGCTCTGTACGATTTGAAGTGACAATCTGGGGCAGGTATAATACTGTTTAAACAGTCTTTAGCAGGAATGGAACTCCAGACTATACTTATCCAGAGTTTGGCATACCATTCTCTCTCTCTCTCTCTATCACGCCATAGTGGTGGAAGTGTCGTTTCTCGCGGCTCGGTAACGCGTATTGGCATCGGAAAATTTGAAGAAGCTGGCGCATACACACCCAATCATCAGAAGGATCACCGAGCGCGCGGACACACACACACACATGCAACATGGTAAAGCGTGATCAACGGCATTAGGCAACGAACTTATTTACTCGTATTTATACATCAGTTTTAAAAGGACAAGACAGAAAACATAGACAACTCTAGCAGAATAGAACAAAAATGTAAATTTTTAAAGATTTCATGTAAATTTGTACTACATTAGCCGTAGTTAATGTAACAATTTTTACAGAAGATAGAAGTTAAGTAATTTTATATAAAGTTTTTATTAAGTATAAAAACGATTAGTATTTGAGCATTTCAATGGAAGCATATTTTTTCAATTACGATGATATTTTCCAATTTGAAAAAATCTTCTAACTGATTTTACAGTTTTTTTTTGTCAGTCACTCAATGTAAAGTGAATTTAATTTTTTTATATGTTGATACGAGGATCGTAAGTGTAAATCTAATTAATTCTTGTAATATAATTATTACTTATATGCATATACGATTTACATGCACACTTATAAGAAGGGACATGTATTCAAAAAAGTTTTGTTTTTCGTCTTTTTTATTATGTAAGCGGAAATTTTATCCTTTTTCAAGTTTATATTAATTATTTCATTTCATGATATTCTCTTCTCTCTGCAACGTTCATTTTGTATGTAATATAGAATTTGGACGTAACGTCAAATCCCACGACCTCGTTGGGTTCGTAAACGTATTAAAGATACGTTAATCACACGCGCGGGCACAAGAATGCAACATCCCAATATACATGAACACCATTATCTTTGTTTGATGCGCGTGTCACGGATAACATCCATTTCGCTGATTGAGGGCACACTATATAAGTTTAGGAAGACAACCCCGATGTTTTATCCCATGATTATAACAATCAGTTAATTAACAACTATTTTTTTGTGTGTGAAAGTTCTTTCTCCTTTCTGTAATTATATATTTAAATAGGACTCTTTCTATTTATTCCAATTAATCACTTCTTACAGTCATCGCATTTTGTTCTCTGCTTTGGGAGCCAACGTCTTGCTGCAGATTAAAGATAATTTTACACACGCACTAAAAGTGAACAGTGTGTTAAAAATCCAAAAGAAGCAGTTGAACACATGTCTTTATATTGAGTTTAGGGCTAAGAGAATGCAGAACTATAGGAATAATTCTCTATGAACGATTTAGGACCACATGGCATACATTGGGCTGTAGAGTGTAGTGGTATAAAGTGCTTAGAACGTTGTGTAACGAATGCTGTATTCAAACAAACACAACTGTATTCTATAGAGTACTCACTTGTACGGGTCCTGCAATTCTTCAGTTACAAAGTTCAGGTAATTCCACCCGCCAAACGCGAACAGGCCCGAGAAGAAAGCCAGGGCTATCGATCCAGCGTTCAGTTCACCCTCGAATGCGTTCTCAAAATTTGACGTATTTCCTGTAAAAATAAACGCACACACATAAGAACGTAATAAAAGCAAAACAACAGTGGACAATATTATATTTTCTTATTAAATAAACATTTTAACGTAACGTTTTTAACTCGTGTTAAAAGTTTCACATGAATCATATATAGATGAAATAGTAAGGCATGAAACGCTTCGCGCAGATTGTAGTGGGGGGGGAGTTCAGAATGTGGGGTGCGAAGTGACTAACCATGACACACAACTATGTGATACACCATCCAGCCGCTGTTCTGAACAAAAAATAATTGGTCCGAAAATAACAGGTCAAAGTAACGCATGCCCAATGAGATCTTTTGATACAGCGCAACCAGACAGCCTTTTCATGTCGAAATTATTTTATCTGTACTAATAAATAGTTACTGTAAATGAATACTGAGCGTAACTGATATTACCAGATTATGTCAGTTGGAGGGGTGTATTTACGGTGGGGTGAACGGGACCGGACTCCACCCAGAGGGTCGAAAAATGTTGGCGAGGAATTTTGTAAATCTCTTAATTTGTAGGCTATTTAATTATTTTTTAGTTGTACCTAATTAGTTTAGCTGTACATAAAGATATCTAAATATACAAATACTTTTAAGTTCACGGCGCAAATCTGAGGAAATGAACAGCCATGTAATTAATCATGGAATCGTGTAGGGGATTACTTACCAAAATAAGAATATCAAAAATGATGAAAGGATAAACGAGAATCAGTCAATAATAATTAAAGACACAATTTTTACACCGTCTGTGTCGATGTTTCGACAGTAGGCTACTTACTGTCATCACCAGGACCTGCATGTAGACAACAGAGGTATAATCAAACACGTCACATACCAATTAACTGAGTTAATGTGTGTACACGCGCGCGTAAGAGAGTGGCGTCATTTGTGTTCGCTAAAGCTTCCATTATTTATTGATTGACGGTCACTACTAATTTAAGGATTAATATCATAAATATATACTTCTCTGTGGGTTTGAGAATTGGACTTTTAACGAAGCCCCAGACCGGGCGTACTGAAGCGGGCGAAATGAGATTTTTCAGGCACATGGCAATGCTCTTCAAGATCGCAAAAGAAATGTCGATGTACGACGGTAGCTGATATTAAGAGTATACTTCATATAATTGCCCAGTATCGGCTAAAGTGGTTGGAATACCTTAACCGAATGCGTCTAGTCTAGGGTGTATCTGCTTGTGACCGGAACAAACCATTAATCCGGATTTTGGTTTACTCTTGCTGAAGATGATGATAATATCAAATATATTATAAATATAACAATATATTATTGATTAAAATTGAAAATTAAAAGAAAGCGATTTCGCTCTTGAGTTTATGCTAGTAGATAGCTCCGTAGTTCAACAATTCCTTCGAAACCGAGCATCTGCCGTGCTGATCTCACTCACTGAGAATACCACTCGGTCTTTTGCCACAGTACTGTGGTTAACCGACGAAGGCCGTGTCAGTTAGTGAATGATTTGTACACTGAAGATGGGCTCCAGAGGAGAGACCGAAACGTCTGTTAGGAGTGGACCACGGCCCGGAGATTAGTCACTTTGTTTGTAACACTGTTGACGCCGGCCTTAGGTGCAGAGTACGAGCATGTACTGTATGTTTAACATTATTGTGAAAGCGACGGGAAAAAAGGAAGCTAAGCAAAAACAAATGCTTTAACAAATTATTAGTAAAATAGCTTTAAGGTGTAATGGCACTACATGAGTGTGAGAGTCACCGCAAGAGATAGTGGAAGCAATACGCCGAGAGAATGGATCAACAGAGGCTTACGAAGGTGCTAGCAATGTATCAGCGTAAAGAGTAATGAGACACCTACACGTATTCCTCTGGTAGCCTGAAACAGCATAATCCTTGTTTGGGAAGAAAACAAATGCCTCGTTTCACATCTAAAATAGTAATGGAAAGTATCTGTTCATTGCAAATCGTTTAACAGATAGGCCCACTTGTTTAATATTAATAAGAAATACGTTACGGTTTACATACAATACCTCCCACTCGTGACAGATCTTGCCCTGCATCTGCGTTACTGAAAAACTAAGCCACACTTTACACGAGTGTACGCTTTAAATAAAAATATTTATCGTTTAGTATTTATGACCGTGCAATACATCCAATATTGCAATATTGGATATCCAAATCCTATATCCAATTGACTTCAACTGCGTTGCCACTCTCCACGCCACGCACGAAACTTAAAATCGGATTAGACTCTGAGCTGAATCACTCCGTACTTGTAAAAACAAAACGGGTAATAATTTCTAAATGTTACAAATAACAATTTATGTAACAAAAACGTACGTGTTTTAGAAGGTACATTTCACGTTTACGAATATTTGTAATTTTAGCATATTCGCAGGGCCACTTTTATAAATGGGTGGGCCCGGGCGCATGAGATTTGGCGATTTTGGGGAGCGCATGAGATTACAAGTTTTTAAGCGCTTGGGGCAAAATCATAAACCGAACAAACACACAAATAATTTGTTTGTTAAATACGTAAAACAATAATAAAAGTTGTACACATAGACTAATCAAGTAAACATCGTCATTCATTATTGCATGTAGTGACCTTCGCGTTCGCTGCGGCAAAATAACGTAAATGACTGTACCAGGCAGGCAGTGACGAACGCCTCCGAGTGGAGGCGGAAGCATCCGAAGGCCGCCGCCACCTCCCGCGCCACAACGATCTGCACAGGGTACAGGTTGTCAGTTGTCACTTGTTTGTTATTGTTAACATCTCTCCGCCTCTACGTACATTACACCAGTGCGTTCTTGTTTCTTTGCGTTTATGTTGTGGATGTCATTGTCTCATGCAATTCTTTAGTATAGTTTCACTTTGTGTTCTAGTATGTGCTATTTATGTGTGATGACGTGTTGGTGAACAACTAAAAATGAGTAAAAAAACCAAGTGGTAGCGAATTTAGAAAAAGAGCAATAAAAAAACTTGCAGAGGAAGAAAACGTGCTACAGAAAGTACCAAAAATAGAACATTTTTTTAATGTTTCTAAACCTGTTCCGATATGTGGACCTCTTCCAGAAGATAATCAATCAGATTTAGAAACAAAACCACAAGACCCAACCACCTCTTTGTCGAGTTTGCCAGATTCCTGTGAAACAGCTGGGTCATCTAGTTCATCTGTAAAATCCCCATTTTTGATTGATGATCCGGCTACATGGGATTTACAAGACGGGTATGCGATTGACACTATTTTATCATCAAAGCTGAAGCAAAGCTTGTATGTTGATTTTTCTAATTCCCTTCGAGTTTATCCAGATAAAAAGCGTACTTTGTCTATAACAATTTTCTCTTGTACTTTACCGAATTGGGAAAGTTTTGACAGAGACTGGTTGTTGTACTCAAAACCAAAAGGATGCGTGTTTTGTATTCCATGTTTGTTATTTCAGCCAAAACATAAACAAACAGCTTTTTCTACTGGTTTTAATGACTGGAAAATACCAATGTGTTGGTAAAATCTCACGAACAATCCAGTGAACACAGACAAAATGTTTGTACGTTTTTATACAAAAAGAAAAATATAAAGGTAGATACTTTGATTGTAACTCAATATGAGAGCGAGGTTAGGTACTGGAGGGACGTTTTAACCAGGGTAGTAAGCGTTGTTCGATTTTTGGCAGTGAGAGGCCTTCCGTTCCGAGGGGACAACCAACAACTTGGATCATCATCTAATGGTTTGTTTTTAGGCTGCCTCGAACTGTTGAGTGAGTATGACTCATTTTTATCCAACCATTTGACGAAATATGAGAATGTGGGGATAGGGAGTGTCTCATACCTTTCGTCAGACACATGTGACGAATTCATATCAATTATGGGCAGTAAGGTTAAGGAGAAATCATAAAAGAAATCAATGAGGCACATTACTTTTCTCTGATTGTTGATTCTACACCGGACGTATCGCACACAGATCAACTATCAGTTGTTTTGAGGTACGTTTCACTTCTGCTAAAGAACGTTTAGTGAAACGTTTGCCTAATATTGGTCATAAGGCTGAAAATCTAGAACGAGCATATAACACCAAAATCAGAAATTTTGAAAATTTCTTATTTTGAGTAGAGATGTATCTTTAAGCGCCGTAACAGGGAATTGTTGTGTGAAACGCAGAGGTGACTGACAGGCAATAAAATCATATATCAGCCCCAACACGCTCACGGCAAATAGGCTGAGTTCATCGCTCTCCATACTAAGAAACGTTAAACTTTGACAACTACCTCAAATCCGTAGAAAAAAGGGCACAGAAGTAAACGAACTCATTTGAAGAGCAGCTGTAGGTATTAACAATAGACCAGAATACATATACACGCCAGCTGCATATAGCGAAACAAAAAAAAGGTATATGTTATTGAAAGACTCAAACGGTCAGCGACAGGACTTCGACCTTACTGAGAAGACAGAAAGCTCGGAGTAATGTCCTAACACAAGCAAGAAGTGTTGAAAGCAAGTTTGGTAAGGCCTGTAAGTAACAATAGTTGATGCCATTAGAACAACCTAGTGCACGAAAACAATACTTGACGAGAAAGTTAAGGGTTGTTTTGTTTACTCCAAAAAAGTGAGAGGCAAGAATTATTGCTACAGTATCTAGCAGCGACAACGACCTCAGTGTAGTGACCTAGGGAAGGAATCTGGTGGGAATCCAAAGGCCTATCAGAGAAGTTCTTTCGGAAAATAGGTGGTCTCTAAATCTGAAGAGTCGTAAAGTAGAACCAATTAGAAAACAGCGTAAGAAAAATCAGAAGTAAGTGGGAGAAATATGGAATTCGATATAGGAACGCGAGAAAGGCGCGCTCGGGGAGTTTTAACTAAAAATTTTGACGGAAACGGGAGTGTAAGTCCGCGACCGAGATTCCCATAGTTATTGGACTTAGAGAAATTCGGTACGATGGTTAGAAAAGTAAGCTCGTACTAGAACAGATTTCGGTAAAGAGAAAAACTGTAATTTTACTAGTGACGTACAAGTGAATTAATACAACACAAATGATAATCAAATAACGCTGTAATTTAGTTTTGCAAATACGCAACAATAACTGTATCATCGAGTAACATTACGAAACGAGCTAAACCCGTAACAAAAGTAATTCAAACCATAACGCAGTTAATAAATAATAATTAATAATGGCTGTAGAAGCGAATAACTATAATAACAATTAACGCGAACTAATTTGAGAGAGTGAAGTTTGGTGTTGTGAAGTGTCTTGTGTCACTCCAAGGAGACCACGTTACAATCTGCTAATCCAGAGGGAAATATCGCAGACACGCCAGACGATCAACATGACAACCACACAATATGAACTGCTACCAGATTTGGATACATACCACAAGTAAAATTTTCATGCCATAATTAGTATTAGGTCCACTGTCTGTTCACTTAAAGAACTCATAAGATTTAATTAAAGGATTAAGATAAAATTTTATTTACAACAAAATTAAATAATATTAGGAAATTGTGGAAATTAAATTTATCCATGAGCACCGATTTTAAATGAATCCAGATCAATAATTAACAATGTCGTAGTATATTAAATTTAAGAAATTTATTATTAAAAGTTATGTCTTTGAATAAGAATTACAGTATTTAAATTATTAGAGCTATGAATATGAGTAATGAAATAAGATTTATGAAAATGAATATGTTTATATTTTGATTAGAATTTATATAGTTCATATATAAATGATAAAGTATGATAATCAATCATAGCTAATTGTAATAAATCGAAGAACAATTTATAAGAAAATTTGAGCATTTATTTATATTTTACCCTGAGATAAAGAGCATAAAATTAAAAAGTTAAATTGGTGTCAACCGCTGGGCATAAACAAATTTTTATTATTAAATTGGCGCTCCGGAACTGAGGGGCATATAAAATTATTACATTGGCGTCCACCGCTGGGCGTAAATAAAATACTATTATTACATTGGCGCCGCACCGCACGGCTTAATTAAAGAAATTAGGCTAGGGCAGTGACAGACAGTGGTTAGAGATAGACTAAGTTAAATAAGTAAATGTTAGTACTGTAGAATAAGAACGTTATTATTGTTATTTGTCGATAAGTATCTGAATGATAACCCGACGAAAGGCAAAAATGGCGACAGGGGAAAAAATTTCCGAGGTAGTCGAAATTAACAATCAGATGGGGATGGAGCAATCTGAGGACAGAAATGTGGTGAATGAAGAGAGCTCTGCAACGAGTGAAGAGAATGGCGCCCGGGGACCGCAGTCATCTGAAGCAAATTTTCAAATGTTAATGGCATTGATGAAACAAAAATATGAAGAATCGAAAATGCAACATGAAGAGACACTAAGACAGATAGAAGAAACAAGAAAACACATAGACGAAAAAATTGAAGAAACGAAAAAACAGAATGAAGAAATAGGTAAACAACTCGTCGAGAAATTAGACAAGGAAATAGAGTTAATGAGAAGAGATTTACGAGGACAAATCCACCAGGTGGGTACTGATTTACAAAAACAATCAGAAAAAATGGAAGAAAACAAATTAAATGGAAATACTATGGATCAAGTTGACACCGAGTATCAATCGTTAACAACTAAAGCATTGCCTGAACATCATGTCTCAAGAACAAAAGAAAGATCTACAATTATTAGTGGTAGATATGAAAGTGATAAAGACACTTGTACTGTGTTTGTTGGCAACTTACCAAACACAATTACAAAAAAGAAAATTATCAAATACTTCAGAAAGTTTGGTACGATTATAAATACGAGATTGCGATATGCTGCAATATCTGATCCACGATTTCCCAAAAGACGTACTATTATTAAGAAAGAGTTTCATAAGAACAGAACAAATATCCATGCATATGTACGTTTTACTGATGAAAATGGTGCATATCGTGCTTTGGAAGCAAATGGTAATGTGTATGAGGGTTACCACCTGAGAATTGAGTTAGCTAACACGGAAGCTGAAGAAAAGCAGAGAATTAAAAAGAACAAATTGAATACTACAGTTAATATTACCAGTACTGATAGAAAAATTAGAAGTAGAACTGGGGAGGTGCGTAAAATTTTTGGAACCAAACCTGAGAGTAAGAAGATGAAAAACGGTTCTGATGATTATCAAAGGCGAACTGCATTAGCACGTAAGAAGAAAAGGATAAAATTTGCTGGACCATTCAAGAATATTGTGAAGATTGGTACGAGGACGAAAGGAAGATTTCAAGCAATGAAGATGAGATTTCGTAGAAGTCTTGAAAATAAAACCTTATTATGTGAGTACGCGGACAGGAAAACGAAAATAATTAAAACGCCACAAGCTGTCAAAAAACGTATTTGTAAGAGGGTTGAAAAGAAAAAACGACAAAAAAAACTCAGCGCGTACATAAATAATGGTAATATGACCGGGGAAGGTTGTCAAAAAGGATGGGACGATCCACTTTCAACACACCGTCATAAAAGAGAGAGAGAGAGAGAGAGAGGTCATAAATTCTTTAGGAGTCAACGGCCGACTGCAGGGTAAGTGTTACTATTTACCAACAAAATGTGTTATAACGGCACTGACTTAAAACGTACAACTATGTCTCCACAAATAGGAAATTAAAAGTAATTAAATGTAACGGATTAAAGAAAACAATCTTCAGAATGTCCGAAAATTTAATAATTAAGTTAGATAATATTGGGTGAAATACCGTAGGTAAAATTGGTTGTGTAAGAATATATTAGCCGAAGAAGATAAATAGATATGAATATAATAAGAATAAAATAAAGTAAATGGTAAATGAAAACCAATGCCAGTAAAATGAAACGGCATAGACAAGAATGTGAAGAAGGGAAAGAAGAACCGAGTCCTGACGTTTACTATCCTGATATGATCGCGAAAAAGATATCATTCAGATCCTTAGTTGACGCCAGTGAAAAGGTTATGAATTATAAAGCAATTGTAAGACGCAATAGAGTATTAAATAAATTGTAATAATTTTAACATTAATTAAACTAAAATGATAATTGTATAATTGTATAAACGATGAAGTAAAATACTAACAAGTGTAGTAGTACTTATAATCTTCATGATAACGAAATGTGAACTAAAATTTTTAGCGATAATTATGTTAACATAAGTACATAGACAATATATATATATGTGTTAAACGAATGCAAGTGTAAGGACAATTAATATGGTTAGAATAAGATTGTTTAATATATGTGTTTAATATAACAATTGAATGAGAACAATCAATAAAATTAGAATAGTGATATATACATGTATATGTGATGCAAGACTCTTAAAATTCAATTAAATAATGAAATGATTGAAAAGTTACAATAAGTAAAAGATGGGCTATCAAAGGACATTAATAGCGAATTATTGTAGAAAGCTTGATTAATTTATGGCATTAAAATCTATAACATTATTAGAATAGCAAGATGTAATTGGCGAATTAGTAGAAATTTTGATAGTAATTAGTATTTTATAAATACTGTAAGGTAATATAGAGTAAATTAATGTGAATATAAAAATGAATAGTTAAATTAAAGGTTAACATAATGATTAACATGTGTTAAAATTGTACAATGAAAATAGAGAATTCTAAAAATTATTTTACAGAAATATAAAATTTATTGATATGATAAATGATGCTAACATTGAATAAAACTTGCTAAATTAATTTTGTAAATATTATAGGTCCTGTAAGGGAGATGTAAGGAGTTGTTTTAAATTGATGCTGAATGACGAATTTAAATTTAATGTCTAAAGATTAGTTTGTAAGTATAATTATGTGTTAAGTAAGGGTTGTAAGAAAAGAAAGTTAAAAGATATATGTAACGGATTCATTTAAAAACGGGAAGCGAAAGTGTTTTGGAAAAGGGTCCCGGGGTACTGTTTACATTACATAATAAACAGCCCGCAGTGGGTCACTACAGGTAGCAAATCCATTACACTAAGTCCAACGGATGATGAGCCAATACTAGGAATATAAAATGTATGCATTTCGTCATGTTAAACCTCGATGACAAGGCGCAGAAATTTGAATCTCTTTTAGATGTATGAAATCCATCCAAAGCGACAAATTTCGGGGACGATATAACACCAAAATCAGAAATTTTGAAAATTTCTTATTTTGAGTAGAGATGTATCTTTAAGCGCCGTAACAGGGAATTGTTGTGTGAAACGCAGAGGTGACTGACAGGCAATAAAATCATATATCAGCCCCAACACGCTCACGGCAAATAGGCTGAGTTCATCGCTCTCCATACTAAGAAACGTTAAACTTTGACAACTACCTCAAATCCGTAGAAAAAAGGGCACAGAAGTAAACGAACTCATTTGAAGAGCAGCTGTAGGTATTAACAATAGACCAGAATACATATACACGCCAGCTGCATATAGCGAAACAAAAAAAAGGTATATGTTATTGAAAGACTCAAACGGTCAGCGACAGGACTTCGACCTTACTGAGAAGAGAGAAAGCTTGGAGTAATGTCCTAACACAAGCAAGAAGTGTTGAAAGCAAGTTTGGTAAGGCCTGTAAGTAACAATAGTTGATGCCATTAGAACAACCTAGTGCACGAAAACAATACTTGACGAGAAAGTTAAGGGTTGTTTTGTTTACTCCAAAAAAGTGAGAGGCAAGAATTATTGCTACAGTATCTAGCAGCGACAACGACCTCAGTGTAGTGACCTAGGGAAGGAATCTGGTGGGAATCCAAAGGCCTATCAGAGAAGTTCTTTCGGAAAATAGGTGGTCTCTAAATCTGAAGAGTCGTAAAGTAGAACCAATTAGAAAACAGCGTAAGAAAAATCAGAAGTAAGTGGGAGAAATATGGAATTCGATATAGGAACGCGAGAAAGGCGCGCTCGGGGAGTTTTAACTAAAAATTTTGACGGAAACGGGAGTGTAAGTCCGCGACCGAGATTCCCATAGTTATTGGACTTAGAGAAATTCGGTACGATGGTTAGAAAAGTAAGCTCGTACTAGAACAGATTTCGGTAAAGAGAAAAACTGTAATTTTACTAGTGACGTACAAGTGAATTAATCCAACACAAATGATAATCAAATAACGCTGTAATTTAGTTGTGCAAATACGCAACAATAACTGTATCATCGAGTAACATTACGAAACGAGCTAAACCCGTAACAAAAGTAATTCAAACCATAACGCAGTTAATAAATAATAATTAATAATGGCTGTAGAAGCGAATAACTATAATAACAATTAACGCGAACTAATTTGAGAGAGTGAAGTTTGGTGTTGTGAAGTGTCTTGCGTCACTCCAAGGAGACCACGTTACAATCTGCTAATCCAGAGGGAAATATCGCAGACACGCCAGACGATCAACATGACAACCACACAATATGAACTGCTACCAGATTTGGATACATACCACAAGTAAAATTTTCATGCCATAATTAGTATTAGGTCCACTGTCTGTTCACTTAAAGAACTCATAAGATTTAATTAAAGGATTAAGATAAAATTTTATTTACAACAAAATTAAATAATATTAGGAAATTGTGGAAATTAAATTTATCCATAAGCACCGATTTTAAATGAATCCAGATCAATAATTAACAATGTCGTAGTATATTAAATTTAAGAAATTTATTATTAAAAGTTTTGTCTTTGAATAAGAATTACAATATTTAAATTATTAGAGCTATGAATATGAGTAATGAAATAAGATTTATGAAAATGAATATGTTTATATTTTGATTAGAATTTATATAGTTCATATATAAATGATAAAGTATGATAATCAATCATAGCTAATTGTAATAAATCGAAGAACAATTTATAAGAAAATTTGAGCATTTATTTATATTTTACCCTGAGATAAAGAGCATAAAATTAAAAAGTTAAATTGGTGTCAACCGCTGGGCATAAACAAATTTTTATTATTAAATTGGCGCTCCGGAACTGAGGGGCATATAAAATTATTACATTGGCGTCCACCGCTGGGCGTAAATAAAATACTATTATTACAAGCAGTTCTCACTTTGCTTGAGGAACTTAATATAGGTATTAAAAACTGTCGCGGACAAAGTTATGACAACGCATCAAATATGTCCGGTTCGTATACCGGTCTGCAAGCAAGAATAAAACTAAAAAATGACAAAGCAGATTATGTACCGTGTGCCGCACACTCATTAAATTTAGTTGGAGTTTTTGCAGTCGAAAACTCATGCCCTGAAGTGACGAAGCATTTTTCGTTGTTACAAGGAATTTACACATTCTTTTCGGCCTCAACTTACCGATGGAGCCTAATAAAAGAAAGAGTGGAAAATAAGAATCAAGAAAGACAAGACATTAACAAAATTACTTTACCAAAATCTTTGAGCAATATCAGGTGGTCCGCTAGAGCAGACGCTGTCCGTGCACTGTGTACTGGCTATAAAGAATATGAGTTTGTCCTACAAAGCTTGGCTAAAGATATTTCTCAAACACCTGAAAGTAGAGTGACCGCTGAAGGGTTTTGCAAACAGTTAGCCCAATTCGACACAGCTTTCCTCACTTTGCTTTGGAATGATCTGTTACAAAGAATTGACAAGACAAGCGAAACTTTACAAAAAGAGGAGTTGGACTTACTGAAAGCGATAAAATACCTGCAGGCCCTCCAAACGTTTCTTGAAGAAAAAAAAAATACCGATGAATACGTCGAGAACGCAGCTACCAAGTTATGTGGATTGCAAGCGGCCATCTATAAAAGGAACAGAAAAAGAAAATTGTTTCCAGATGAAGAAAGGGGATGTGAATCAAATTTGGAGCCTAAAATCAAGTTCAAAACTGAAGTGTTCCTTCCAATTATTGACAATCTGACTGGGCAACTAAGTAGAAGACGGGAAAGCTACGCTTCTCTCAGTGACAGATTTGAGATATTCAACGATTTTAAGGTAGGGGTTTTATATAGCCTTATACTTTACCATAGGCAATACAATCATGAGTTAGTCAACATACTATTATGACATATTTTTAAATATTCAAGTTTTTAATGTTGAAGTGTAAACGTGAATTAGGAGTTGATATTTGTGAAAATGCCAATAAGTTAAAAAAAAACATTAAACACAATAAAACTAAATTGATAAAACTACGTTTTATTCTAAAGTTTCTATTAAAAGTTTCATTTTTCAGGCAAAAGAACCTCTGCAAACCAAAGTCCAAGCAGATCGACTGGCTATGTTTTACAGTGATGATATAGAGGTTGACAGTCTAAGAGAAGAATGTTTGCATTTCAAGCAGTTCATGGAAGTTGAAAATATAGAACACCTTCGAGAAGCATATAAGTACATAAGAAGCAGCGAACCAAGTTTATACAGTACTTTTCCTAATCTGGAAGTGGCCATGAGGATTTACCTAACCCTGCCAGTCACTAATTGTTCTGCTGAACGAGAGTTCTCAGCTCTGAAAAGGCTAAAATCAATAACGAGGTCATCCCTTCAGGAGACCAAGTTAAATAGTTTGATGGTGCTCTGCACCGAAAAGGACATGACTATGAACATGTGTTTTGACGATGTAATAAACGAATTTGCAAAGAAAAAGTCAAGAAAAAAATCAATGATGTAAAATGGTATGGTATAACAATTAACAGTGTATTGTTAGGGTTTCTTTCAATGTCAAATGTCATTATTAGGTACAATACAATATTTATGTAGACTTTTTTCTTTGCCAAAGATTAATTACGCCATTCAATATTTCATTCATACAAAATAATTTGTATTTGATCAAAACAGCTTTGATTGTTCGGTTATAAGTTAATACATTTTTTTTAATATGACAGAAAATGTTTAATTTTGTATTTTTACAATTGCCATTACTTTTACACGTTATTATTTTTTACCACGTCACTTATATTTTTGTTCTTTTCCTTTTTCATATGACCGAAAATGAACAATATTTTAATGTTGATCGCGGTGCGCAAACTACGCGAAATTAGTACTATCTGACGTCAGAGTGGTTTGGACGGGAGATGGGGGCGCGAATGTTGTTCGGGCCCAGGGCGCACTGCGTACCAAACGCGGCTCTGCATATTCGGTTAACCGATATAACACAAACAAGTGCAGAGCATTTGGTACATGGTAGAACGATTTTAAATTTGAATGTGCACAAAGACAAATTCATTCCTTTTACCCTATGAAAGAATCAGCAACAAATAATCAGCGCCAAAGAAGTTTGCATTATGTATGTTGTAGCGTGACAGATATAAGCATAATATTGAATGGCAATTGATCATTAGAATAATAAAGTTATAATATTTAAATTTGGAAGAAAGCATGAAGTTTAATATAAATAGATTAATTCATAGCAACTGTGGAAAGAAATCATTATTATAAAGAAAATACAAGTTCAAATAAAAGGAGTTACTAGTGATGAGTCATCCAAAACCAGTCTCATAACCAAAGGTTTTCAAGGTATAACCCAGGAAGGTTAAAAGTAAATAACCAAGCAGTACAGAATATGACCAAACCCACAACGAGGGAGAATAAATAGAATAGAAACCCTAAAATAAGCCAAGATCAACCAATACAGGTGGTGTATTTCTGAAATAAAGAAGAAGATGGAGAAGATCCCAAGAAACCTGATGGCATCAAGAAGAAGATGGAGAAGATACCAGTCCCAGAAGGCAGGAGAAAAGAAGACTGATGAAAGAAGAAGAAGGCAGCATCCTGAAGAAGATGTCATGCTCTTATAAAAGACACCCAAATCCCTATATCCCCAAAATAAATATTTAAAAATAAAAGTATAACGAAATAAAAATCACATGTATATAAATTTAAGAGAGAGAAGTGTATAAAGTAAAAGTTGCCTGTGAACTAAGATGAAACAATAATATAGTACCCATGGAACAAATCTCCATTGAAAAAACGCTAACCAATTTATTATGTTAATAAGACTATACGACCATTTAGCATTAACATAATATATAAGTGCAAAGTGAACCAGTGATAGTTTTGGGTATTATAAAAAATGAACCTTGTGTTTCATTCTTGGCAATCACAAACATTGAATGCAAGGAAATATGCATTTTTCAATGACTTAAAATGTGTACTGTGACAATATGTTGTTCATAAGTCATGAATCTGTTTAAAATAACATTTTGTTTTACATGAAAAAAGAAAAACAGATTTCATTATACTTTTTGAACAATTCATACTATTTATTTATTAATGACAGGGTACAATTCCCCAAAGACAATGTATAAAAGACGGTACAAAAACTGTAGAATCCTACTTATAATAATAGTTAGGAATAAGAATATAAATATAAGGTTTTTATGTATATAGTATAAGAATGTTTAAAAATGTTTTAGATATAAGGCCATTTGTTTGGGTCTGAAACAACTAACATCAGAACTATAAAAATAGTTACCACTTGTAAATAGTAGAGAGTAATTAAGATGTTAGTTAGTAAAAAACTTTTTTTGTAAACCATGTTTCCATGTTGGAAATGGGGATTTTGTTGCAAAATGTCTGACTTGAAGACAACCATTTATTTAAAAAAAAAAAAATTCTTTATTTGTTTTAACTATTATTTGTATTGTAACCAATACTAATTGTTTTTGTGTAATTTGAAAACATGTTTAATTTATAATACTATATGTAAAAGTCAGAGAGGGTATCACACATCATATATTGTTTGTAAAATATTTTGTAAGAAAAATTGTTAAAAAATCATAGGCCAAAAGAATGGAAACCAAACTTCATCAAAACAGAGAAATTAATCATTTAAAAGCAAATAAACAAAAGGGGTTTAGACAAAATAAACTTGAGATCAAGCCATATAATTGCACATACCATTTAGAGAGATTTTAATAAATATATTCAGAATTATAAATAAAAATGAAAATGACTAAACTCAGAAATTTGGACATGGGAGTCATATATTCCAGAATAATGTTTCAGAATACAACTAATTCAATTAATTACCAGAAAATAAGGGAATATGAACCTTTTAATACAATATAGGATTATTAATATTAAATATAACTGATAAAATGGCTGAATTTATATAATGACAGGAAGTAAATTTTGATGTTTTGACTTTTCAGAGTATACCAAACTGAAAGTGAAATTACTATTTTTTGGACAGAAAACACTATAAAATGGCATTATTTAATCTGAAAATAACCAGAATGAACTGAAAGATTAATTTAAATCACATCTAGTGAATAAAATTGACAAATAACCAAAGTTTAGGCATTCATATAGTGAAATAGTAAAGTGTACACAGGATGTGAAAATATTTTTGAACAATGTTAAGGATAATATTATATGGGCTAAGAGTTTAATTGAAACTAGAGGAAACAGTTAGTTAATTATTGGTATTTGAACGGTTAACATGACATACGTTTGATAACGTGGATAACCTAACCTATAATAGTCATACAAAGCGAGTGTATAGTGCGTTATTGTGAAATCGCGAGTGACTTGTAAAATACTTCTAAAACTATCATATTATAACAGAAACAATCAAGTAACACTCCATAACACAGAACAATATAAATCTACTCCGAAAAACACCACAAAACACTAGAAAACTGTATAATACATTAACCCAAATTAGTGACGGAATCGGAGAAAGTGTTTGAACTAATAATTATACGGATACACTAAATACAACTCAGAAACAGTACACCAATCACTACACAACATTTAACAAGAGATTTGCAGACACAAGAACAGGAATATTGCCAGAAAATACATTATTTGGAACACTGCAGGAACGAGCAACATTTTGATCAACTTGACGGCGGCCATTTGCTTTGACGATCCCAGTGCCTTCTTCTTAGTTCAACTCAGCTGTTTGGTGAAAACAATTATTATATTTACAAATTATTATTCAATGTCTGTGTTTATTAATAACTATTAATTTGATTGTAACGTTATACTTTTTAAATATTAGCCCGATTTCTCTGACTTTGGTAATAACTGGCTGTTTAAAGAACCCTATATAATTTTTATATCATATACTTGTAACTTTTTTCGATATCCTGAGAATCGATACTAATCGATAAGAGTCAATATTGCTATTACTTAATAAAAAACATTAATACTTTTCAATACTTAATAGTTCTTTATTTCTTCAATAATACTAATTACCAATAATATAATTCTAATTGATAATCTACAAGGACTTTACCACCCGTAAGTGAAGATAACCTAAAAAATAAAAAGGTAAACAAGTATCGATTGGTTTACAGACAGTCTTATGAGTGGTGATAGATTATTTAAAATATACTAAAACTTTAATAAAAATTTTCAGAAGAGCATTACACTGTTTAAAACTTCACAGCCCTATATTAATTAATTGATCATAATTAATTAATTAATAAAATTAAAAATTTTTTTTTTAATTATTTTTTTTTGTAAACATAATTTTTTTTTAAATTTCCTTCAAAACAATAATTTTTGTTTTGAAACTTTCTGTGAAGCTGAACATATATATATTTCTTCATCAACTTTACTCTACTCGACCGGTCTTGCTACCATTGGGACTCGACCAGCTGGGAAACTTAAGGAAGTGTTTCAGGCCAGTAAGACGTCGAGAGCCACACCAATTACACACCAATTAAACATATTACAATACAACTTATTTATTTATTTTATTACAAATTGGCTAGCCCAAACAGCGGGGCTTGATTACATCGGAGTCTCACACACTCCACAATAGCTATTATCATCAAAACACACATCTATATTTATTTTAATTTATTATATTATAAATTGGCGCACAACTTTAGGGGCTTTAATTAGCGATTGGAAGGCCAATACATTCTGCCCAATCACTAGTTGGAGCTAGGCAACAGCTACAAAGCCAGAGAATTTCAAGGGAAAATGCAACGACGTGCAACATCTAAGAAACGGGCGGCGGAGGCCGAGAAAGAAATAGAAGTTGACATGGACAACAAGGAGGCGACACCAGTAGAGGTGGAAAGTTCATTGCCACCAGTGTTGTCCAAACAACCTGAACAACCAGGGGAACAGCCGGAGATGCCTACTCAGACAGGGGAAGTCAATGTCCGGAAGGAACGGTTAGAACCACCGGGGGAACTTTCACAAACCGAGAACACTGCGACAACCGGAGATGTGAAGTTCCAGGAAGCAATGATGAGAAGATGGAAGAGAAGATGGAAGAAAACAGCAAGAAGATGGAAGAGAGGATGGGAGGAAAATTAGAAGAATTGAAGAAGGATAATCAATCCACAAAAGAAGAGTTGACTGGGATGAACAAGAACATGGAAGAATTGAAGGAAGACAACCAATCGTTCAAGGAAGAATTCAAGGCGACTAAAGAAGAGTTGATTAATAAAATTGAAAATACCAATCAGAAAATAGATGAAACCAGGAAGAAGATAGAGAAGAACAACCGACAGTTGAAGGAAGAATTGAAGGAAGACAACAGGAAGTTGGAAGAGAAGATGGGGGAGAAATTGGAAGAATTGAGAGAGGACAATCAAATTCTAAGAGAAGAGTTAAGGGAGGTAAATCAGGAGAATTTGGACAAACTGGACGAAAGGATGGAATTGTTGCGAGAAGAAATGAATAAGGAAATCAAGATTAACAAAAAAGCGATGGATAAGAAGATGGAAGAAGAAAATATAATGGTCAATCGACAGATTCGAGAGATTGATGGAAAGTGCAACCAGACCAAAAAGGAGGTGAATGAGTTTAAAGAAGTGGTGAACATCAAGTTCACAAATATCGAAGAACATAGTCGTAGGAAGGTAGAAGAACAGAGGAAGGAAAATCAAGAAGAATTCGGAAAAGTACGCAACCAGGTCACAGAACGAGGTAATGATATACAAGAGACCATGGCCAATATCACCGGTCAGGTGCGACAAAGCCGAGAGGAGATGGAAGCGATTAGAAACAGACCGACTCATTTCACCGGATTGCCCGTCAACGAAAGCCGAGAGTGGCTCAACTTCCGGCAATACAAACGCAAGCCGATGGAGTTCCTGGCTAGGGTAGAAGAATATTTGACCAAGCATAAAATTACTCAATGGAGCCATAGCAGGGAGATATTCGACGAGTCTTTCCGAGACATAACAGATAATTGGTGGATGGCCAACCGGAGTGAAATTTCCGACTACCAACAGTTCCGGAAAATGTTTAAGACAAAATACTGGTCTGAGACCACCCAGAACTTGATCCGTGACAATATTTGTAATGGAAGATACAGGTCACAAGGTAGGAGTATGACGGCATATTTCTTGGGGAAGGTGTGTATGGCAAAACACCTTGAGCCAGCAATCCCAGAAGAATGTTTAGTGAATAAGATATCTTATCACTATGATGAGGACATTATCAGGGCCCGGAGAGGTAGCCAGATCAAGACGATCCAGGGAATGACCGAGTTATTGGAGGGATACGAGAACGAAGAGTATTATCGGCAGAGCAGAAAGAGAAATGAGAGACCAGAAGCAAGGCCGACTACCTACCCCAATAACGGCAATAACCATGCAAGTAACCGGAACCAGCCCAGTAATTACGACGGCCCTAACAACCCGCCGCGTAATAACCAGTTTAGCGGTAATTTTAACGGCGTGAGGAATAACAACCCCTACCCAAATAACAGAAACAATTTTTATCAACAAAATAATAATGTCCCATACAGTCAGAGAAATCCATATCCCAACAATAATGGTGACAGACCTTACCCACCTAACCGAAATTACTATAATAACAATTTTAGTAATAACAATAATAACAATAGTAATAACCGAGTCTCGCGCCCTAGGGTAAATTTTATAAGAGCAGAAGATCGCGGACCCAGGAGATACTATCAACCGAGGAGGAGCAGCTTCCACGGCGCCGACCGAAGATGGAGGAGTGCGGAACGAGACGGCCCAAGACACGAAGAGGGAAGACAAATTACCAGCCTGGAAGATCTTGGCAGACAACCGAACAGGGCGTTAAACATCAACCAGGGTACAGAACGTCAGGAGACAAACCAGAGTTTCCCGAACGATGCCTCGGTCAATAATAATATAAATACTGACCAAAATACTTTAAACGAGAGGAGGCAGTAATCAACAACGATGACCCGTTACTGCTTATACTTCCTGGGTTAGAAAAGGATGATTTGCGACAAGAAAACCAGCATAAAAACATCACTATTATATGTAACCATTATCTGAAAGACATACGAACTGAACTTTTGGAAGAGAACGAGAAGAGTCTCAGCAACAGTAATAATGAGATAATTTATATAACAGCGGAGGTGGAAGGAGTTCCCGCTAAAATAATGATAGACACAGGAGCTAATATTTCAATAATAAACTCCAATGAGTTGGAGAGAATACAGAGTACATGTGGTAAAACTTTGCCAATGTTACCAGTCAACAACATTGTGTTGGTAGGTGCAACTGGCCGCCAGAATAAAACCATTAGGAAGCAAGTTTCCTTAAGTGTCGTTAGCCGTGATATAGCTTTAGACATGGAATTTTTAATCGCCACCGGATTACCATTTGACATCTTAGTCGGTTGCGATATTCTTCGTAGATATTCGGCAGTAATCGATCTTAATTTAAATAAAGTATCACTTTTCCCAGACGGAGTAACATGGACCGCAGATCTGGTAGGAGGCACAACTATACTTCCCAGCCCTATACATCAACAACTTCGTAAAATAAATGTTATTAGAAACAGCCCTCTTTCGAAACCCATAATATACAATCATGGAGGAGAGGATTTATGGTCAGTTAAGATCCAAGAAATACGGAATTTCCAGTGCGGAAGCGATAACGAGAAAATACCAACACATCTGGCTGATCGTCTAATCGCTATATATGAGAAATACAAGGCGGTGTTTTCTGATGAACCAGGGAAGGTAAAAAACTACAAGTGCCAACTTCGTTTTAAAGAGAACGTAGAGTTTAACCGGAGGTCATATCCAATAGCGCAGTCGCTCAAAGAAGCCGTGAGAACAGAGATAAACAAGATGATAGATAATGAAATAATTGAGATTAGTCAATCACCTTACACTAGTCCAATTATTGCTGTTCCGAAGAAAGACGGACAAGTCCGGCTCTGTTTAGATGCGCGTGAGTTGAACAAGACAATTGTGAATGACAGAACCTCTCCCGGTGAAATAGAAGAGATTTTGAAACGTTTTCATGGTACTAGATTTATTAGCACCTGGGATACGGTCTGTGGTTATTGGCAGGTAGAGCTGCATCCACAAAGCCGCCAATACGTAGCGTTCATTTTCGAAGGGCGCAATTACCAGTTCAAGAGACTGCCCTTCGGACTTGTCAATTCTGTCGCCATATTTGTGGCATGCATGGACCAGATTCTTGGACAAGAAGCGCTCCAATTTACCACCGTCTATGTTGACGATTTACTAATCACATCCGGAACCTGGGAGGAGCACTGTTACAGAGTGGAATTAGTACTAAACAAACTAGCGCAGAACAACATAACACTGAAGTTGGAGAAATCCAAGTTCATAGCGCGCGAGGTACAATTCTTAGGTTTCAACCTAGACGACAGAGGTATTACCCCATCAGCAGAGAAAGTGGAGGCAATTCAGAGGTTCCCGCAACCAAGAAACAGGAAACAATTGCAATCTTTCCTCGGACTCTGTAACTATTACAGGAAGTTTCAGAGCCGATATTCCGAGTTGACCGCCAAGTTTCAACCACAGTTATCTGCCAAAAACAAATGGACTTGGGGTGAAGATCAAGATATTACTTTACGCTTGATAAAAGAGAAGTTTCTGGAGAGTGTGATACTTCGTCACCCAGATTTTAAGAAACCGTTCTTTCTAAACTGTGACGCTAGCGATATAAGCTTAGGAACGACATTATACCAGGAAGATGAGGAGGGACAACATCTGGCAATAAGCTTCGCTAGTCGCACACTGAACCAGTGCGAAAAGAACTACAGTGTGACAGAAAAGGAATTGTTGAGCGTGGTGTTCGCATGCAGCAAGTTCCGGACGTACATTCTCGGATATCAAGTCACGGTACGAACTGATCATAAATCCATCTCGTTCCTTCGTAGGTGCAAGTTGAGTCACGGCCGATTGGCTAGGTGGGTACTCGCCCTACAAGAATATGACCTGAAATGGGAATATATTCCAGGAAAGAAGAACGTGGTAGCGGATGTGTTGTCACGTATAAATCTGGAAGATCAGACTTTCGAGGGAGAGAAGGAGAGCTTAGTAAAAATTTATAACATATTCACGACCAGAGCCGATTTACAAGCTTTGTTAATAAATATCCGAATCCATCAGCAGTCTGATCCTAAGCTGAAAAACATTGTGAGTCGTTTGGAAGCCAATGATGAAACCATTTCTAAATATTACCACCTTAACAAGGGAATTTTATTCATAAAAACCGCTTTGGACGATGAGACATGGAAGGTGATAATCCCACACCAAATCGAAAAGGAGGTCATCATCGATTACCATGTCAGGTATGGTCACATGGGAGCGTTAAAAGTGATACAAGCTCTAGAGGAAAATTGTAAGATCAAGAATATCAACCGCAAGGTGAGAACATACATCAAGTCCTGTAAGATCTGCCAATGTGCAAAAGTAAACAATGAAAAGACAGAGGGTATCATGATACCAATAACTTCCAACACAAAACTGGAAAAAGTGTTTTTGGATATCTGCGGGCCATTTCCCCGTAGCGGTGGTCGGCACAGATATAAATACTTGGTAATCATAATGGATCACTACACCAAGTATATAAAGCTATATCCGGTTAATCGGGCAACAACAGCAAAGGTTTTGGCGGTGATTATTGATTTGTATATCCCAGAGATCGGTAGACCATCTTCTATTATTACCGACCATGGTACACAGTTTAAGGGGAGGAGATGGCGAGACACTTTATTAGCACTTGGGGTCAAAACGTATAAGACATCAGTCTACCACCCAAGTAGCAATCCGGCTGAGAGAGTACAAAGAGAAGTGGGTAGGATATTGCGCACGTACTGTCACAACCAACAGAAAAAGTGGCAAGAGTACCTAGCAGCGACAGAAACATTCCTAAATTACGCCCACCATCCAGCTATAGGAATTCCACCGTACTCAGCCATGTATGAGAAGCCGACTCCCCGAGACATTGAACAAATCATTGAATTTCCAACGAACAACAATAGGAAATTCAACCAGTTGAAATTTTACAATAAGGTAGCAGAAGATCAGGAAAAACGGCAAGCCAAATACCAGAAGGCAATAGGGCGAATTGTA
The DNA here is from genome assembly GCA_034769895.1 of Magicicada septendecula. Classification (NCBI taxonomy): domain Eukaryota; kingdom Metazoa; phylum Arthropoda; class Insecta; order Hemiptera; family Cicadidae; genus Magicicada; species Magicicada septendecula. The sequence goes on along the minus strand of CM068371.1, from coordinate 166,445,733 downwards.
ACATATAAAGAGGGTGAAAAAGTCCTCCTAAAAAATAGAGAGCTGCCTAGCACCTTAGAAGGCATAACCAAAAAACTACTATTACTATACACTGGCCCATATGTTGTGGTAAATGATAAGCATAACAATACATATGAGTTGAAGGAAATCGTTTCAGGAAAAATCAAAGGAGTGTACAATCAAGCTTCTATGAAGAAATATTATGAAGAATGAGTTGTGAGTTTTAGAATTTTGAATTTATATATTATTAAAAATTCGGAAATAATGTAAGTACATCTTACAACCTAATATTTTGAGAAGAACATTCTGGAGAATTATAAGAAGAAGGAATTTAAATTTAAAAAATTTTAAAATAATGTAAGTACATCTTACAACCTAATATTTTGAAAAGAACATTCTGGAGAATTATAAGAAGAAGGAATTTAGAATTTATATTTTAAAAAATTTCAATTTGAGTAAGTACATCTTATTACAACCTAATGATTTTGGAACGAACTTTATGGAAGAAAGAAAAAGAAAGACTTTTGAATTGAATTTATTTATAAAAATTTAAAATTGAGTAAGTACTTCTTACTACAACCTGATAATCTAGAACAAAACTTTATGGAAGAAAAAGAAAGAGAGAATTTTGAACTTCATATTAAAAGTTTAAAATTAAGTAAGCACAGCTTACTACCACTGAATTATGAGGAAAACTTTATGGTAAATAATTAAGAAGAATTTGAATATGGAGAAATACCAAAACATTCAGAAATAGTAGTAAGATAACAGTACTATAAACAATTCTGAATGAAACAATTCTGGGAATAAATGAATTAAACAGAATTTGAATGTTGATAGAACGTCAGAACATTGAAACAAGATAAGATCAACATATTACAAGGATTTATGAGAAATATTTTTCAATTAATTAAAAAGAATAGTTTGAATTTTACATTAAAACTAACCAAGTTCCAAAAAGTAATTATGTGTCAATTATGATTGAATTGAGAAGAAAATAAAGTGATTAATTCAGAATAGAGAATTAACGTTAATCCAGAATAAATGCTAGACATTCACAATAGAATTTGAAGGAGTAGAGAAGAATAACAAGAAAGAGTGTAATATGCCAGAGAAGGAAAAAATTTGGAAGCAAAGAGACTAATGACCTATGAAACGATAATGAAAACAGTTAATTAAGAGTGAAGAAGAACAACTCATACCAAACAGATGGAGAAGATGATTTTGAACCAATGATAATAATAAGACCTATATGAAATGCAAAGAGAAGAAATACCACATGAAATATAATATAAATGAATTAATGTTAATGAATGCGAAGGTGGATTAATAACTTTCTAAGAGAAAGGAAAGAACCAAAATGTTTAAATAAAATGATCAATATAACAACCAGTATATCTAATGTAAAGATACAATGTTAAAAAAATTAAATATAATATATTAAGACCATTTAAATAATGAATACGAAAGACTATTTATAAAGACCATGCTAATACTATGAATAACCAGAAGAAAGTATAAAGAGAATTCAGATGAAGAAGAAAGAGAGTTACACTGTAAACAGTAACCAGAATTATTAAAAGAAAGGTTTTCAACCATAATTAAGTTAAATATATCAGACAAGTTAAGAGTTTTGAAAAAATATATATGTAATGAGTATAATAATGATTATGAAGATTTATTAAGATAGAAAATGTGAGATAATCTGAGAGACTACGAAGTGGAGAATCCAAAGATATTTTTATTAGTCGAAAATGAGACTACTTTTTATTTATTTATTCGATGACTGACTGAAGATAATTCCAGCAGCATTATGTTTTTTTGAGCAGGGATGGATATGCCTCTGTACTCAATTTATAGAAGTGGTGTATGGCCAGCAGAGAAGTAGCGTACAGTGCCCCTCTGATCTGCCCCAGCCCACGTGATAGGGAATGTTAGGGAATTAATATCCCAAGGATGCAACACGAAGTTGATAAAGGAAGAAAATGTATTACAATAATAATATATCTCAGAAGACACTAACTATCCGAAAAGGATCAGTAGTAAAACAAATAATTATATATATAAAATTAATTAAATTCTAATTATAAAATGTCGATATAAAAATGGAGAAGAAAATGAATTATAAGAATGATGAAATTATCATAAGAAATTATTTCATCCATAAACATGTCTGAAATAATTACTTCTGGAGGAGAGCAATCTGTAGCGTGACAGATATAAGCATAATATTGAATGGCAATTGATCATTAGAATAATAAAGTTATAATATTTAAATTTGGAAGAAAGCATGAAGTTTAATATAAATAGATTAATTCATAGCAACTGTGGAAAGAAATCATTATTATAAAGAAAATACAAGTTCAAATAAAAGGAGTTACTAGTGATGAGTCATCCAAAACCAGTCTCATAACCAAAGGTTTTCAAGGTATAACCCAGGAAGGTAAAAAGTAAATAACCAAGCAGTACAGAATATGACCAAACCCACAACGAGGGAGAATAAATAGAATAGAAACCCTAAAATAAGCCAAGATTAACCAATACAGGTGGTGTATTTCTGAAATAAAGAAGAAGATGGAGAAGATCCCAAGAAACCTGATGGCATCAAGAAGAAGATGGAGAAGATACCAGTCCCAGAAGGCAGGAGAAAAGAAGACTGATGAAAGAAGAAGAAGGCAGCATCCTGAAGAAGATGTCATGCTCTTATAAAAGACACCCAAATCCCTATATCCCCAAAATAAATATTTAAAAATAAAAGTATAACGAAATAAAAATCACATGTATATAAATTTAAGAGAGAGAAGTGTATAAAGTAAAAGTTGCCTGTGAACTAAGATGAAACAATAATATAGTACCCATGGAACAAATCTCCATTGAAAAAACGCTAACCAATTTATTATGTTAATAAGACTATACGACCATTTAGCATTAACATAATATATAAGTGCAAAGTGAACCAGTGATAGTTTTGGGTATTATAAAAAATGAACCTTGTGTTTCATTCTTGGCAATCACAAACATTGAATGCAAGGAAATATGCATTTTTCAATGACTTAAAATGTGTACTGTGACAATATGTTGTTCATAAGTCATGAATCTGTTTAAAATAACATTTTGTTTTACATGAAAAAAGAAAAACAGATTTCATTATACTTTTTGAACAATTCATACTATTTATTTATTAATGACAGGGTACAATTCCCCAAAGACAATGTATAAAAGACGGTACAAAAACTGTAGAATCCTACTTATAATAATAGTTAGGAATAAGAATATAAATATAAGGTTTTTATGTATATAGTATAAGAATGTTTAAAAATGTTTTAGATATAAGGCCATTTGTTTGGGTCTGAAACAACTAACATCAGAACTATAAAAATAGTTACCACTTGTAAATAGTAGAGAGTAATTAAGATGTTAGTTAGTAAAAAACCTTTTTTGTAAACCATGTTTCCATGTTGGAAATGGGGATTTTGTTGCAAAATGTCTGACTTGAAGACAACCATTTATTTAAAAAAAAAAAATTCTTTATTTGTTTTAACTATTATTTGTATTGTAACCAATACTAATTGTTTTTGTGTAATTTGAAAACATGTTTAATTTATAATACTATATGTAAAAGTCAGAGAGGGTATCACACATCATATATTGTTTGTAAAATATTTTGTAAGAAAAATTGTTAAAAAATCATAGGCCAAAAGAATGGAAACCAAACTTCATCAAAACAGAGAAATTAATCATTTAAAAGCAAATAAACAAAAGGGGTTTAGACAAAATAAACTTGAGATCAAGCCATATAATTGCACATACCATTTAGAGAGATTTTAATAAATATATTCAGAATTATAAATAAAAATGAAAATGACTAAACTCAGAAATTTGGACATGGGAGTCATATATTCCAGAATAATGTTTCAGAATACAACTAATTCAATTAATTACCAGAAAATAAGGGAATATGAACCTTTTAATACAATATAGGATTATTAATATTAAATATAACTGATAAAATGGCTGAATTTATATAATGACAGGAAGTAAATTTTGATGTTTTGACTTTTCAGAGTATACCAAACTGAAAGTGAAATTACTATTTTTTGGACAGAAAACACTATAAAATGGCATTATTTAATCTGAAAATAACCAGAATGAACTGAAAGATTAATTTAAATCACATCTAGTGAATAAAATTGACAAATAACCAAAGTTTAGGCATTCATATAGTGAAATAGTAAAGTGTACACAGGATGTGAAAATATTTTTGAACAATGTTAAGGATAATATTATATGGGCTAAGAGTTTAATTGAAACTAGAGGAAACAGTTAGTTAATTATTGGTATTTGAACGGTTAACATGACATACGTTTGATAACGTGGATAACCTAACCTATAATAGTCATACAAAGCGAGTGTATAGTGCGTTATTGTGAAATCGCGAGTGACTTGTAAAATACTTCTAAAACTATCATATTATAACAGAAACAATCAAGTAACACTCCATAACACAGAACAATATAAATCTACTCCGAAAAACACCACAAAACACTAGAAAACTGTATAATACATTAACCCAAATTAGTGACGGAATCGGAGAAAGTGTTTGAACTAATAATTATACGGATACACTAAATACAACTCAGAAACAGTACACCAATCACTACACAACATTTAACAAGAGATTTGCAGACACAAGAACAGGAATATTGCCAGAAAATACATTATTTGGAACACTGCAGGAACGAGCAACATTTTGATCAACTTGACGGCGGCCATTTGCTTTGACGATCCCAGTGCCTTCTTCTTAGTTCAACTCAGCTGTTTGGTGAAAACAATTATTATATTTACAAATTATTATTCAATGTCTGTGTTTATTAATAACTATTAATTTGATTGTAACGTTATACTTTTTAAATATTAGCCCGATTTCTCTGACTTTGGTAATAACTGGCTGTTTAAAGAACCCTATATAATTTTTATATCATATACTTGTAACTTTTTTCGATATCCTGAGAATCGATACTAATCGATAAGAGTCAATATTGCTATTACTTAATAAAAAACATTAATACTTTTCAATACTTAATAGTTCTTTATTTCTTCAATAATACTAATTACCAATAATATAATTCTAATTGATAATCTACAAGGACTTTACCACCCGTAAGTGAAGATAACCTAAAAAATAAAAAGGTAAACAAGTATCGATTGGTTTACAGACAGTCTTATGAGTGGTGATAGATTATTTAAAATATACTAAAACTTTAATAAAAATTTTCAGAAGAGCATTACACTGTTTAAAACTTCACAGCCCTATATTAATTAATTGATCATAATTAATTAATTAATAAAATTAAAAATTTTTTTTTAATTATTTTTTTTTGTAAACATAATTTTTTTTTAAATTTCCTTCAAAACAATAATTTTTGTTTTGAAACTTTCTATGAAGCTGAACATATATATATTTCTTCATCAACTTTACTCTACTCGACCGGTCTTGCTACCATTGGGACTCGACCAGCTGGGAAACTTAAGGAAGTGTTTCAGGCCAGTAAGACGTCGAGAGCCACACCAATTACACACCAATTAAACATATTACAATACAACTTATTTATTTATTTTATTACAAATTGGCTAGCCCAAACAGCGGGGCTTGATTACATCGGAGTCTCACACACTCCACAATAGCTATTATCATCAAAACACACATCTATATTTATTTTAATTTATTATATTATAATGTAAAGCTTAGACAGACACGCATAAATAGAAATTATTTGACAGTCGTACATGTTTATTTTTTACGTGTTTAAAATAATAATAACAATAACTAATATACACAGTAAGTACTAACAATAATAACAACTAATTTTTACAAACGTTGAACAGTAACTTAGAGGAAATTTCTTACAAAATTAATTACCTGAAGGGGAATGTCGGAACTTTTGGGGAACGCACGGCTACACTAAACTGACTGCCACAACAATGGGCAGACTACCTACTTCTTCTCCTTCTCCCTTCGCGCATTAGGCTTGCGACCTGTTGCCCCCTGCTCGTGGTATAACACACTTTGCACCTCCGCCAGAGAGAGAAATCAGGTGTCTAATAACCACGTGCGGTTGCAACCCGCACGGCGGAGAGGGATTTGTGTGTGAGTGCCTGTGACGTGTAAGTGTGCCTTGGTCACTTATCTACCCCCAGGCACGCCAGACAATATCTCTGTATTATTTATCCCTAAATGGTAGGGGAGGGCAGGCAAACGGAACGGTGATTCGGTTGACCACAGCACAGCCGTTGACATTGTGAGTGCCGAACGTTATCATTGTGACGGCCCGCGCTACCCATTACCTTACTTAGTTACACAAAATACTAATGTAGCATTTACTCATATCAGAGAACTGATACAAATTTGTGTACTTTTTTCAGTCCATAACCGTCTCGTTAGTAAGAAATAATAGTCTGATCCTTACAGAACGTTTACAGGAAACATTTTTTAAAACGTAGCCATACTGATGAAGCCACTAGACGTTTCGGTAAACAGCACAGCAAATGTAACCTCAAAAACAGTTTCCGATAGAATTTAAAGACCAAACATTGCATATCTGAACACGAACCATTGTGGCTCATTATTCGGTTGGAGGTTTTAAAGATACTATTCAAATCGGGAAAGGTTTAGAATTTTTGAGTCGAATTACTAGGAAAGTCGTGTAAAGTATAATCGTGTGAGTAAAGTTAGTGTGAAAGTAAACCACTAATAACTTATTGTTCGATCTTGAACATCCTGCTGTTCAGGTTGCAAACGTCACAGAGTGATACATACAGAGACCCAAACAATACATATATAGCGTGATAAAACAATATAACACAAAAACAAACTATATTATGGTTGTAATGGCAAAGTTATTATATTGTCAGAAACAGAAGTTTGTTAATTTATTTGTGTCTATGCTGCGCTGGACTGCCAACACAACGCATAGACTGCCAACCAACTTGGTACTTTTTGAAAACGTCTCTCCAACATAAAAACCTGTAAATACTTATATTAATCGCTTCTTAGTGGGTTTAGCGCACCGTATTCATTTTAGCATCGCTTTCATTGGGCTACCGTATCGTTCTGCATACGAGTAATATTGTATTTGTGCCAGTTAAAAAAAAAAATCTTCTTCTGTTAACAAACGTTTACTTGCACATAATTCTGGATAGCGTTATTTTACTGTAGATCGAATCAACATTTTATCTGCCGATAGAAGCGAAGGGACGTTAGAAATGTCTGCCCATTATCGTGTCATCTGGCTTGGACCCTGTAAACATTACAGAATCGTAGTCAGTAGCGACGTGTTTACTAACAGACAACGTGTCCGTTTAATAATGGATTTACATCCGATAATAACAATAATCTATCGGTGTTTCACGTCTAAAGCAGCCTTGGTCTGGGAATTAGCTTTAGATTATGAATGAGATTTACGATCCCCGTAAGCAGAGCGCCGCCATACATAATAAAACGTCTTCGTCGATCTACTTCGCATTGTTTACATCTAGAAATTACGAGATTGTAGTACAAAAGATACGTTTCAGCAATACCATAACGGTTTTGAAAAATCGGAAGATAACAATAATCTATTGTTACCTTGCCTTGGGAATTGGATTTAGATTAACGATGAACTTTATGGTCAGAGTAATTACATTGTGAGCAGAATGGCCGCATGTAATAAAATACTTTCGTCTACTTGTGTTACACGTGAAAAACAATTAATTTTATATTTATCTTGTCACATGTTGCTCAAAGACAAATAAATGTAAAGATCTTGTTAAACTGTTGTAAAAACTTGAATGTTTTCTTATTTTTTTCTTGAATATTATTACATTTTTCCCTCATGGCCCCTATTTTTGGGGGAACCAATCTCAAAAAAAAAACTTCTCTAGGGTAAACGTACTAACACGAAGGCCAAGTTCTACGCAAATCGGTTGTTGGATTCAAGTTATACCCCATATGGTATACAGTCAGGTGCCAAATGGTCGAGTTAAAACTGAGAATTCGTTCCGCTAGTTCAGTAAAAAAGTAAAGTGAATAGGTAAAAAAAGGAACGTGGTCTCTCATGGCCGGTGTCAATATTGTTAAACGTTACGAGGCGGTTAGACCTATGTACAAGCTGAGATCTCCTTGTGGGACTCGCAGTCATTGAGATCTCGTTTCCCGCATTACTGATGTTGGCTGTCGTAGATTCAGCTAAAATATCTGGATTCTCATAAGCAGACCTTAGATAAAAGCCTAATGTTCCTCTAATTTTTAACAATATTAATACATGATCATGAGAGCTCCATTAAGATCTTTGAAGAAAATTGTCGCAATAGAGTGAAAATATGGAAGTGTGACTACGTATCTCACCAGAAATATCATTTCCTCGTCTAGGAACTTGCAGATTTTTATTTTATTTATTTTATTTTATTTTTACAATCATTTTGCGAACGTACGTATCAGTTTACAAAACGTACTCTCAACTTCTCAGTAAAAATTGAGACGAAGTTTTTAAAGTAGACTACTTTTTACGTAACGCGTTATTAAACAGACGAAATTTAGAGAAATGTATTGATTCGATGCCCAAATCTGAATCAGTTGGTCAGCAGCAAACGGTAGGTTACTATCGAATCCATTACAGAACCAAATAGCTAACCCGTCTTCTGCAGCTTACCACTGGCGTATCTAGAATTTGTCCTGGGGTGGGGAGGGTCCGGTCGTATCGGCTTCATACACAAGAAAACACAAGTTAAGACTAATCAATATTACAATCTTTAATGTGAGTGAAAAACGTGTCATAACATCCCGAAATCAATCGTATTAAAGTAAACTAAGGGGGGTAGTTTTGTGGGGCACAATACGTGTTCGACGAGATACCTGGGCAAGTAGTTGCTCGATTGCATTCTATTGCATGTGTTAGTGGGGTGTGCGCCCGTGGCTGGATTGCAGCGTCCAGTCGAGCCCGATGGCTGCCGGAAGATAACTTGGTACTGGATCAGTCGACAGGTTTCCTAGTACTTGAAGGGTAACCGCCAGCGCGCGATTATTCGCTACATAGCTGAGGATGAAGATTTGAGGTCGTGGCACAGATACTGGAACCGATTCAGGCGACAAGAGTCGTCTGTTTCAGGCCCAGTAAGCAGACGCCTTGTGGCATCGGTTGCTCCCCGCTAGACAGACGGCGCAGCGTGCTCAATGTTATAGAAAGGTACCGGTAGTACCTGAGGAAAGCAGGCTTAGGAAAGTCAACTTCTGGGCTGCTAACAACAAGTGGCGGGTAATCTGGAATCGCCCGAGGGTGTTTGACCTATATCGGGGATGGTGCTGATGGTCCTCAGATAGGGGAAGGAAGAGGTTACAAGTCCAGCAAAGAAAGTTACAGCCAGTGGCCGGTGTGCCAGCCGCTAGATTGTAAGGTGGCCGCTGTTTATAAGAAACGCGTGCTAGGACCAAACGCTGGACTGCAGGTAACAAACGTTCCACGCTCAACCTACATTCGGTGGTGTGAAGCACGGCTCAATATTTTGTTCGACATGCGTGTGAGCTAAATTAAGCCGTAACCAGTCAGATCGTCTGCTCTGGCCATCTGTTGCTGCGGTAAACACGATTAACGTAATCAGTTTATTTTGGGCAAATTTTTGATAATAACATAAACGGATAAAAGGCAGCTATTAATACGCCGTAAAGTAGACAACATTCGCACGCCTTATGTCGCTTAAAAATATAATTAATAAAACAACTACAAACGTGGATTTAACTGCGTTTTATGAACTTACTTTACTCTCGGAATAAATCTCCTGTTGTCTTTTACAGTTATAAATTGCCACTTATACGCCTAATATGCCCTAGACTTCTCCCCTAAGCTTTAAAATTCACAATGATCTACAAAAATTTCCTAACCGTTACATATTCCCAAATCGTTTGAAATAAAGTGTGCTTATACTATCTCATTTCTCCGCTGACGGATCAATTTTTTTCGCTGTACACATATTTAGTGTTTTTACTTATCTACGAGTCATGATGTTTACATTACATCGTCATGTAGGCTATACTAGTATGTTTCCTGAGCTGCAGAACTCGACTGATAAATTAAAGAATTACGATTATTATAACATCCATTTTGATATTAGATAATTTTTCAATTATGGGAGACATTAAAAAAAACCATAACTCTACTATTTAAGTAGTAATATAACAATCGGAAAGCACACAAGCATACAATAAACATTAAAAATTCGAAACACTCGGATTTGGTCTACAATTTCCTTTTGTCTAACACCTTGCTGGATTCTCACAATTTTGTACAAACTTTGGATCACTTTTTTGGCCTGTAGGGTTCCAAAATTTTGACATTTCCAAACTTTACAGTACACCAGATGTTAGTTAAAAATTATCTTTAATACGATACCCACATAAATATTTGCGATTTTATTAAAAGTTTCAGCCAATTTTTGGACCCTTGAAGTCCAAAAATTTTTATATTTTCAAAAATGAACACTATACTCAGATTTTGGTTAAAATTTTGTTTAGTCTGATACCGCACATACATAAGCTTTTGCGATTTTTTCCACAAGTTTTATCTCTGATATATTTGCCTTCTGCTATATTTTCGGTCATCAGTCTCAAAAACAGAAGGGTTCTGTACGGTAAAATTATGGAAACGTATGCCACGATTTATCAAATCGGTTGATGCGTTCAAATGTTATCGCAAGACATATCCCAAATAGACAGACAAATGTCAAATGGTCGATTTAAAATTGAAAAGTCGTTCGGCTCGTTCAACAATGATTTTCGTACTTTCATACATGTTTATGTTTAAATAGATCTGTTCAAAATAGAGAGTCAGTCGACTTTCTCCGTCTGTCTTCTTTTTCTTCTCAATTCGTAGAACAGGAAATCATCTTTTTCTTATTTTAAGGATCAGGATATTTTAAGGGTCTTCAGAACTTTAAACTGAGCAACAATCTAGCAATGTCTGTACTGTTATCTCGTACGTTTCATTTATCGCTTAAGATTTTTAAATCCTAAATCACTTAGCCCGGAGGGTACCCATTGTAGTATTGTAGTATGAGTGAAACGTTGTCATACAAGACATTTTTTACGCGGTCCATACCGGAAGAAGACTTGAAAACATAATGGAGACCGGCCGTTAGAATATAGCTATAATAAATGTTAATACAGAAGTACGCCAGTTATCCAGAGGTTATTTAATGCAAGCACTTTTTACGATAACTGGACAGCAACGTTGAAGAGAGTTATTTCTGGGAGGTTTTTAGAAATTATTTACACGTAAACACAAAAACTGAAAAACGCTATGTTGAGACGAGAATGTGCTACGTGACACTTCACGTGCGTTGTGATTACGCGATGTTCGAGACAGTTCCAGACACGCATTGCAGGCATTTGTCGATTCTGTCTGCGCGATGTGTACAGGGTCGGACATTAAGAGTTTCTAGCGACTTCCAGAGCAGCTCCAACTCCGGAAAGTGATAGGTTTTCCTCGAACCTCACTGGGGTGTGCCGGGCGGCCAAGTTTAGTTTGGCACTTGCGATATTGGAGCCCGTTTCGGAATTACTGTGACTTGCGGTTTAGCGAGTGCGACACTGTTAATAAGGTAACATTTATTGTTTGTTACATTGCTGTGTGTTAGACATTCTCTAATTTGAAGAACTGTGTATTGGAGCGTCTTTGTTTATTTCTAACAAGTTGTAATTATCGACTTCGTCTGGTGTCAGGTACTCTGTTTACACTGCACAACACGACTATCCATGCGACGATTGTAACAATATGTTAACGTGAAAAAAGTCTAAAAATTAAAATTACATGTGCAAATATTGTAATTTCTGTATTTTTTAATACTGTACATTTTAACAGAACAGTGGGTAACAATAGTTGAATAACATTTTTTACAAATATCAATCACGGACTGGTTAAGTTACTCGAATGTTTCTTACAGTTAAATCTTTTAACATTTCAAGAATAGGGGAGCTTGAAGGCGGAAGCAACACAGTATTGAAGACAATCGGAAGTCGTATAATTTACTGAACACTAAGCGGCGAATCGGCTTTCATGTATTTCTCAACTATGCAGACAGTTTCTTTTTTTTTAACTATGCAAGAATGTTCCAAGTATTTCATATTTCGATTAATCGATTGCCGGTTAATTGACGCTCTACTGTAATGTACTTTTCCGGTAGGTACAAATTAAAACTAACAACTGCTGAAAATAACGATTACAAAATACTTTGACTCCAAGAAGATAAATTTTTGAAGTTTAATTATTTTGGGGTTGAACACCCTGGTGGATCCGATCCCTAAGGGGAGTGGCAAAGAGTTCAAACGCTTTTTTTTTTACCGAGCACCTAAGGTTTGAAAGTAATTTCACTGCCACATTCCACTTTTCTAGGCCAAAGGGTACCGGAGATACAATACCGGCCATTGAGTGGTATTGCGCATGCTCGAGAATGCACTGTAATTCATTTGGACTGGCAGCTATTGGGCACATGTTTACCGTTGTAGTCGCTACAGAATATTCGCTTTGGCATGTGAGAACTTGAAGATGTTGATAATTTTTTATGCCTTAAGAACATTTTGTGTAACACCATTCATTGTTGTTATCACTCATCGCGAGAAGATGAGAATCAACCGATTATTAATCGACTAAAGTTAGTAAGATCGAAGTCGGAGATAAAACAATAGAGCTCGTTAACAAGAGAAGGCGTTAACTTCAATGACACTACTTGAAATGTTTTTAAAATACAGTGGGTTAAAATATTTTCCCTGTATGATGATACTAAAATGGAGAAATGTGTAATGGGAACATTTATTTAACAAAACCTCAGTGAAAACAAAGTAGGCTGGTATACTTAAGAACAAACTATTTATTTATATATAGCAAAAATATCCCCCAGTAAGATAAAAATAAAATAAAGATATAAAATTAAACCTATTATGGTCTTAATCAAGAAACGATTATAATTATTAAATCCGATTTAATTAAAAGAATTTTAGAATTTTTTTAAATTTAAGCCGGTGACAAATGCACTACCAGACTGACATGCAAACATCGCAACACAAGCATTAAGCAGGAAATATGAAGACAATAAGAGAAACAAGTAGAGTAAATTAACCTCTGATTAACTGCAACAAATTACGAAAGGCTTGTCTGTACCTGGGGGGCAGATTTCAGTGATATTTGTACCAAGACATTGAGTTGGCAACAGGGTCACAAAAACATTCAAAACGCATTAACTAGTATGCGCTCCCTGACCTGCAAAATTTGCTTACTATTTTCAATGAAGTTTGTTTACTGTTACACAAATTTCGATATTACATAATTTTTCAATTATGATAAAAATTACAAAAATCCAGATTTCTCTACTATTTCTTTAGTAATATGACCAATCGTAGAGCACACAATCATACAATTCACATTAAAGATGTGAAAAATACGGGTTTTGGCTACATTTCCTTTTAGTCTGACATTCTGCTAGATTTTCACAATTTGTTCTTTTTGTTATCTCTTCCTAAATTTTGAAACCTTAAATTTCAAAAAAATTTGAAATTTTTAAAACTTAATACTTCATTCAACTGTTAGTTAAAATTATCTTTAAGTTGATTTTTGCGATTTTATCAAAATTTCACCCAAATTTTGGGTCCTGACGTCCACAAATTTGTTAAAATTTTCATAATGAACGACTATATTCAGAATGTGATTTAAATTTCCTTTAATTTTCTTTTAATTTGATACCCTTACATACGCTTTTGCAATTTTTCACAATTTTGATCCTACGTACTTTGCCACCCACCCTCTATTTTTGGAAGGATCTATCTCAAACACAATAGACTTCTGTAGGGTAAATGTATGGACAGGCATGCAACGTTTTACGAAAATCGGTTGACGCGTTCAAATGTTATCGTGGGACATAACCCCATATACACAGACGAATGCCAAAAGGGTCGAGTCAAAACTGAGAACTCATTCCGCTCGTTCAATTAGTATGCACATAACTTTTAAAAAACGAAAATAAAAACACATAACATAAAACGTAAATGTTATAAGAAGTCAGTCATCTTTGCTTAACGAGGTTAGGCCTATGTCCATTTAGGTAAGGCATAAATGGAAATTACATTAAACAGGGGCTTTAAAAATCTTTTAATATTAATAGTGATAAAATATTTGTACTTAAATTAGAAAAACGTTAAACAGTGGTTATTAATGGGAATACAGATATTGACAATAGTATGCTTACATCGACATTTAACACGCGACTTGATGTAGGCTTCCTATTTTATGAGTTGATGTAAAAATTACCGTCACAGAAACTTAATATCTACATTTATAATTACGCAGAAGAAGACAGGATATCCATTATTAATTTAAAGTAATTCTTCTCACCCTTGTCATTTAATTAAATATGTATTAATAAAATATGACAATTTTAAACGTATTTCAGGTTATTATTAATACCAGAAACTAATTTAGTACATTAAATTAATGTTTAACTTAATGGGCAGGTTTCGTTGAACGCAATTCACGAAGGCGATTCCAGAAGGAAATTTTCTGGGAAGAAAACTACAAATTATGAAAAATGCCACATCTTATAGCGATCCATTTTAATCGGTTTATTCATAACAAATGAACCCATTTCATAGTATAAGGAAAAGATTTTTCAAATTTTTTCTGGTAAAGATTTGAAGTACAGCTTTTAACATTTCTTGAGAAGTATTTCCAAACAATTTATAAACAAAACTAAGATTATCGGGGAAGAAGTAAATTAGGGTATTGCAAAATATATTTTTTTAAGATTTGGGGTAGATCTTCCCTTATATCTCTCTCCGGTGTACGCGCCTCCAGTACAATTACGATCAAGACATGAGAAAGTTTTCCTCAGCCCTCCAAATACCAGGATATGTAAGTCAGACAATGCCCTCCACGATTTAAATGCTTTTTAAATAAGTACCTTTTTTACAAACCACTATTTCGGCGTTTGCCACTGAATACAAACATACTGAATACAACGTATACATATAGAGAAGTTCGAAACAAACTCATGCTAAAACTTGCATTAACATGTTCATTTCAGTAAAGAGTAAAATCCAGGTATTGTAAGGTGAGGTTCACGTTGTCCTTGTGAGCGTTAAATGTTATATAAGTAAAGGATATATTTGTAAAGGATGCAGTGACAATTGGCGGTAAGAAACATAATCTAGCTATCCACGCTGAATTGACACCATACAATTTGTTAACTTCCGTCGGAAAACACGCGGTGTGACAATTTCATAGAGACGCTGGATTAAGCTTCCGAAGCTAATAATTACGCCTACCTAGATGACAATACATGGCTGCACAGTGGAACGAAAAATCAAGTTTGGATTTTTAATTTGTAATAGCGCGGAAAAGTTGCCTTTTGGTGTAGATAAGATTAAAAAAAAAGATATGAAAAATATTGGAGCACGTCTTGAGGTACCGCAAGGACGATAAATTTTCATAAAATTGCAATTTTCGCTACATTTTTAAGTTTTTTTAAGAAGTTGTCAAATTTTTTTTATTTCAAATACTGTCAAAAAAGCAGTTTTTATATCAAAAAAGACATACAATTTTTTTTAACTTTTTGGATTATGTCTTGAGGTGCCGCAAGAGCGGTACAGTTTTATAAAAACACACTTTTTGTAACTTTTTCAAAGAATTTTTGAAATCGAAGAGATCTCATTAATGACAGTCTTTATGATCAGATAACCGAAAATAGAGGATTGTTTTTTGATGGAAGAAGAGACAAAACAATTGTTCAAGAAAAGAAAGGAATTAAGTTGTACAAAAAAGTGATTTCAGAAGAGCACGTTTCACTAATAGAGGAAGTTTTTAGGCCACGTAACACCTAAATCTGGCACTGGAAAAGACATAGCAGACAGTATACTGGAGTTTCTTGAAGATAGAGAACACAACGAACAACTTTTGAACTTTACTGCTATTGGGTGTGATGGAACCGTTGTAAACACTGAACATAATAATGGTGTGATTTCTTTGATGGAAAATGAAATAGGAAGACCTTTACAATGGTTAGTTTGTTTGTTCCATGGAAATGGGCTACCTTTGCGACATCTTTTTTGTCATTTAGATGGTAAAACGAAGGGACCCAATGAGTTTAAAGGCGAAATAGGTCAGCAGCTGGGAAACTGTGCTAATCTTCCTGTGGTTACTTTCTTGCCAATTGAAAATAACCTTCCTCTTTTGGAGAACATAAATGATTTAAGTACAGATCAGAAGTATTTATTGGATATGTGTATCGCTGTATCAAGTGGAAATTGCTCACTAGATTTATCTTTAAGAAACCCTGGAAAACTTGCTCACTCCAGGTGGCTTACATTAGCAAACCGTATACTTAGATTGTATGTGGCAACTGAAAATCCAACTGAAAACGGCTGAGTACATTGTGAAAGTGTATGCACCTGCGTGGTTTAACATTAAGTTAAAACCTTCATGTACTTATGGTTCCAAACATCTGTTTAAGCTTATCTCATATTCACGCTATCTCTCTGATGATTTCAAGAACGTTCTAGACCCGGTTATTCAAAGAAATGGGTACTTTGCTGCTGCAGAAAATCTCCTTTTGTCCATGCTATGTGATGAGCGCAAAAATGTAAGAGAACTTGGTTTACAACGTGTTTTAAAAGCAAGAACAGAAAGTAGAGGCGGAGTCAGGAAGTTTAAAGTTCCAAAGATAAACTTTGACGCAAAGGATTACATCGACACGATCTCATGGGCTGAAAATGACGTAACTGAACCCCCCTTGGTAAAACATGTTTCCATTGACTCTCTCAAAGACTTTATACGGAAGACATCTGAAGCTCAACCAAATAGTAAAGTGGACCCGCTTATCGACTTTCCTCGGCTTCCTTGTCACACGCAAGCAGTGGAAAGAGCTGTGAAACTGGTGACCGAATCGGCTCAAAATGTCTGTCGTTCAATCGCAAGAGAAGGATATATAAGAGCAAAAATTGACTCACGTGAGAACATGCCAAAATTTGATACAAAAAAAACAGTTTAATGTGTCAATGAAGTAGAAACAAACATTTTGCAGCTGTAACATTTGTAATTATTGAGGGTTTTTTAAATCATAAAAAATGAACTTTCAATGTCTTTAAAAGTGTATTATGATATTTTTTACGTGTGCTCTAATAAAAAAAATATATAATTGATTTGACGAGCTTTTATTTCAACCTTATTTACTACTATTTGTAACAACCAAAATGTTCGCAAAAGTTTCAAAATTAGCTAAAATACAAACTTTTTGACATTAAAAAATATTTTTTTATTATTATTATATTTTGTAATTAATAATTTTTTCCAATTCTAATGCTTATATATGTATTTACAACTATCTTTTGTAACATTATATGTACGATAAAACCATAAAAAATAATTTATCAAAGTTTATAATTTTTCAATTTTTAAAATTTTTTTACAAACTTTAAGCTCTTTGCGGCACCTCAAGATGTTGTAGTATAGCAACCAATTTTTTTTCTTCTTTTTGAACCTAAAAGGCAACTTTTCCCCACTATTACAAAACTAAAAAAAAAAAAAATTAAAAAAAGGCCATTTTCGTTCCAACGCTGACTACACCTTATATAATAAACTAAATGGCAGGAAAGTGAAGTGAAGTAGGCCTGTCTCTGAATACCTATAGCTATATAGATGATGCCGGCGACTACGATGGCGACCAGTGCGAACAGCTTGGACCACGTGAAGACGCTCTGCACCTGCATGGACCAGCGCACGCTCAGACAGTTGATGACAGTCAGCAAACCTGCGACACACGAAACACACACAGCGTTTTATTATCCTGTAAACTTTGGTAATTTTAATGTTACCACTATAACAATCGCACTTTATTTCAAATTAATTTAATCGTCTCCTCTTTTCACAGTCCAAAAAATAACAGCGAGTGTAGTTCTATAGTATTTCCTCGCTGACACTATGTAAACCATTCAATTACACTTACAGCAAGTACATAATCTGCTGAAAAGTTATTCCGTGACTACCAACTCTGTATCAGCATAATTATCATCCATTTGAAGCTTATTATTATTATTTTTTTAATGGCCGTACAGAAAACCTTCTAGAACGCATGGAAATGCATTCGTTTTCTTTCTTAACAACGCCAGTTATATTTTCAGGCGTTCGCAAAAAACTATAATTAACTCATTGAAATTTCATGCTGACACTAATGTCTCACACCCACAACACGTATCTATTATTACTAAATTATTATTATTATTAATAAAACCTTTGTATAGTCTTTGATGCAAGAAAAATTTAGTTTTGAATTCGATTATCTTGTAAGGATAGAAAATTAATCTCACATTATTTTAAAACTTGCCAAATAATATGGGTGAATGAATTCATTATAGACTACTTTGTCTCAGCCATAACAATTATTGTTCCCTCTCTCCCAGCACTTAGTCTATAAATCAAGGAATCAATTAAAGAATCAATTTTCAATTAAATTAATGACATTTAGCAAATTTATCCACAACTATTTACACATCATAATTTGAATCACAAGAATTAAATTAGTAGAAAATGATAATGGCATTTTGTTCCGATTTATAAATCATCGTTTGGTTTAGTGAGTTCAGTTTAACAAGTGTAGTTTAACTAAATAGTATGGTCAGTTACTTTCTTAAAGACAGTTCTCACATTCATTTGCTTGTGTTTCTTTACTCATTGTTTATCATCTAACTGTCAAAAATGGCTAACTACAGTTTTGCTGATTTGTAGTGTATTTGTCTCACGCATGAACTTTGAAACTAAGAATTGAAACGTGCCATTATTATTTTCTATTAATTCAACATAATATTAATTCTTGTGATTCAAATATAATGTGTAAGTAATTGTAGTTAAAATCGCAAAAATGTTATTAATTTATTTGGAAATTGATCCTTTACTTTGTTATAAATGATTGTTGTTGAGTTAGTTAAAAAAAATAGTAATAACTTTAAATGTTTCCTGTACTAGAGAAATGGAAATACGGTACAAAAAGTATCAGGTAAGTTATAGTCAGAAATTATGGATAGGTTGTTTCCCGCCACAACTCGGTTATATGTTACCAGATTTAAACAAACAAGAAGTCGTGTTTACAATAAAACGGTTAACATTTTATAAAATAAACACCAATTTGATAAAATAAAAATTTAAAGTGATAAAAAAATTAAAGTGACCGCCATTTTGAAATTTTAGATTGAAAAGTAATTGCATTTTTTTTCAAATTTATTAAAGAACATTAATGTAAACATGACATTGTAAGTTTCGTAAAGGTTCAACGAATACAATGACTAGGTAACCTAAAGCGGATGGATGATCAGCGTATGCCAAAGAAAATCCTGAATGCACACAAGTCTATAAAAGCAGAAAGAGGAGCCGACTTAGGTTAAGATAGTTGGATGACGTGCTGGAAGATCAAAGAAGAATGTATGTGAGGAATTACACTGAGAGGGCAATGGATAGGAGACATTAGAGAAGATTGATGTTGGAAGCCAGGGCTCGCGTTTGGCTGAAGAAGAAGAAGAAGAAGAAGAAGAAGAAGAAGAAGAAGAAGAAGAAGAAGAAGAAGAAGAAGAAGAAGAAGAAGAAGAAGAAGAAGAAGAAGAAGAAGAAGAAGAAGAAGAAGAAGAAGAAGAAGAAGAAGAATGTAAACAAGTATACTAGATTTTATTAAGATATGTCAATCTCAAATCTCTTATCGAGATATAGTGTAATAAGGTTTCCTTTAGAAAACACAAAATGGCGGCCAAACGGAAAACGAGACGTTACCGGACCTACAGTATGTTTATAGGAACATTTGTTTAGTATGGATACATACAATCAAATATGTATGGTGATGATACTTTTTACCTTACACTCTGTATATAACGTAACTACCAGACATGAACTTCGGACCTAGAGATTGGCAGCAAATTAATAGTAGACTATTAAATCAACAATCCCGCTAAACTATACTAAATACTGTGTTTATATTATTAAACGACTAATCCACCTTTGAGTTCAGGTTGTGTTCGCTTACAGTTCAACCGAACTACTAGCGTCTCCTTTAAGACAAGAGGAAACGGAGTCAGATATGGAATCGTTCGGGAAGAAGTTAAACGGTCTCCACCAGTGGAAATAATAGAATCGGACATTTAGACAGGATAAAAAAGACAGGAAAATGTTTGACACGAAATTTGAAGAAAGAATACCTGGCAAGAGATTCAGAATGGGGACTAAGGAGGCGGCTGGATAAAGAGGGAAATCACTGGAACAGATCAAGATACTCGCGAGGGAGAGGACTGTATATAGGAGATGGCTCTCTACTCTAATACCGTGAGTGTAAAGGCGGTGAGAGAAAGTAATCAAGTAACTCTGTTAATATTTTTACTATTCACCGCGCTATTAGGCCGTGGTCTAATGCTGCCGCATAAACAGATGTTTCGGACCCCACCATTGGAGGCCATCTTCAGTGTTACGACTTGAAAAGGCAAGTCAAGTCGCCTTTGATGGTACGCTTTTCACCAAAAGATCTTTTGCCACAGTACTGTAGCGTACCAGTTGCCTTTTGCCACAGTACTGTAGCGTACCAGTTGCCTTTTGCCACAGTACTGTAGCGTACCAGTTGCCTTTTCAAGTCGTAACACTGAAGATGGCCTCCAATAAACATTTGTTTTATGCGGCAGCATTAGACCACGGCCTAATAGTGCGGTGAACCGGTGGATAGTCAAAATATTATCAGAGTTGACGCCGACCGTGAAAGACCAAGGTACCAGTAATCAAGTAAATTTAGTGGTCATCAACATTGCCGGACTTAAGTGTTGCATTGTCAAGTATGAAGCAATCTGCCAACGGATAAGAATAGTAACTTTTAGCTTGTACATTAAATCAGTGATATCCCCGCAATTTACTTCGACTATGTATCTACCTGTAGATCTGTCCCTGACTTCTCTGTTCATTGTCTACTTACGCTAGTTCAAGTGCGTCCGTTACAAAAAACACAATAACCAATTGCTTGAGTGTGTGTGTGGGCGGACATCAACAGCTGTGGTAGAGCACAAACTATTAACTGTATACTGTTCCCGCCCGACCGTCACATTCATCACAATTATTTGTACCAATCATTTTTAATGTTTTACATTGCTTAATAACAACCAGCACGTTTTGCAACAATGGCTAAGGTCACAGCTGGGACACGCCAGTATTCCCACCCATGCACATTCCCACTGTTCGTAATATGAACGTTTCATTTAGTTTTGTCCCGTTGCAAAAACGTTAATTTTTTTACGTTTTTAGAAAATTTAGGTGTTCATCATCGACATGACCGTGCCTTGTTGCGATCGTTGTCGCTTCCGACTTCTCTTCATCTTTTTAATTTGGAAGTTACACTTCTTTTCATTTTTATACGGAAATCTTCCAAATACCGACTTGTCCTTTGCATTCTCCTGACTTCTTCCTAGGTCTTCTTCTCTTTCTACAGTCTTGCTCTCTGGAATGTAGCCTACGTGATGCAATCATTACATATTATTAGATGCACTGTAAATTTATTCCTCCTAGTTCCATTTCTTAGATTAAATTACCTCTCCCCATCACTTCCTTTAATGCCACAGCATTATCTGTTTTCCTTTCATTCCTGTTATAGTCGTTTGCACGTTCAATTGAGATCACGTCGGGCCAAGCGCGAATCCACGGGGGGGGGGGTCACATCAAAACCCCCCGATATGGTCACATTAAACGAAAGTTTCTTCGTTGTCTTATGAATGGTTTTGTGATTGTGAATGTGATACAAAATTCATATCACGTTATGTAGGTTCATGGGTTTACTCTAAATAAAATTACTTTAAATTGTAACTGTAACTTACCACCATGTTAATTTTTGTTTGATATATAACTTAAATGAATAGTTGTGTATTTTAAACTACAAGTGAACATTATTAAAAGAACAATGAGCTGTTAAATACAGATATTATTTTATACTTGTACGTTAATAAACTTGTTGTGTTAATAATATGACTCGTTCCTGTCATTTTACTTCAGACCATTAAAGAAAGGTCCAAGATTTCATATTCCCCCACAAAAATCAACTCTTTTCTCCTTAAAAAAAAAAAGCTTGCTGCATCTACTCCTGCATCGGACACTGTAGTAATGTATTAATGTATCCGTATGGGAGTTCTTTTACGCTCTGATTTAGAATGCAGTCGAATAAGTCATCGATTTAGTGCAAATATTTAGTATATCATTTGAACTGTTTTCAGATACTTTTCAGAGCTTGAGTAAATGTTAATATTCATAGGTCTACTGTTAGGTATGTTTTTCTTTAAATCCAAAACAACAGAAAATTAACGATACACTGTACGGTAATCTCATTAAAGTACAGTAATCCACTAAAAAATACGCGTATAGGGGACGGTGGGGGAAATACACGCACCTAAGGCAAAACCCATGTAAATTGTTCATTACGTCCTTAAAACCCACAAAAACAAATACATACCATCCTATGGACATTTTTCTACATATTGTAACCGGCTGAAAAGAGTTATAAACATTACCTTCATTTCTACAATTAAAATAAAAAAAAGTGCAAAAGCGTGGTATTCCCCACCCTGTCGGGTAATGACACGCATGGTATGGGGGTAATAACATGATCTTTATTTATTTATTTATTTGTTAGTTTTTAATTAAATACACTAACAAATACTAACTAACTAATTAATAATAACTAACACATACATTAATGAACAAAATAATGTTGTACTGTAAACGGTTTTTGCAAATGTTTTTTAGTTTTTATAGGTATGAAAAGAGTTCATTTTCTTGTGTAGCAAACATCACATATGTAATCGTTTGGAGTGTTCCAGCCGCTATATTCTTGATGGCTCCACATACTACATAAAATGCATCTGTACCATAGTTCTCCATCTTTCCCAAACTCTCCGCAATATAAACAGACATCTTCTGAAAACACCGTTGGGTCAACGTCATCGAGTTTCTTTTTGTATGACATCTGTTTCTTCTTTGAGCCTTTTTGAAACTTCAGATTTGGGCACTTATCTGCTTTTCCCTTAAGTTTTCTTTTCTTGTCTTCTTCAGCTTTCTTTTTCATGACTTCTTTTTCTTTCTTTATTGATAACTCCATTTGTCGTTTTTCCTTCTCTGGGGTTGCGGTAAGGATCAATGACTTTCCCTTACGTTTTCCCTTAGCTTGGTTTGTCTTAGGAAGAAATTTTTTTGGTTTGGAATAGGATATATGTCAGATACACTAACATAATCACTTGATCTTTTAGTTGCTTTGTTGAGACCTCTTCTACCAAAATTGGAACTTCTTGTGCCGATGATCCAGGCAACTGTTCTTGACTCCTTTCTAGGATATCTGGCTGCTTTGTAGAAGGAACAGCCTCGTTTCCATTTGTTTCATTCGGAAGCTCTTCATCTTCAAGGACAATGTCTCTGTAGGTGTCAGATTGTTCCAAGTCAATATGTTGAAATTTGTCTGGATTGAAAGGACAAATGCCACATGCCTTAAACCCCGACTGTCCTTTGTCCATAGTAGCAGCCTTTATGTATGCCTTATTAAAAAGTTCAGCTAACTCATAAGGTGTAATTTTTTCATAAACCCTTGACTTCATATACAGGTCACACTCTCGATTGAAGGCTGATTTTAAAGAATAGAATGTGACGTCAAGCGGTTGTAGCTTGTGTGAAGTGTGTGGAGGTATTGTTACCATGACAATACAATTTTTTTTACAAAATTCAAAAATATCGAGTGATACGTGGCTGCGATGGTTATCTAATATCAGCAGTACCGGGTCGTCGACAGTCGATTTAACATTGTTCTGGAAGTGCTGGATCCATTCTAAAAATAACGACTCATTGGACCAGCCATTGACAGAACAACCATATATTGCTCCGACTGGTCCACCTTTACTTAAGAGACTTGACATTCTTTTCCTGGGGAAGATGAACATAGGGGGAACGTACGTGCCAGCAGCGCTGAAACAACATATGGCTGTAACATTTTTCCCCTCTCCCAAGAGGTAGCCCCTCCTATTTGTTTAACACCTTTAGGAGCCAAAATTCGCTCGGGCTTTTGAACAGTGTTTATGCCCGGTTCATCGACATTGAATACTCGTCCCTCTTTAAATTTATATTTTTCAAAGACATGCTCAAGATTTTTAAAATATGCATTAACGTCTTCTTGATTAAATGCCTGTATTCTATTAATGCTCGTTGGTTCAGGTTTTCTCAGGGAGATACTCGGGTTTATTTTTAAAAACAGAGCTACCCAATCCTTTCCGGCTAACCTACATGTTTTATCAAAATTATTTGGGATCTTGTTCGCCTCTGCGTACTCAAATGCAATCTTTCGTAGTTGGAAACACGAAATTCCGTAGAAAAGCTTAGCCATCTTAATAACATGATCCTTAATCTCGTTTTCTTGTTCATTAGAGAATGTGGGGTTTCAGCCAAGTTTCGGACCCTCGGTATTCTTCGCTTTCAGCCTCGTACGCAATGTAGCTTCATGAATCCCGAAAGTCCTTGCTACTTGTCTAATTTTCTTTCCCGACTTTATGGCATCAAGAGCTTTCTGTAACTGTTCTTGGGTCCATTGTCCTTTCTGGGTTTTCCGTTCATAATCTCTAGTCATCTGAAATAAAAAAAACTCGTTGGAATTTAAAACGTACCTTACCACTCTATTTACCAAGGGGGAATACCACGCATGACTACAGGGGGGATTACCACGCGCTTGAACGGCTGCGTGCCAATACCCCACAGTGAGTTCGGTGACTAACCTAACCAGAACTCGGCTCGTAGTTTACATATTACGACAAATATACAATTAAATGAAAGCTAACGTCTAGGGCTATTAGTTGATATGCTAAACATTACAGTAAAGCAACTTATCGTAGCACTTACCTTGCAAATTACAGATGATAAAAACTACATCAAACGCAATGAAAATAAATCGCGCTCGACTACTGCCACAACGCAACTGGAAAATGGCCGGCGCGAGTGGCGCTGTAGTTGTTACGCCTGCCGGCAGGATACAGCACCAACCAGGCGAAGCCAGCGTCATTCAAACTGCGTAATTCAGCCTGCGTGTGATTACCCACCTGCGTGGGATTCCTCCACTTTCTCCTATACTTGAACATTACGTTTTTTAACTTCTTCGTACAAACAACACATTTAAAAAATAGTCTTAAAAATTTTAAGTCTTAAGTCTTATAAACCTTTAAAAAATACTCTAATCATGATAAAAGTTTTAATTGGTTGCAACTGAGAAGATTTTTAAAGAGTAACAGTACACAGTTTTATCGTTGTGACTAAACATGTTCTTATCAACTGTACAAAATTAATGTTCTCCGATTCTAGTTCGTCGGATAAACCCAGTCTTAGAATCGTTGTCGACCCCTTAGTTACTGTTGTAATAATTAATACTTAAGGAACGCGACCACGGATGAGTCAGTTTTATATCGTTTCTTAAATAATAAGACGGCTGACGTTTTCAGTCGCGCTAGTAGAAACCTGACAGGCGTTCTTGAGCGGTGAAATGCGCGTAGCCAACGAAATAATCACACTTACTTAAAACTATATATAGAGTGAGAACGCGATAATATTTTGGTGTCTCACTCACACACTATCTCCTTTTGTCACATACTGTTGCTCACAACAACACTTGCTTGCTTGTACTCGTATTATTCTCGCCAGCCTTTATGCAGCCGACCTACACACTACGAAACACTATACAACACTGATCTGAACATTTTTTAGCCTCGCAACGTGGCGTTTGTCCACTGCGCATTTCGAAGTCACTGTTCAAAATCTATCGTCAGGTTCTCCGTGAATCCAGCAGTGTCGACTAAATATTCTAACGTACCACAATGCTTGTTATTTTCCGCCGTATCCATGTTTCTGCTGTTTCAAGACAAATCTTCTTCTATTTCACTAATGACCACTTCTCACTTCCATAAAACAACACGTCCACACCAATGATATTGGAAATCTTTTCTATGTTGACGTGTTTATTTGTTAGAGTTTTTCTGTTCACAATTGCTTGTTTTGAAACACCGTAGTCTATTTATCCCGTTTTGGCTAGAACATCCTTGGCGTTATTGAACGTAATTTGATAATATATCAATTACCGTTCGATTCGTTTACTTTATTACAAACAATGTAAACATCATTGTCGCTTAGTAAGTTGATTAATCTACAATGAAAACAAACTGGTGTCAAAAGCAATTGTTCTAACGTGTTATTATTACTGGCGCTTAATAAGAACAATTAGACTGAGTTAACTAAATCACAGTGTAGGCCTGCTTTAAGTCCAAGTCTTGGGAGTGTCCAACTACGACCATGACAACATCGCAGTCGCAAATGGCGACCTAGCTTTTCATTAGAATTAATACTCATAGTCTATTAATTCAATCGTATTTACTCATAGTGTTTGCGAGTGTATAGTAGTTAACGGACCATTAGTACAGTTAAATGATTCATATGCAATAAAGCACGCTAGACAGTCGCGTATTATTGACGGGAGATTTCACTTACTCTTTCCATTAACTCCTACCTTGCAAAAATTAGTTTATCCTAATATTGTTACTGACAGAAATAGAACACCTTCACTCCAGTTCTAGTTCCAGTTGTTTGGTGCAGTAGCTGGACGTGCCCCAGTGGCCGCAGCAGTGTACGGGCGAGCCCTATAACTGCCTGTTGCTTTGTATCCTCCTTTTTCATTTTATTTATTTATTTATTTATTTATTTTGAGGGATGGAACACTGTCTTTTAGCTCCGAAAGCGCAGCGATACGCAACGGCTGGAACGGAGAAGTCTCTGGGGACTTTTCGACTGGAAAGGCATGATTTGTTCGCCCACAACGGGTTAAAGCACATCCACCAGCCCAGGAAAAGTTACAAGAGGTTGCCGTATGGCAGTGACGATTTAATAGGGTTAAATAGCACAAAATAAAAAAAAGGTAAAAATAATATAATCCTAAATGAAACTACATAATTTCCATAATTTCTCTCCCTATGAAATAAATGGAAAACTAAATAATTTTAAACAAATAAATATGTAAACCACCGCCTGTTTCTTCAGCGAGTAATAAATTATAGAGAGACGTAATAAACCAGCAATTTAAAATAAGTAAAAATAGTAATTAATAAATTAAGAACTATTTATCGCGCCGGTAAATAACAACACGCGCGGACACGCACTTCGCTAAGCCAGCGGTGCGCCCCCAAAATTAGTTGTAAATCAGACTCCGCAGCGAGAACAACACAGTTGAAAATGTAGTCAGTAACTACAAAATTATAGAGAATGAAAGAATATGTCATTCACTCTCTTAGTTTCTTTAAGCTAATGCTTAGTAAAGCTGATAGCAAATATTATCAGTAATTTCAATATGTTTAACATCATAACAACATATGGTGTATTTAGCTTTAATGACTATAACATGCTAATACTAATAACTCCATTCTTCAAATGGCAGCAAAAGTAAATTGTTTAACTTTAATATAAAGAAAGGATATATCTCGGATCCGAGGGTATGAATTACCAAAGTTTTATAAATAATTAACCAAGTTGATTAATGAATACATTATGCAGTTATTATTTTTTTAATATAGTTAACTAATCAGTTGAACGTAATAGAGTAATCGAAAAGTAGGTTAAGTATATATATGTATGTTTTAACTATACAAATCACAAGCCTAATTCATTTTTAATAACAAGACAGTAACTCATTTTCTTTTATGCTAATTACCAGGGATGTAAATAAAGAGATGTCATGGACGTAAACATGCGTGAATTAATTTGGCAACACAAATCTAATATTCCTTAATTCACAGGTTCCAGTTAAGTGTTTTGTTACGTTGTATTTTAATTAAATATATATATATTTTGTGAATATTATGGCAGCCTGTTTAATTGACCGACGTCAATTAACCGGGCTCCCGAGGTTATAATGGCGATAGTATACAGAAGTTATAAAAGATAGTATACAGCCGTTATAAGATGCGCCACTCTGCTTTCTTTTAAGATAATTGTGTACGTCGTGGCACATATAAGATGCCCCACTCTGCTATGCTAAGTAATTGCTATGCTAAATGCTAATTGCTTTTAATGCTTCGCTAATAAATAAAAGACTAATTGGGGTTACTGCAATAAAGAAATAAAAAAAGGCCATATAAAAACTTGAATAATAAAAAATAAAAATTATAAGAAATGGATATTAATAAGAAAGTAAAGTAGTAAAAGAGTAAATAATACAAGAATAGAAATAATATATTAAAGATTTATATAATATAAGATTTATATATAGATATAATATATAAAAGATTTGCAATTATTATTAAGAAAAATAATATATGTAATGATAATTTAATTCTGTAAACCCATGTTGAAGCGTGCACAGATTGTCACCCCAAAGTAAGCGTGAGAGCAAGAACAAACAGGAAATATATTAACGTGTTATAAACTGTATAAACTATGCCATTGTTATAAGCGTATGTGCAACAACGCGTAATTTCTCCCCTTGCATAGGAATGTTATCGCCTAACAACAACAGTAGTCATAATATTTCATGTCATGTCCTGTGAAACTCTGTGTGAGATCCCCTTCTATATCTGCATACCAGCTATTATTCTCTCTGTGAATTGAAAGGTATTTGATTCCACAAAACTAAAGATAGTCATATACAGTGATATAATTAATATAATCAAACTGATGTTGATTAGTATAAGTAGATTACTACAATTAGCATATTAAGACAATGTCTCAATTTAACCCGGATTTGTTATTAAAAGACGAATTATGCTATGAAGCACTTTTACTCGGTTTACCTTATGCAAACATAACGGTCGCAGAATTACGCAAAACGTTACGCGAAAACAAGCAAAATATACCTACCCAGTTAGATAGATTAAACGAAATAGAACCTGAAAGCGAAGTAGAAACGTGTTATGCAAAATATAGGGAATTGACGTCAATATCGCAAACCCTCCACGACGAAAAATCACCCGCCATAATCTTGCGTACCACGCAACGGATAGAGCATTTAACCCGTCGCATAAATAATTTACTAAACTGGCCCGGAGCCACTGTAACACCCCGTGACGTGCAAAAATTTGCAGACGAAGCATTGCAGCAATTACCAACGATAATAAGAAACCTACGTCGTAAATCAGACTCATTTAAAATGGAGGAAATAGAAGAATCTCTTTCTAGATTAAATATCACACCATTTCAATCACCCACCATAGAACAGAGACCCACTACCGTGACTTTCGAATTTCCACAAGTATCAACTGTAGAACCGAATGCAGATCAGACTCTTAATAGAAATGTGAATACCGCACCAACAGCGGAATCCTCACCTCCAAATGCCCAGCGTAGTCTCAAATATAATAATGATTTAATGAGTAATCGTGTGTTACCACCCTCTGCGATAACTATTTCTGTGTCGAGACACCCGAGAATACAATCTCACGTGAACCAACTACATTCTGCCTTAATAAGACATTTTATTCCAACGGGAATTTACGAAGAATTGAAACGGAACACAGTACTTAGAGTACAAGGAGCGCACGAGAGACTCGCGCACTATATTTCAGAAATAAGAGAATCTTCATTATTACTAAACGTAAAGTTGAGCGAACCACAGTTAGTAGAAACGATTCTGGTAGGAATATCCCCAGAAGAAAGGTCGCGATTAGTACTGATCAATAGACCCAACATTTTTGTAGAATTAGAACAATGCTGTATCCACTCATCAAACGTATGGTATTCGGACCAAAACAGACGTGCTTTAATTCCTCAGGCACAACGCAGAAACGAAACACCGCCCCTGGTATCAGAACCGAGAATACACCGTGATAGTCGACACTTTAGATCTCCGAAACCTTCACACTACCAACCTGCACAAAATTATCAGCTGAAATCCCAACCGAATATGAGCAACACAGTGAGTAGAGAAAAAAGATGCTATAACTGCGGTAAACAAGGTCACATTAGTAGGTACTGTAAACAGAAACAGCACTACCAAAAATCCTCTCATTTAAAAAACATGTAAGGCAGGGAGTGCCGAAATCCTGTGTCTCCCGCCGCGTCGTAAGAGTAGGTAAAACCAAGAAGTACAAAACCAAAAAAAAAATAATAATAATAAAAAAAAATTAGACCCCTACGTAGAAAGATTTGTCAATAGATGCAACTCAATTCGTACATGCAAATCCAGTGTGTGTCAATTACCATATGTACAAGTAGACCTTGGCATTACGAAAATACTAGGATTAATTGATTCCGGATCAACACGGAGCTTAATTAGCCAACAGTTAGCCGAAACATTAGCCAAACACCACCTTGTTAAACGTAGTCAACCGGTGAATATGAAATGCGCTACCGCTAATAACCAAAAATTAACAATAAAACTCAGCGTTACTATCAAACTAAAAATTAAAAATTTAACATGGTATTTTCCAGTATTAGTATCTGAAGAATTAGGACCAAACTTAATATTAGGAGCGTACTTCATCAGTAAAACAGGTATAATTCTTGACATGTACGATAAGAAGTATTATTTTAGATTTGACAGTACCCAAAAATATAATTTTGACTTCGAAGTAAATAACAGTAAAGGTACAGAAACATCCGCAACGCATGTAGTACACCACGAACCTGCACTAGATCATTTAGAGAGTAAAGATAAACAAAAAATACAAAATCTAATAAAAGAATTTTCCACCGTTCTAACCCCAAAGTTAGGTTTAACGAATCTAATAGAGTACAAGATCAACCTGAACGATAATAAAGTAATCCGACTGCATCCATATAAGTTATCTCCTCCAAAAATGGAAATCATGAGAAATCAAATCAATAAATTGTTAGAACAATAAGTTATAGAATCTTCCACTTCCCCGGATTCATCACCCGCGTTCTTAGTACCCAAAGGCACTGATAAACATAGATTAGTCGTTGACTATAGGCAATTAAATAAAAAGATAGAATTCAAGTCCATACCGCTCCCCGACATCCACAGCGCCTTCCACTATTTTACAAAAGCTAAAGTTTTCACCATAAGGGATCTCAATCAAGCATTCCACCAAATACCATTATCGGAAGAATCCAAACATCTAACCGCCTTCGCAGTCCCGTTCAACCTGTACCAATTTACAAGAGTACCCTTTGGAATCTCCCAAGGAAGTTCTGTTTGTAGTCGATTGTTAGAAAAAATATTCCACGACGTAAAATTTAAATTCGTATACCACTACCTAGATGACATAGTAATTTACAGCGAATCCATGGAACAACATCTTCATCATTTACGCGAAATCTTATCCCGACTAAAGAAAGCCGGATTAACCGTGAACCCAAGTAAAGTAAATTTTGCCGTTAACCAATTCTCATTTTTAGGTCACATAGTATCTGCCGACGGAAAGGTAAGCATAGACCCAGAACGCACCCGTGCAATCAGAGAATTTTTACCACCACGTGATACGAAAGGAATAGCCCGATTTTTGGGAATGATAAATTACTTCCACAAGTATATTCCACACCTAGCTGATATAGCAGCACCCTTAAATGCGTTAAGAAAAAAAGGAGTAAAATTTGAATGGACCCCTCAACATCAAACAGCATTCGACAACCTGAAAGAAAATATAATACAACCTCCAGTATTACAACTGGCCGATTTCACGAAACCATTTATCGTACAGACAGATAGATAGTTCAAGTGTAGCCCTAGGAGCAGTCATATATCAGGAAGTAGACAATTCTAGATTACCGATCTTCGCGAACCCTAACCGATCAGGAAAAGAAATTCTCCGCATACGAATTAGAATGTTTAGCCGTAGTATTCGCATTCGACAAATTCAAGCCATTTTTAGAACATAAAGAATTTCTGTTAGAAACGGATAATCAAGCTTTATCATGGTTATTAAATCACCCTAAACAGTTAGGTCGTATCGGAAGATGGGTATTGAGATTAAATTGTTACAAGTTTAAAGTACAACACATTCGTGGCACCCAAAATGTAGTAGCCGATACACTATCCCGTATGTTCCAGCAGCCGAGTAAGGAATCCGAACATAATGAAAGAGGTGAAACATCAATAATAAATACCCTAATAACTGAATTCCCACTGGCATTTACTGACATCGCCCAGTATCAACAACAAGATCCTTCCTTAAGTAAAATAATAGAACAGATCAATAAAGGATATACTTCAGATAAATATATATTGAGTAAGAGAGTATTATGTTATAAACTAGCAAATGGAAAATCCTTGAGAATAATTGCCCCGGACATTATTAAACCAATGCTTATGCAATACTACCACGCATCCACCATTGGAGCTCATATGGGTATTAATAAAACCATACATCGTATTAGAAAAGAATATCATTGGGGAAATATGAACAGCGAGATAGCTAAGTTCGTAAAAGAGTGTAAATTGTGTGCACTCAGCAAACCCGCGAGAAACACCCACATTGGTAAATTAATCTCCGAGACTCCCACGACACCCTTTTCAAAAATTTACATAGACTTTTCTGGCCCTTATCCACGTTCAAAATCCGGTAACACCATGCTACTCATTTGCGTAGATTCATTTACCAAATTCGTCTGGATGTATCCCATGCGACGAGCATTAGCATCAACCACAGTGAAAATTTTACAAGAGAGATTATTGAAAGACTTTGGTACACCAGTACACCTAGTGTCAGATAACGGACCCCAGTTTAAGTCCAAAGAATTCAGGGACACGTGTTTCAGACTAGGCATAGACCATATAACTGTCACAGAGTACCGTCCACAAGGTAATATCGCTGAAAGGTATTTGCGAAACTTAAAATCCGCTTTAATAGCCTATCATGCAAACAACCAGACATCATGGGACCAGAACATATCCTGGATCCAATTTGCTTTCAACTCATCATATCACGAAGGACATAAATCTACACCCTTTGATTTGTTGTACAAATATAAACCAAATCACCCATTATCCACAAAGTGGAAAATACATGAATTGCTACCCAGCGAAATCAGTGTTAAAAATATAAAAAAAATATGGAACGAAGCTCGCGCAAATCTGAGAGTAAACTTAAGAAAATCGCGAAAATATCACGAGCGTGATAGTAAAGAAATTAAGTAAATTAAGTATCGAGTCGGAGACCTAGTGATGTACCAAACTCATCTGACGAGTAGTGCAGTTGATAAGACCACCTCCAAGCTATCTTACCGATGGTGTGGCCCTTACAGGATTCACAAATATTTAACGCCTGTAACCGTAGCACTGTATGACCCCACTACGGATAATTATGTACGAAGAAGTCATGTTTCCCATATAAAATATTATCACGGAAATTGTTCTGCTAGTGAGCAAAAAAAAAAAAAAAAAAAAAAGTACTACGAAGTATATTTCCTATATTGTAATTAAGTCACTGTAAACCATACTTAATTACAAAATCGTAAGGTATGAATAAGAATGAGGCCTGATCAACCTTAGATCCTATTCACCAAAAATAAATAAAAGCGATATGTAAAGTCAACTGACAAATAAAGGTAACGTTACCACAGAAAAATACAGTACTAAGATAAAATTGTCGACGAACAATTAAAAAAGGAAAGGAAACGCAGTAAGTATGAAAAACATACTCTGTGTAGAATAACTCCACTAAACGATCTAGAAAAAGCTAAACGAAAAAACCGGTAGTAGTATTAAGTAGTAGTATTAAGTAGTAGAATTAAGATACATTTTAGAGTTAGTATAGTATTGTATCTTTTAGAAAAAAATAATAATAATAAATTGATAATGATTCGATTATCACATGAGTGACTCACGAAAAGAGAGAAAGGGGGTTTCACACGGAAGCTCGTACAAAATTCCCATTGTAATTTTTAGATATTTCCCCTTTGAATACACATCGGTCACCGACCCAGTGTCTTCTTTAAGTGGAGGAAAATGTGACGATTTAATAGGGTTAAATAGCACAAAATAAAAAAAAAGGTAAAAATAATATAATCCTAAATGAAACTACATAATTTCCATAATTTCTCTCCCTATGAAATAAATGGAAAACTAAATAATGTTAAACAAATAAATATGTAAACCACCGCCTGTTTCTTCAGCGAGTAATAAATTATAGAGAGACGTAATAAACCAGCAATTTAAAATAAGTAAAAATAATAATTAATAAATTAAGAACTATTTATCGCGCCGGTAAATAACAACACGCGCGGACACGCACTTCGCTAAGCCAGCGGTGCGCCCCCAAAATTAGTTGTAAATCAGACTCCGCAGCGAGAACAACACAGTTGAAAATGTAGTCAGTAACTACAAAATTATAGAGAATGAAAGAATATGTCATTCACTCTCTTAGTTTCTTTAAGCTAATGCTTAGTAAAGCTGATAGCAAATATTATCAGTAATTTCAATATGTTTAACATCTTTGATACGTTTTAAGTGTGTGTTTATGACATCTCTGCAGTTGATTTAATGTCACGTCAACGTGATAGAGATCACAGTATATGTAACAGTTTAACTATAAGGTAAAAGTGCGGGAAAACCGAAGTAAGTGAGTTCAAGTGAAAGTTTCTCACCACCGCCAGCACCAGAATCTGATCAACTTTGCAAAAAGAGAGAGAACCACACCTTCCATTATTACACCTTTCTTCAGACCTCCAGGATATACCAGAAGCCGCATAGCCACCGTTTACTACAGACAACCCCGATTCGCAGGGGATACTACATACAGGTGATACAGAAGTCAAACTTCTGTAGTTCAGAAATTATTTAATAAAAATATGAAAGACAATTGACACCAAACTAAAATTAATATAATTATACAAAAGACTGGCCGAATTAAATTACCATTGTAACTTTGTAATAAACAATATGACGTATTTAGCTTTAATGACTATAACATGCTAATACTAATAACTCCATTCTTCAAATGGCAGCAAAAGTAAATTGTTTAACTTTAATATAAAG
Organism: Magicicada septendecula; assembly: GCA_034769895.1. Lineage (NCBI taxonomy): Eukaryota > Metazoa > Arthropoda > Insecta > Hemiptera > Cicadidae > Magicicada > Magicicada septendecula. The sequence continues at coordinate 166,410,717 of CM068371.1, read as the reverse complement.
AAAGGATATATCTCGGATCCGAGGGTATGAATTACCAAAGTTTTATAAATAATTAACCAAGTTGATTAATGAATACATTATGCAGTTATTATTTTTTTAATATAGTTAACTAATCAGTTGAACGTAATAGAATAAACGAAAAGTAGGTTAAGTATATATATGTATGTTTTAACTATACAAATCACAAGCCTAATTCATTTTTAATAACAAGACAGTAACTCATTTTCTTTTATGCTAATTACCAGGGATGTAAATAAAGAGATGTCATGGACGTAAACATGCGTGAATTAATTTGGCAACACAAATCTAATATTCCTTAATTCACAGGTTCCAGTTAAGTGTTTTGTTACGTTATATTTTAATTAAATATATATATTTTGTGAATATTATGGCAGCCTGTTTAATTGACTGACGTCAATTAACCGGGCTCCCGAGGTTATAATGGCGATAGTATACAGAAGTTATAAAAGATAGTATACAGCCGTTATAAGTGCGCTCACAAAAGGAGGCACTGGGCAAACGCGCTTCCGATCCACCTTTCACCACGCTCCGGCACGGACGCAGTGTTGGTAGAACGTATGGTTAGTAAAGCTTCGCAGAACGGCAGATCGTACAGAAGGGAGCTTATGGAGGGTCGTCGAGCAAGACTCGGGGGGGGGGAGATTTGAGTTTGCGTGACGGTGGGCCTTCGTCCATACTAACGCGGTGGAGATGCGGACAAGGAGGAGAAGTAGAGGCACGCGGGGAGGGTTGAAGAGCTTGCGCGCGGAATACCTGTCGACAAATGTCTTTAATTTGGGAACAGAAGTTGACCCATATGCGAAAGATGCCAAACATCTAACTTCTCGTGAATGAGATCCAGTAACTGCCTATCGCCTAACATTGCAACGACATATTTTTAAACAAACTCAGTTAATAATTTAAGGCATTATGTAGTTTACTTTTGGTATGTTTTAATTTAACGCAATGTCGTCACATGAAACAATACATTTTTCCACTGTTTTTGACATGGGTTTAAACAATGTGTGGCAGAAATTCGTCACTTTTATTTTCATGTTGCAAAAGAATTGCACTGTTTGATGTAGCGATACAGCCTTAATATCAAATACATTAATGGATCTCGTTCACTGTACTTCAAAGTGAATTCTAAGTTGGAAGCTGTCGGTTCCGAAGGGAATATAATATCGGAAATTTATCTTCATTCCAGAAATGATCAGCAGTGTCGAGCTGCGTGCTGGATGCATTCGATTTGGAAAACATCTTACTATGACGGGTTGGTGCAACCGATGATATCGTTCATTCGTGCATGAATTATTATGCAAATACCGCGTGATTATAAACTTGAAGTAATTACCGACTCCCTTGCGTGTGAAATTTAATTTCATTTCATTCAAGCAAACTGGAATCAAAATTGCTTTCAATCTCAGCTAAATCAAACAATTTCAGATCCTTGTCGGCGTGACATTATATCTATTACATTATAGGAGTATTAATGGCATTCAATAAATATCCTAAAATGGAAGAAGTAAACATTGTCTTCATAGAACACACAGTAATGAAGTCAAACTGCAGAGAAAAAGGAGTAGGAAATGATAAAATTCAAGTTTCTGTATGAGTATGGTGAAATTTATCTTACTGTGTGACTCACTGTGTTAGTATCTGATCTTTGACAGCCACGAACTTTGCAACAAGCGTTTTTTTTTTGCATTTTTCCGTATATTATAGGCTTAACAAATCGAAATTGCAAAAACTTCATCGTCTTAATCAACACGCCGTGAAAAACTGAATAGTTTTTATATGCGAATATATGATTAAATTATACCACATCTACTTTATAGGATGCATGACGTAGATTATTCAAATTCGACGTTCACTGGCATTAACCAATAATTACAACGCCCATCTTACTACAATTATACAAAAAAACTGTGAACAGACAAATAGGAAAAAGGTTAGTTATTGTTACAGTTAGTGTGACTAGTTTGCAAATTTCTGACTCAAAAAGTTGTATCGACCACAGTCAACAAAAACGTTTTACAAAAAAAAATGACATATATAAAGTTGTTGCACCTAAACACTCCGACTTAGGGCCGACTTTTAGAAGAGTACTCGGGAAGCAAAAATTCTTACCATTGCCATGCCAACTCCTTCGTGCTTCCTCGCTGCATGAGTTGCCTTCCATACTGATAATGAATAAACATAGGCCTACCTAAATAGGAGTAGGTATTACAGAAGAAGACCCGTGGCATGTTGGTGCTTGCAGGTTTTCCCGCTTCGAGACAAAACAACGTCGTGTCGATGTTTTCGCTGTTTCCATTCCGCCACCGATACGGACGAAACGCTCTCGGGCGATTCAATATGACTCGCCATAAAGCCATCCTAGTGCAATACTTCTAGATAGCATCCAGCAGTTTACCTTCCAAAAACCGGATTCCCTCAGTCTCTTCAGGAACTCCTACCTTAGCACTTCTGGGCACACTGCTTGCTGATGTTACCTTACCTTTGCCACCGGCACAGAGGCTCTCTGCTTCGCGGGCCTCAAGGCGTCTGCTCACTGGGTCCGAGACAGGCGACACCTGTTGTCTGAATAGGTACCAGAAGCTGTGCCACGACATAAAGCCACCACCCTACGCTATCTAGCGATAATTGAATTGACGGCACCTCTTGCAGCCATAGAAACCTGTTGATTGTACCAGCACCAGTTACCTTCGGGCTAGACCCGAACACAGCCACGAGTGCAAAGGCACACGACGCAACGCAAGCAATATGTTTCCGTTCTTCACCACAGGAAGGTGCACGCTAGCCCTTCATTGATCCGTAAAACATAACTCATTTCCTCTCGGCCGGAAGAGGAAAACGTATATGAGGATTACAGTACTGAAATTGTTATGTGACTATGAAGCAGTGATGACGGCGGTATTTCGTTCGACGTTAATCATTTGCGTAACTATTCCCAAATATAAAGACCAACAAACAAACTACGTCCAACTTGGAGTTATCATTTAATGGTGTCAGTACAGTAGCGTGAACTTGATACCCGAATGTCAGCTGTACGACGCGACGTAGATTATCACGTAAATACGATGATTAGCTGACGTCCGTCATTATCAGAACAAACGTATCGGCTAATATGCTCTTACTTAACAACATAACTGATAACCGGTTAGACTACTAGCAAACACAGTATGTGTTGTGGATATCTTGTGACTTATACGATAAACACGATACAGTTATCGCAAATATTTTGACCGTTTGGATTACATTTTTATCAAAATATTTTTACGTCACGCGTCTAGTCGCTGAGAAGAATGTAATCGTCATATCAGAACTAACTGCGGTCATTCGTAATCACGTTTTCTAATTATATAATTAGTTTTTAATCAGTCGGAATAAAGTGATTACATATCCTGAAATATCTAAAGAGTGTCGTAACATGTCAGATAAAATTAGACGTCATTTTAAAGACATAATCGCTGTATCTCGATGTCAGGAAGATAACCGATAATAACTACCGTGTCAGCAGGTAAACGTTCGCATGTCTCCTGAGGATTGCTTATTCTTACTTATTGTTCTTATCGTGATTTATTGTCTCATAAATAAGGAATTGTTTATTGCAGACGGCTTACCGGTTTTTAAAATAAACGGGACTATACTGGTAACCGGCTACAACGCACAATATTCTTTTTTGTAGAAACCCCTAACAGACTCATTTGATCGCTTGGATTATCGTCAATAAAGTAGCCTACAAATGTTGATCGCAAATTAGTCGTAACGGAAACTTCCATTCTGGACCGACTATGTACCCGATCTGCCCTTAGTTTTTACTGTTATTATCATAATAGTAACAAAAATAAAAATTATTATTCCTGTAGTGATAGTGGTAGTGGAAGTAGTAGTAATAGTAGTAGTAATAGTAGTAGTAGTAGTAGTAGTAGTAGTAGTAGTAGTAGTGTAGTAGTAGTGGTAGCAGTAGCAGCAGCAGTAGTAGTAGCAGTAGAAGCAGCAGCAGCAGCAGCAGTAGTAGTAGTAGTAGTAGTAGTAGTAGTAGTAGTAGTAGTAGCAGCAGCAGCAGCAGCAGCAGCAGCAGTAGTAGTTGTAGTAGTAGTAGTAGTAGTAGTAGTGGTAGTAGTAGTAGCAGCAGCAGCAGTAGTAGTAATAGTAGTAGTAGTAGTGGTAGCAGTAGTAGCAGCAGTAGTACTAGCAGTAGTAGCAGCAGCAGCAGCAGCAGCAGCAGCAGCAGTAGTAGTAGTAGTAGTAGTAGTAGTAGTAGTAGTAGCAGCAGCAGCAGCAGCAGCAGTAGCAGTAGCAGCAGCAGCAGCAGCAGCAGCAGCAGTAGTAGTAGTAGTAGTAGTAGTAGTAGTAGTAGTAGTAGTAGTAGCAGCAGCAGCAGCAGCAGCAGCAGCAGCAGTAGCAGTAGCAGCAGCAGCAGCAGCAACAGCAGCAGTAGTAGCAGCAGCACCAGCAGTAGCAGTAGCAGTAGTAGTAGTAGTAGTAGTAGCAGTAGTAGTAGTAGTAGTAGTAGTACAGTCGACTCTCGATAATTTGACACTCAAGGGACCAGAGAAAAATTTCAAATTACCAAGAGTTCAAAATAACAGGAGTTTAAATAACCAAGAGGGAGGGAGGAAAAATCAAGTAAACAAGAGTTTGATTAAAATTCGTGATTTATTATTTTAAACATTTGTACAATTATTCACAAATGTTCATTTTGAAAAGAAGTCCGTAATTTTCTGTTGAGTGAGTGTCTTCAGTCTATCATTTTCCAATGAATTTTCGATAGTGGTGAGAGCTTCGAAGAAATCGTCACTTGTGTCGGTTCTGAGGGCGTAGAAGCGTAGGGTAGTAAGAGATCTCCTTGCCTCGCTCAATGTGACTGGAATTGGCGGTTGTTCTTCTTCGTTTTCTTCCTCGTCCTCATCCAGAGGGGCCAAATTCAACAGTTCGGCATCGGTTAGGGCACCGTGGACACTGATGTCATCGTCAACATGAGCATAATCCTCAAATGTTAATTCTCCATAGTTAGGTAGAAGTCCCCACCCTGAGTCAGAATTTGTAATTTTTGGCGGCTCCGATGACTGTTCTACGTTTTCGGTTTGCTTAAACCCGCACTTTCTGAAGCAGTTATAAATAGTGGTAGGGTTGACATTTCTCCAGGCCTTATCAATCATGGTTATAGCGGTCAAAACTGTTATGATTACCTTCTCACCTTTTTCAATGCTATCCAGCACAAGAGAAACAATTTCTCTACGGTAGAGAGTTTTAACATTTTGAATTATGCCTTGGTCTAACGGTTGCAATCTTGATGTCGTGTTGGCTGGAAAAAAAATCAATTTTACGTCGTCTAATGGTGGTGGGTTATTATGCACGGTGCAGTTGTCCAAAAACAGTAAGATTTTGCGTTTTTCCTTTTTCATGTCACTGTTCACTGAGGTCAGCCATTCATTAAACAACTCTGTCGTCATCCACCATTTTTTGTTTGACCTATAAGCTGTGGGCAGCGATTTTATTCCTTTAAAACAGCGTGGTTTCGCAGATTTCCCTATAATAAGTGGTTTCAATTTTTGAGAACCGTCCATGTTACACGCTAAAAGAACAGTTAATCTATCCTTGCTGAGTTTCCCTCCATGACACTTTTCGTCTTTGAACGTCAGAGTGCGATCAGGAAGACATTTATAAAAAAGCCCGGTTTCGTCTGTGTTCAATATGTTCCTTGGGTCATAGCCATTCAAAAGTTGGTTCAGTTCGTCAATCCATTGAGAACAAATGGAAATATCCACGCTGGCGCTCTGTCCGCAGATTTTTTAAAAATGTGATGCCGTGTCGATTTTTGAAATTTGAGAGCCACCCCTCACTTGCTGCAAATCCTTTAATTCCAAGAGACTGCGCAAAAGACTTGGCTTTTTCCTTCAACATGAAACCGCCGACGGGAACGTTTTGTCCTTTACACTGACGAAACCAACCACTTAAGCAAGCACTCTTCAAGACGGGGAAATTCACCCTGGCGTGACCTTTTCTACTCGCAATTAAGGCACTTCCGGTGATGCGATCTTTGTTTTTCAAAATCATCGACAATGTCGATGGTAAAATGCCAAACTGTTTAGCGACATCTTTTTTTAATTGTCCATCCTCCACAGCTTGAATCACACGCTTTTTTTCACTTATGGAAAGACACTTGTTCTTTCTTGAATTCATTTTAATAACACAAATCAAACATTAACATGACTCACTTTAACGTTTGAAGGAAGATCTGGAATGCGAACTGCAAACTCACTCATATCTCATTTATGTAAACAATCGACAGGTCTGTACATGTATGTAAACAAACGACAGGTCTGTGCATGATAAACGCTTCAAATTATAGAGAGTAGAGAAGCCCGGACTTCAAATTATTGCATGTTGGCGGGCAAGATACTATTCCTTCAACTTCAAATTACCGAGGGGACCAATTAATATTGATTTTATTCAATTTATCGAGTATTTTTCAAGGGACCGGGAAAAAATTTCAAATTATCAAGAGATTCAAATTAACGAGCGTCAAATTATCGAGAGTCGACTGTAGTAGTAGTAGTAGTAGTAGTAGTAGCAGCAGCAGTAGTAGTAGTAGTAGTAGTAGTAGTAGTAGTAGTAGTAGTAGTAGTAGTAGTAGTAGTAGTAGTAGTAGTAGTAGCAGCAACAGTAGTTTACTGTTGAAATTATTTTTACCAGCCGGAGCGTTAGGCCGCGGTCCACAGTTGTCATTGACACACGGTTCTTTATTGATAGTATCTCCCTCATCTTGTTTAAAGCTCTATCACAATCGGAAATACCGAAAGCCCTGACGCAAACAGTAAAAAATCTATATAAAAACAACAACGTACAAATTAAAGTAGGTAACAAAATTGTCTGTAAGTTTAAAACATCCAAAGGGTTATTGCAAGGGTACCCAACATCACCCACGCTGATTAAGTTATTTTTAGGATATACATTAACAATGTGGAAACAAAAATGCCATGGAATGGGAATACCGATACGAAACGAACACCTGTACACGCTATGCTTCGCCGATGACCAGGTAGTTATGGCCCAGGATGAAGAAGGTCTAAGCTACATGGTCAGAAAGCTAAATGAAGAATACACAAAGATGGGATTGGAAATAAACATAAAAAAGACTGAATACTTGGCAATTAGAGAGGAAGAAACAATAGATCTAGAAGTAGACGAAAATGTTAAAATTAGAGGAACAGACAAATTCAAGTAGGTCTGCCTAGAATTCACACTGAGTAAAATATCGGTATGGAGAACCATACATGACTTCCATATTCTAAGATTTATATTTAAAATCATTTTCAGCCAAACAGCCAGGCTGTGTCTTACCTGCCTTTTTATTGCTGTATTAAATGAAAAATATTATATTACATTAAAATGAAAAAATTATAATTTTATTGCCTGGCAACAAAATTATTTTATTTTTAACAATTACCATTGTTTCAAAAAGTTTAAATAAATTTTCAAGTACTTTACTCTTGTTAAAACGTATAAGGTTGCAGGTAAACTACCCCTTCCCCTTAACCGATCTTCACCAAAATCGAAAGTCATTGAGACCTCTACAATTCAGGGACGTATGCAAAAAATTATTTGATTCTGTTTGAATTTGCGGCTGTTATCGTTTGCCATAGAAAATACGCTTGATAAAAAAACGTTGCAGGTAAACTACCCCTTCCCCTTAACCGATCTTCACCAAAAACAATAGGTCTTGAGTACTCTACAAATCAGGACTGTATGCAAAACATTATTTGATTCTGTTTGAATTTGCGGCTGTTATCGTTTGAAATAGAAAATACCCTTGTTAAAAAAACGTTGCAGGTAAACTACCCCTTTCCCTCAACCGATCTTCACCAAAAACAATAGGTCTTGAGAAATCTACAATTCAGGGCTGTATGCGAAACATTATTTGATTCTGTTTGAATTTGCGGCTGTTATCGTTTGCCAAAAAAAAAAAATTTCCCTTGATAAAAAAAACCTTTGCAGGTAAACTACCCCTTCCCCTCAACCGATCTTCACCAAAAACAATAGGTCTTGAGTACTCTACAAATCAGGGCTGTATGCAGAAAATTATTTGATTCTGTTTGAATTTGCGGCTGTTATCGTTTGCCATAGAAAATACCCTTGTTAAAAAAACGTTGTAGGTAAACTACCCCTTTCCCTTAACCGATCTTCACCAAAAACAAAAGGTATTGAGAACTCTACAATTTAGGGCTGTATGCAAATAATCTTTTCATTCTGTTTGAATTTGCGGCTGTTATCGTTTGCCATAGGAAATACCCTTGTTAAAACATAAAACGTTACAGGTAAACTACCACTTTCCCTTAACCGATCTTCACCAAAAACAATAGGTCTTGAGAACTCTACAATTCAGGGCTGTATGCGAAACATTATTTGATTCTGTTTGAATTTGCGGCTGTTATCGTTTGCCAAACAAACAAAATTACCCTTGCTAAAAAAAAACCGTTGCAGGTAAACTACCCCTTTCCCTCAACCGATCTTCACCAAAAACAATAGGTCGCGAGAACTCTGCAAAACCGGACTGTATGCAAAAAATTATTTGATTCTGTTTGAATTTGCGGCAGTTATCGTTTGCCATAGAAAAAAAATCTACAGACAGATAGATAGACAGACAGACAGACAGACAGACAGACACACAGACACTTTTCGGAAAACGACTTTTTTTCATGTTTTGAGTGTAGTAGTATCAGAATCTGCAATAATCTCGAACACGATTTTTTTTGCCATCACCATACTTCCATTCCTTAAGGAATATGGAAGTAAAAAGGCACAACAGAAGAAGAAATAAAAAGTAGATTAGGGCAGACTAGAACATGGATTACACAATTACACAGTGTTATATGGGATAAAAATATTAGAAAAAGCCCCAAAAAAATGATATATCAGACCATAGTCCAAAGCATTATGACGTATGCAGCAGAAGTATGGGTTATTAACAAAAAGAATGAAAGAAACATTCTTGCAACAGAGATGGAATACTGGAGGAGGTGCTGTGGAATAACGAGAGCAGACCGAATAACAAACGAGGAGATCAGAAGAAGAATGGAAACGGAAAGAAGTGTAATTGACTACCTCGAAGAAAAAAGATTGGTGTGGTACGGTCACGTCCGGAGAGCCCAAAATAGGTGGATCAACAAAGTGACGGAATGGAGTCCATTAGGACGGAGAAAAAGGGGAAGACCGAGATCTTGGAGGGACGAAGTGGATGAATATATGCAACGTATAGGATTGAGGAAGGACAATGGGAACATCGGGAGAATTGGAAAGCCAGGTTGAAGGAAGGGAGACGGCACTAGTTGTGGCAACCCTATAATATATATGTAATACTATACTATACTAGTATACTATATATATATATATATATACACCTCATCTCTGAGGTAAATTGGCGGACGCCGTGCCAATCTAGACACTGATGGTGGCCTCCGATAGTGGGGCCGAAACGTATGTCAATAACGATAAGTGTGGACTACGGCCTAACAGCCCGCCTGACAATAATAATTTCAACAATGTTGAAGCCGGCCGTGAAAGCTTACATATTTCAGTTTATGTATCTGTAAAAATATAGTCCAATATACTTTGAAAAAACAAAGGAAATAATATAATATGATACATCTCCATAATTCTTCACCAGAATTTTAAAAAATGGTGAATAAGAGAAGTCAAGAACATACGTCATAAATTAACTTAGACAAAAGGACATTTTACTACCCTAGGCTAATTAGTATTAAAGACATAGATCAGCGAGGAATAATATTAAATACGACAAGCCAAATACGAGTATGTACTTACGCTGAGGATGTTGTGACAACAGCCAGATCAAGACAACGGCTAGTGGAGGTATACAAGGACATGAATCAAGAATCCGCTGGAATGGAACCGGATATAAATACCTATCAGCAAAACTAAATACATGCTAACTTCTGCATCAGAAAGGAGAAGAAACCTGTATAATTTATGCATAGAGGATAATTCATTTGACGCAGTTAATAAGTTCAGATATCTGGGTAACATGGATACAAATAGGAAATTGGGCATATTATGCCAACAGTAGACTATTGAGAAGCAAACTAAATAACACAAAAATTAAAATAAATAAGATACTTATCAGACCGGTTGTTGCTTATGGAGGTGAGACATGGACATTAACGGAAAGGAACAAGAAACACTAAGAAGGTCTGAAAGAAAGATTGTAAGACGTGTTTATGTCCCGATTAAAGAAGATGACGAATGGAGAATAAGAATTAACCAGGGGGGAAGCCTTAGAACATTCTAAGATTCGGAAAGGCTCGACGAATATTATGGCTAGGTCACCTAGAGCGGATGGATGATCAGAGTACGTCAAAGAAAATTCTGACGAAGCAAGTCTATAAAAGCAGAAAGACCTAGGATAAGATGATTGGATGTTGTGCTGGAAGATCTAAGATGAATGGATTTGAGGGGTTACACTGAGAGTGCAATGGATATGAGGCAGTGGAGAAGATTGGTATTGGAAGCCAGGACTCACGTTGGGCTGTAGTGCTAAAGAAGAAGAAGCAGAAGAAAACTAATAAGCATCGTGTTAACTATTTTATACTAATACAGCAGGAGTCATATGATACTTCCATGATCATTTTTCAACTCAAGGACACAAAATATAAAATATTACAAACTCCTGGAAATATTTGGAAATTAAAAAAAAATGTAAATATCCTGCAAACACGGTGGAAAGAACAAATGAAACTAAAAACAGAAGAGCATTCTCTTTTCATTTCTTTTTTTTTGTAATTTATTTATCCAAGAAGCCTTTTATTTAATTTTGTACAATTTTCTTTTCTGTGGGAATATGGTAAACCGTCTTAGTACTTAGCCTTAGCAGCGAGTTCTTAGATTTTTTTTTCTTTCATAGTCCTATCATATGATAGGTTTGATATACTTTCCTGTGCGTCATTTCATACGCACACTTACAAACACATTCGGATGGGTGACGAGTTAGAGCGTTTACCGTAAACATAAACAAAAATAAAACTACCAATGTTGCATCTGCATAACTCCATATATTTATATGCCCACAATCGACAAAAATCGGTCGTCTAACTTCAGTAAAATTATAGATAATTCAGTATAATTATAGTAAAAAATCATTTTCAGCCAAACAGCCAGGCTGTGTCTTACCTGCTTTTTTATTGCTGTATTAAATGAAAAATATTATATTACATTAAAATGAAAAAATTATAATTTTATTGCCTGGCAACAAAATTATTTTATTTTTAACAATTACCATTGTTTCAAAAAGTTTAAATAAATTTTCAAGTACTTTACTCTTGTTAAAACGTAAAAGGTGGCAGGTAAACTACCCCTTCCCCTTAACCGATCTTCACCAAAATCGAAAGTCATTGAGACCTCTACAATTCAGGGACGTATGCAAAAAATTATTTGATTCTGTTTGAATTTGCGGCTGTTATTGTTTGCCATAAAAAATACGCTTGATAAAAAAACGTTGCAGGTAAACTACCCCTTCCCCTTAACTGATCTTCACCAAAAACAATAGGTCTTGAGTACTCTACAAATCAGGGCTGTATGCAAAACATTATTTGATTCTGTTTGAATTTGCGGCTGTTATCGTTTGCCATAGAAAATACCCTTGTTAAAAAAACGTTGCAGGTAAACTACCCCTTTCCCTCAACCGATCTTCACCACAAACAATAGGTCTTGAGTACTCTACAAATCAGGGCTGTATGCAAAACATTATTTGATTCTGTTTGAATTTGCGGCTGTTATCGTTTGCCATAGAAAATACCCTTGTTGAAAAAACGTTGCAGGTAAACTACCCCTTTCCCTCAACCGAACTTCACCAAAAACAATAGGTCTTGAGAACTCTACAATTGAGGGCTGTATGCAAATAATCTTTTGATTCTGTTTGAATTTGCGGCTGTTATCGTTTGCCATAGGAAATACCCTTGTTAAAACATAAAACGTTACAGGTAAACTACCCCTTTCCCTTAACCGATCTTCACCAAAATCAACAGATCTTGAGAACTCTACAATTCAGGGCTGTATGCGAAACATTATTTGATTCTGTTTGAATTTGCGGCTGTTATCGTTTGCCAAACAAACAAAATTACCCTTGCTAAAAAAAAACCGTTGCAGGTAAACTACCCCTTTCCCTCAACCGATCTTCACCAAAAACAATAGGTCGCGAGTACTCTGCAAATCAGGGCTGCATGCAAAAAATTATTTGATTCTGTTTGAATTTGCGGCAGTTATCGTTTGCCATAGAAAAAAAATCTACAGATAGACAGACAGACAGACACACAGACAGACAGACAGACAGACAGACAGACAGACAGACACACACACACACAGACACTTTTCGGAAAACGACTTTTTTTCATGTTTTGAGTGTAGTAGAATCAGAATCTGCAATAATCTCGAACACGATTTTTTTTGCCATCACCATACTTCCATTCCTTAAGGAATATGGAAGTAAAAATACGTATGAACTACATAACGTAAAGATTATACATTGTTACTGCGACTGTCAATTTTATTAAACCGAAACGTGCTTTATTGAGCGACCGCTAGATGGTGACAGGTGAGATTCGGCATAGTTCGTTTAAAGCGAATGAGGCAACCTGAACTGCCTCAGCGTTTTTTGTATACATCGTATGTAAGCAATGTAGTGGTCCGATAGGGAAGTGTAGGGAGGGGGGATTGTCCCGCGTTGTACACATAGAGCGTTGAGGCATGCCTCACTTCTGTGGTCGAAACAGTTAAGTTAAAGCGCCTGTGTTGTTTCTAAGTGTTTATTGAAGTTCAATCAGTTGTATTATTGTGTATGACTAATACAAGGATTGTTCAATAGAAACACGTATAGAGCTGTAAAGCATTTTTTATTCAACGATTTTAAAAGAAGTCTCCAATAACATTAAGACATGAGTTCTACTGTTGCGCTAACCTGTAGATTCCCTGCTAGTAAAATTCTTACGGCTGTTTGTGGAACCATTCTGTTACAGCAAACTCTACCTCAGCGTCCGATTTGAACCACCGTCCTTTTAGTGATTCCTTAAAAAAAATTTAAGATAAGATTTTTGCCTACCCATTCATTAACTACTAGCTTCGCCACTAAGCAAATTGATGTCCATTTTTTCGGCTTGCACGCGTTATGTTGGTGTGGGTTTCGGCACTTTCCATTTAAAAAGCGTGCAAACGTAAGAAAATAAACATGAATGAGGCCAGAAATAACGTGAATTGTGTGTGTGTGTGTGTGTGTGTGTGTGTGTGTGTGTGTGTGTGTGTGTGTGTGTGTGTGTGTGTGTGTGTGTGTGTGTGTGTGTGTGTGTGTGTGTGTGTGTGTGTGTGTGTCTTACCTGCCTTTTTATTGCCGTATTAAATGAAAAATATTATATTACATTAAAAAGAAAAAATTTTAATTTTATTGCCTGGCAACAAAATTATTTTATTTTTAACAATTACCATTGTTTCAAAAAGTTTAAATAAATTTTCAAGTACTTTACTCTTGTTAAAACGTATAAGGTTGCAGGTAAACTACCCCTTCCCCTTAACCGATCTTCACCAAAATCGAAAGTCATTGAGACCTCTACAATTCAGGGACGTATGCAAAAAATTATTTGATTCTGTTTGCATTTGCGGCTGTTATCGTTTGCCATAGAAAATACGCTTGATAAAAAAACGTTGCAGGTAAACTACCCCTTCCCCTTAACCGATCTTCACCAAAAACAATAGGTCTTGAGTACTCTACAAATCAGGACTGTATGCAAAACATTATTTGATTCTGTTTGAATTTGCGGCTGTTATCGTTTGCCATAGAAAATACCCTTGTTAAAAAAACGTTGCAGGTAAACTACCCCTTTCCCTCAACCGATCTTCACCAAAAACAATAGGTCTTGAGAAATCTACAATTCAGGGCTGTACGCGAAACATTATTTGATTCTGTTTGAATTTGCGGCTGTTATCGTTTGCCAAAAAAAAAAAATTTCCCTTGATAAAAAAAACCTTTGCAGGTAAACTACCCCTTCCCCTCAACCGATCTTCACCAAAAACAATAGGTCGCGAGTACTCTACAAATCAGGGCTGTATGCAAAAAATTATTTGATTCTGTTTGAATTTGCGGCAGTTGTCGTTTGCCATAGAAAATACGCATGATAAAAAACGTTGCTGGTAAACTACCCCTTCCCCTCAACCGATCTTCACCAAAAACAATAAGTCTTGAGTACTCTACAAATCAGGGCTGTATGCAGAAAATTATTTGATTCTGTTTGAATTTGCGGCTGTTATCGTTTGCCATAGAAAATACCCTTGTTAAAAAAACGTTGTAGGTAAACTACCCCTTTCCCTTAACAGATCTTCACCAAAAACAAAAGGTATTGAGAACTCTACAATTTAGGGCTGTATGCAAATAATCTTTTCATTCTGTTTGAATTTGCGGCTGTTATCGTTTGCCATAGGAAATACCCTTGTTAAAACATAAAACGTTACAGGTAAACTACCACTTTCCCTTAACCGATCTTCACCAAAAACAATAGGTCTTGAGAAGTCTACAATTCAGGGCTGTATGCGAAACATTATTTGATTCTGTTTGAATTTGCGGCTGTTATCGTTTGCCAAACAAACAAAATTACCCTTGCTAAAAAAAAACCGTTGCCGGTAAACTACCCCTTTCCCTCAACCGATCTTCACCAAAAACAATAGGTCGCGAGAACTCTGCAAAACCGGACTGTATGCAAAAAATTATTTGATTCTGTTTGAATTTGCGGCAGTTATCGTTTGCCATAGAAAAAAAATCTACAGACAGACAGACAGACAGACAGACAGACAGACAGACAGACAGACACACAGACACTTTTCGGAAAACGACTTTTTTTCATGTTTTGAGTGTAGTAGTATCAGAATCTGCAATAATCTCGAACACGATTTTTTTTGCCATCACCATACTTCCATTCCTTAAGGAATATGGAAGTAAAAAGGCACAACAGAAGAAGAAATAAAAAGTAGATTAGGGCAGACTAGAACATGGATTACACAATTACACAGTGTTATATGGGACAAAAATATTAGAAAAAGCCCCAAAAAAATGATATATCAGACCATAGTCCAAAGCATTATGACGTATGCAGCAGAAGTATGGGTTATTAACAAAAAGAATGAAAGAAACATTCTTGCAACAGAGATGGAATACTGGAGGAGGTGCTGTGGAATAACGAGAGCAGACCGAATAACAAACGAGGAGATCAGAAGAAGAATGGAAACGGAAAGAAGTGTAATTGACTACCTCGAAGAAAAAAGATTGGTGTGGTACGGTCACGTCCGGAGAGCCCAAAATAGGTGGATCAACAAAGTGACGGAATGGAGTCCATTAGGACGGAGAAAAAGGGGAAGACCGAGATCTTGGAGGGACGAAGTGGATGAATATATGCAACGTATAGGATTGAGGAAGGACAATGGGAACATCGGGAGAATTGGAAAGCCAGGTTGAAGGAAGGGAGACGGCACTAGTTGTGGCAACCCTATAATATATATGTAATACTATACTATACTAGTATACTATATATATATATATATATATATATATATATATATATACACCTCATCTCTGAGGTAAATTGGCGGACGCCGTGCCAATCTAGACACTGATGGTGGCCTCCGATAGTGGGGCCGAAACGTATGTCAATAACGATAAGTGTGGACTACGGCCTAACAGCCCGCCTGACAATAATAATTTCAACAATGTTGAAGCCGGCCGTGAAAGCTTACATATTTCAGTTTATGTATCTGTAAAAATATAGTCCAATATACTTTGAAAAAACAAAGGAAATAATATAATATGATACATCTCCATAATTCTTCACCAGAATTTTAAAAAATGGTGAATAAGAGAAGTCAAGAACATACGTCATAAATTAACTTAGACAAAAGGACATTTTACTACCCTAGGCTAATTAGTATTAAAGACATAGATCAGCGAGGAATAATATTAAATACGACAAGCCAAATACGAGTATGTACTTACGCTGAGGATGTTGTGACAACAGCCAGATCAAGACAACGGCTAGTGGAGGTATACAAGGACATGAATCAAGAATCCGCTGGAATGGAACCGGATATAAATACCTATCAGCAAAACTAAATACATGCTAACTTCTGCATCAGAAAGGAGAAGAAACCTGTATAATTTATGCATAGAGGATAATTCATTTGACGCAGTTAATAAGTTCAGATATCTGGGTAACATGGATACAAATAGGAAATTGGGCATATTATGCCAACAGTAGACTATTGAGAAGCAAACTAAATAACACAAAAATTAAAATAAATAAGATACTTATCAGACCGGTTGTTGCTTATGGAGGTGAGACATGGACATTAACGGAAAGGAACAAGAAACACTAAGAAGGTCTGAAAGAAAGATTGTAAGACGTGTTTATGTCCCGATTAAAGAAGATGACGAATGGAGAATAAGAATTAACCAGGGGGGAAGCATTAGAACATTCTAAGATTCGGAAAGGCTCGACGAATATTATGGCTAGGTCACCTAGAGCGGATGGATGATCAGAGTACGTCAAAGAAAATTCTGACGAAGCAAGTCTATAAAAGCAGAAAGACCTAGGATAAGATGATTGGATGTTGTGCTGGAAGATCTAAGAAGAATGGATTTGAGGGGTTACACTGAGAGTGCAATGGATATGAGGCAGTGGAGAAGATTGGTATTGGAAGCCAGGACTCACGTTGGGCTGTAGTGCTAAAGAAGAAGAAGCAGAAGAAAACTAATAAGCATCGTGTTAACTATTTTATACTAATACAGCAGGAGTCATATGATACTTCCATGATCATTTTTCAACTCAAGGACACAAAATATAAAATATTACTAACTCCTGGAAATATTTGGAAATTAAAAAAAAATTAAACATCCTGCAAACACGGTGGAAAGAACAAATGAAACTAAAAACAGAAGAGCATTCTCTTTTCATTTATTTTTTTTTGTAATTTATTTATCCAAGAAGCCTTTTATTTAATTTTGTACAATTTTCTTTTCTGTGGGAATATGGTAAACCGTCTTAGTACTTAGCCTTAGCAGCGAGTTCTTAGATTTTTTTTTCTTTCATAGTCCTATCATATGATAGGTTTGATATACTTTCCTGTGCGTCATTTCATACGCACACTTACAAACACATTCGGATGGGTGACGAGTTAGAGCGTTTACCGTAAACATAAACAAAAATAAAACTACCAATGTTGCATCTGCATAACTCCATATATTTATATGCCCACAATCGACAAAAATCGGTCGTCTAACTTCAGTAAAATTATAGATAATTCAGTATAATTATAGTAAAAAATCATTTTCAGCCAAACAGCCAGGCTGTGTCTTACCTGCTTTTTTATTGCTGTATTAAATGAAAAATATTATATTACATTAAAATGAAAAAATTATAATTTTATTGCCTGGCAACAAAATTATTTTATTTTTAACAATTACCATTGTTTCAAAAAGTTTAAATAAATTTTCAAGTACTTTACTCTTGTTAAAACGTAAAAGGTTGCAGGTAAACTACCCCTTCCCCTTAACCGATCTTCACCAAAATCGAAAATCATTGAGACCTCTACAATTCAGGGACGTATGCAAAAAATTATTTGATTCTGTTTGAATTTGCGGCTGTTATTGTTTGCCATAAAAAATACGCTTGATAAAAAAACGTTGCAGGTAAACTACCCCTTCCCCTTAACTGATCTTCACCAAAAACAATAGGTCTTGAGTACTCTACAAATCAGGGCTGTATGCAAAACATTATTTGATTCTGTTTGAATTTGCGGCTGTTATCGTTTGCCATAGAAAATACCCTTGTTGAAAAAACGTTGCAGGTAAACTACCCCTTTCCCTCAACCGAACTTCACCAAAAACAATAGGTCTTGAGAACTCTACACTTTAGGGCTGTATGCAAATAATCTTTTGATTCTGTTTGAATTTGCGGCTGTTATCGTTTGCCATAGGAAATACCTTTGTTAAAACATAAAACGTTACAGGTAAACTACCCCTTTCCCTTAACCGATCTTCACCTAAATCAACAGATCTTGAGAACTCTACAATTCAGGCCTGTATGCGAAACATTATTTGATTCTGTTTGAATTTGCGGCTGTTATCGTTTGCCAAACAAACAAAATTACCCTTGCTAAAAAAAAACCGTTGCAGGTAAACTACCCCTTTCCCTCAACCGATCTTCACCAAAAACAATAGGTCGCGAGTACTCTGCAAATCAGGGCTGCATGCAAAAAATTATTTGATTCTGTTTGAATTTGCGGCAGTTATCGTTTGCCATAGAAAAAAAATCTACAGATAGACAGACAGACAGGTAGACAGACAGACAGACAGACAGACAGACAGACAGACACACACACAGACACTTTTCGGAAAACGACTTTTTTTCATGTTTTGAGTGTAGTAGAATCAGAATCTGCAATAATCTCGAACACGATTTTTTTTGCCATCACCATACTTCCATTCCTTAAGGAATATGGAAGTAAATATCGGTATGGAGAACCATACATGACTTCCATATTCTAAGATTTATATTTAAAATCATTTTCAGCCAAACAGACAGGCTGTGTCTTACCTGCCTTTTTATTGCTGTATTAAATGAAAAATATTATATTACATTAAAATGAAAAAATTATAATTTTACTGCCTGGCAACAAAATTATTTTATTTTTAACAATTACCATTGTTTCAAAAAGTTTAAATAAATTTTCACGTACTTTACTCTTGTTAAAACGTAAAAGGTTGCAGGTAAACTACCCCTTCCCCTTAACCGATCTTCACCAAAATCGAAAGTCATTGAGACCTCTACAATTCAGGGACGTATGCAAAAAATTATTTGATTCTGTTTTAATTTGCGGCTGCTATCGTTTGCCATAGAAAATACGCTTGATAAAAAAATCGTTGCTGGTAAACTACCCCTTCCCCTTAACCGATCTTCACCAAAAACAATACGTCTTGAGTACACTACAAATCAGGGCTGTATGCAAAACATTATTTGATTCTGTTTGAATTTGCGGCTGTTATCGTTTGCCATAGAAAATACCGTTGTTAAAAAAACGTTGCAGGTAAACTACCCCTTTCCCTCAACCGATCTTCACCAAAAACAATAGGTCTTGAGAACTCTACAGTTTAGGGCTGTATGCAAATAATCTTTTGATTCTGTTTGAATTTGCGGCTGTTATCGTTTGTTTCAAAAAGTTTAAATAAATTTTCAAGTACTTTACTCTTGTTAAAACGTAAAACGTTGCAGGTAAACTACCCCTTCCCCTTAACCGATCTTCACCAAAAACAATAGGTCTTGAGAACTCTACAATTTAGGGGTGTATGCAAATAATCTTTTGATTCTGTTTGAATTTGCAGCTGTTATCGTTTGCCATAAGAAATACCCTTGTTAAAACATAAAACGTTACAGGTAAACTACCCCTTTCCCCCAACCGATCTTCACCAAAAACAATAGGTCGTGAGTACTCTACAAATCAGGGCTGTATGCAAAAAATTATTTGATTCTGTTTGAATTTGCGGCAGTTATCGTTTGCCATAGAAAATACGCTTGATAAAAAACGTTGCAGGTAAACTACCCCTTCCCCTTAACCGATCTTTACCAAAAACAACAGGTCTTGAATACTCTACAAATCAGGGCTGTATGCAGAAAATTATTTGATTCTGTTTGAATTGCGGCTGTTATCGTTTGCCATAGAAAATACCCTTGTTAAAAAAAACGTTGTAGGTAAACTACCCCTTTCCCTTAACCGATCTTCACCAAAAACAATAGGTCTTGAGAACTCTACAATTTAGGGGTGTATGCAAATAATCTTTTGATTCTGTTTGAACTTGCGGCTGTTATCGTTTGCCATAGGAAATACCCTTGTTAAAACATAAAACGTTACAGGTAAACTACCCCTTTCCCTTAACCGATCTTCACCAAAAACAATAGATCCTGAGAACTCTACAATTCAGGGCTGTATGCGAAACATTATTTGATTCTGTTTGAATTTGCGGCTGTTATCGTTTGCCAAAAAAAAAAAATTCCCTTGATAAAAAAAACCGTTGCAGGTAAACTACCCCTTTCCCTCAACCTATCTTCACCAAAAACAATAGGTCGCGAGTCCTCTACAAATCAGGGCTGTATGCAAAAAATTATTTGATTCTGTTTGAATTTGCGGCAGTTATCGTTTGCCATAGAAAAAAAATCTACAGACAGACACACACACAGACACTTTTCGGAAAACGACTTTTTTTCATGTTTTGAGTGTAATAGAATCAGAATCTGCAATAATCTCGAACACGATTTTTTTTGCCATCACCATACTTCCATTCCTTAAGGAATATGGAAGTAAAATGACTTTTTTTCATGTTTTGAGTGTAGTACAATCATATTCTGCAATAATCTCGAACACGATTTTTTTTGCCATCACCATACTTCCATTTCCTTAAGGAACATGGAAGTAAAATCGGTATGGAGAACCATACATGACTTCCATATTCTAAGATTTATATTTAAATCTTAATATCGCCTGCCAAGCGCGATATATTTTCTCTTATACATGATTTACATTAAAATGAAAAAATTTTAATTTTATTGCCTGGCAACAAAATTATTTTATTTTTAACAATTACCATTGTTTCAAAAAGTTTAAATAAATTTTCAAGTACTTTACTCTTGTTAAAACGTATAAGGTTGCAGGTAAACTACCCCTTCCCCTTAACCGATCTTCACCAAAATCGAAAGTCATTGAGACCTCTACAATTCAGGGACGTATGCAAAAAATTATTTGATTCTGTTTGAATTTGCGGCTGTTATCGTTTGCCATAAAAAATACGCTTGATAAAAAAACGTTGCTGGTAAACTACCCCTTCCCCTTAACCGATCTTCACCAAAAACAATAGGTCTTGAGTACTCTACAAATCAGGACTGTATGCAAAACATTATTTGATTCTGTTTGAATTTGCGGCTGTTATCGTTTGCCATAGAAAATACCCTTGTTAAAAAAACGTTGCAGGTAAACTACCCCTTTCCCTCAACCGATCTTCACCAAAAACAATAGGTCTTGAGAAATCTACAATTCAGGGCTGTATGCGAACCATTATTTGATTCTGTTTGAATTTGCGGCTGTTATCGTTTGCCAAAAAAAAAAAAATTTCCCTTGATAAAAAAAACCGTTGCAGGTAAACTACCCCTTCCCCTCAACCGATCTTCACCAAAAACAATAGGTCGCGAGTA
This sequence comes from Magicicada septendecula, assembly GCA_034769895.1. Taxonomy (NCBI): domain Eukaryota; kingdom Metazoa; phylum Arthropoda; class Insecta; order Hemiptera; family Cicadidae; genus Magicicada; species Magicicada septendecula. The sequence goes on along the minus strand of CM068371.1, from coordinate 166,389,421 downwards.
CTCTACAAATCAGGGCTGTATGCAAAAAATTATTTGATTCTGTTTGAATTTGCGGCAGTTGTCGTTTGCCATAGAAAATACGCATGATAAAAAACGTTGCTGGTAAACTACCCCTTCCCCTTAACCGATCTTCACCAAAAACAATAGGTCTTGAGTACTCTACAAATCAGAGCTGTATGCAGAAAATTATTTGATTCTGTTTGAATTTGCGGCTGTTATCGTTTGCCATAGAAAATACCCTTGTTAAAAAAACGTTGTAGGTAAACTACCCCTTTCCCTTAACCGATCTTCACCAAAAACAAAAGGTATTGAGAACTCTACAATTTAGGGCTGTATGCAAATAATCTTTTCATTCTGTTTGAATTTGCGGCTGTTATCGTTTGCCATAGGAAATACCCTTGTTAAAACATAAAACGTTACAGGTAAACTACCCCTTTCCCTTAACCGATCTTCACCAAAAACAATAGGTCTTGAGAACTCTACAATTCAGGGCTGTATGCGAAACATTATTTGATTCTGTTTGAATTTGCGGCTATTATCGTTTGCCAAACAAACAAAATTACCCTTGCTAAAAAAAAACCGTTGCTGGTAAACTACCCCTTTCCCTCAACCGATCTTCACCAAAAACAATAGGTCGCGAGAACTCTGCAAAACCGGGCTGTATGCAAAAAATTATTTGATTCTGTTTGAATTTGCGGCAGTTATCGTTTGCCATAGAAAAAAAATCTACAGACAGACAGACAGACAGACAGACACACAGACAGACAGACACACAGACAGACAGACAGACAGACACACAGACACTTTTCGGAAAACGACTTTTTTTCATGTTTTGAGTGTAGTAGAATCAGAATCTGCAATAATCTCGAACACGATTTTTTTTGCCATCACCATACTTCCATTCCTTAAGGAATATGGAAGTAAAACAACCTTACTTAACCTTCATTAATTTTTTTTTGTACAAAAATATTTTCGTAACCAGCTTGTTGCTGTTTGCAACAGTCTTTATTGTATAAGTTACTTCTAGAGTTATGAAAAGAATCCTAGATAACAGATTACCATTAATTTGCGTTTTATTACAATTCGTTCTTGTTAATAAATTTCGTTTTATATTTGAAAACAGGATTGTTTATTACGATTTTTTAAGTGATTTTTCGTCTAAAGGAAAATCATTTTCTATGTTCGAACAGCAACAAATAAACCCAGTAACAAATATAGATAGATCTACTCGGACAATTTTTTTCACGCAAAATCGTTATTGTAAATTTGACGTACGTTAATAACTGTTCAACAGTTGAATTTTGAAAGGTGAAACTTTATCCGTCACATAAAACGTAGTGACGGTCTCCGTTGTTTATCAGGAATCGAATGCATATGAAAGTAGATAATAGTTATCTAAACCAAATAAATGTTACATACGAAGGAACTTAGTTCATGTTTGATGTGACTAATCTGTTTTTATGTACTATTCAGGTTATATGCTACTACAAAGAAGGAATTCCCAAATGATTACAGCTGACGTGTTCCGTATAAAATTTAACTAAGCTACAACAGAATTTATGTATTATTTACAAACTAATGTCTGCAAGAAAAATCTTAAGACAATTGTGTCTTCAAAAACAGCGTTCATTCAGTAATGCCAAATTGGCTACGCCAAAGCGACAGCCCTACTTACATTTCTCTCCCTCTATTAGACGTTCATAATTCAAGCCTATTGTCAGTTGTTAGTTTCTTATACATGACAATTTTTTTACCGAAACCACGTTTTCCTTCAGTCATTCCCTTTACAACTAATTGAGCTGTACTCATTTTCTTTTCTCACTCTAAAATTAATACAGGAAAAATAAACTAAAATTGAAGAGTTACACGCCACAAAGACCTGTACCTAACACAATGAATTTTGAGATGAGTTTCACTTTTTTTAACTAATATAAAAATATGACTACATAATGTGCAGAATTTCTATTCAGGGAGCACATTATTTTAACTGCTGTTTATTGGATTCCACTTAGATCAGATGAAAAATGTGCTTGAAACTTTGTAAAATTAAAATTTTTTAAAAGTTTCATAGACCCTTTTTACCTTCTACAAATTTAAAATATCTGTCACAGTTATATATGTGCTTTCAAATACTTTCGCAGGTTCATAAAAAGGGTTAAATAAACTTTTAAAAATATCCAAATAGAAAATATTTATTTATCTTATAAAATACGTCTTAGATTAAAAAGCAATTATCATACAAAGTCTTTGCCCTTCACTTCGCTTTTAAACATCTGCACTTTATTTTTGGTTGTCACTTCTCTCAATATATTCTATACTGTCAATGTTTGTAACTGTGGAGGATTTGTAAAGTCTGTAAAATGAACGGTGGCGGTTGGGACAGACAAAAAAATTGCAAAACCGCCATTGTTTTTGAATTCTGCGCAAAATTCTAAGAAAAATGATACCAAACAACAACTATCAACAGTAAAAGCAGTAAGTGAACAGTAAACAGCTCCTCTGCACTAAAAGCAGTAAGTGAACAGTAAACAGCTCCTCTGCACTAAAAGCAGTAAGTGAAGACTCATGAATCTGGTGTAATAATACTAATACTTATGTACCATTAATTTAAAATGTTAATGGTTAAGTCTGCATGTTTGTGGTTACATTTTTTTACATAATTGTATGCTTAATGAGTTATGGTTATTCTTATTTATTATACAAATATTAATATCACCAATTATAATTGTACGGTAGTCGCATTCTGTAATATATTCTCAAAATAATTTTAAAAATTATTATAGGTTTGTTTCCATTGACGATAAATGTCATACAAGGAAATGTTAAAGCGATTATTACAAAGATTAAGACTATTGGTAACATGAATAATTTCGGCTGTAGGAAGTAAGATTTATTGTTACTTATGTAGACCTATAGTAGTATGTATGTCTAATTTGTCCACACATTTATTTATTTATATTTTACTGACGATTACCATGTACATTAGTATGAATACAAAAGAATCAAATTTGAATTTGAGTGTAACAATTTTTTTTCCACATCAACATTAGTCGCTTGATCAGATTTTTATAGTGTTGAAAACAGAGAATTTCGTAAAACATTATGTCGTGTTTAGACTCTTTTTTTTTTTAATTTCGTGAAGGTTACAAAAATGGTAATGTCGTTTGGCATTAAAATCAAATTTAAAAAGTTATAATTATGTAGTGGACGGCACACTTTGCGAATCATACCTGTGGCGCGCGGGCCGGCTGTGAGTGTGCGTGCGTCAGTGAGGGTACCTCAGGCAGTCTGGCCGGTCCCAACCGTCACCGTTCATTTTTCAGACTGTAAGAACTTGCTCATACCACATCCGAGAAGACACGTCTAGGAAATGAAACAAACTTGGAATATTTTTTTCTTTTGCTGATTGAATGACAAAAGTTGCACTATATTGCAACAGTACGTATGTGTATGGTACTGTGCATTGCACAATTAGTTAAGATAATTTATGTAAATTAAAATAAATAATCAATATTGTCAGTAGTAATAATAATTCAGATAGAAAGGTGTAAAGGGGCAACAACAAATTTGCCTGTTTGAACAGGGAAGTCACGCCACACACAGCTGCGTCTGTGTACACGTGTATCTTACGCGCGTGCGCGCGCGTGTGTGTGTGCGGCTAGTTAATTCCTGCAAAGCACCACCCCTAAAATAAACGTTAATCAATAAATAAATTATTTAAATTGTGATAAGTGTGTGTAAAATATCACAAAACAAAATACGCCACAGTATGAATAATATAAAGACGCACGCGTATACAGAAGATTGTGCGAAAATAATAAAAAGTGTAAATACAGTGCAAATAAATGTAAATAAACCTATAATAATTAAGATAGAGAAAAGCGGGTAACACACAGTTGTACATATAAAAATTACCGACCAGATGAATATCGGGTAATTTGCAAAAGACTTCGTATGTTGCGAAGACCAGTGAAATAAGTGTGTAAATAATCGTGTTTATAAAAGGACGCTACGACAGACTGATTCATGCAGAGAATTGTCGAGACATGATTTTTGCACCCTAGAGTATAAATACGCGAGACACACCAGCCTTTTCTCTTTCTCGTTCAACCACAGCGGCAGCCGGAGGCTGTGCCCGACAACTTCATCACTTTCGTGAGATCACCGCTGCAGCCAGAGGCTATTACTGGAGACGAGGGAGCATCCAACTGCATAGTATAGAATCCAGCCGTACGGTACGAGTCATCGGACTACCGAGAGGATCCGGATGATGGGGAGCGGACTCCAAGACTACACCGACTACGAAGGATCAACCAGGATCAAGGACACAGGACCAGAAGAGGATACGCTGAGGAATTACCGCCACGATTAAGGTGAAATAAATCCATGTATTCATCAAAACAAAAGACTCAATTAAAGACAATAAAACAATGTAAAAGAAAGACAATATAATTTCAAAAAGTGAAATTAATAATTTGTAAATGTAACTGTTTATTGTATAGTAATTTATAGTAATATTTGAATTTATGAAAGTATATTTTTGAAATGATAATTTATCGAAGATATTTAAGTTACTTTTGACAGTAAATAGTAATTTTTTTTTTAAAGTAATTAATATGTCATAAATAAGAGATGCATGTGCAACAACAATAATAATTTTAAAAGAAAGATTAGAGAATTTAATAAGAATTAAAGAAATTGAGCAAGTCGAGAGCAATATTATATCATAATCAATGTTATTTATAGTTATAAGTGTATTTTATGTTTCTATGCTTAATATAAGTTATAACTTGTATTTTATTAACAAGTATGTGTACTACAAATACACACATGCAAATAATAATGAAGTTTTTAACTCCCAATATTTTTGAATTTTTAATTAATAAATGTTTGAAAGATTCTAAACAATTCATGTTGTTATTATTATTATGATTACACCCGTTGTAAATTTTATAACGTAAGTATAGTTGAAAATAAATTGTGCTACTAAACGTGTGGCTCGTTAACGATATAGACAACAACAAAAAGCGTTATAATATACATACACTTACCAGTTTTATATTGCACTGTTTTATATTACCAGCTTTATATTGTAATATGCACTGTTTTTCGTATATTGGAAAGGATGATAAGAATTGATTAAGAGCGGACTGATTTCTGCTTTCAATAGTGGGAAGCTTTGTGTGATAGTAATTTCAACTGTTTTTAGCTAAGTCCCCAAACACCGCTTTCGGCCTTATTATGGTACCGTAGTTACTGTGACGTCCTCTCATGTCCTTACATATATATCACCTTCTAACGACTTTTTTTGAGTAACACGAAGTCGCTTTCTAATTATTTGATAAATATTTAGTACAAATTTCTGACAACTTACAAAGGTTTGTCCCATAAATTTAACATAATAAGACCATGACATATACGAGTATGTTAACACTGACTGCAACTCATTTTGCTGGTTCTGCCGTCATAAGGCCAGATACGTAAATTCCTTATAAACTTCTTCGTCGCAATCATAAAACGCATCAAACAGTTTAAACCTGATTTTCCACTTTCCCAAATTATTTTTTTAGAGCAATGTTTAGATTATATTAACACAGAAGCTCCGTTATTTCGGTTAGCTTTTCATAATATTCGGTGGATAACCTAGAAATACAAATATATTACATACTGTAATACTAGAAATGTTTTGTTGACCGTTTTCAAATTCCAGTTCTTCACTTTAAAAACCCTCATTATACACTATTACAGTTGAGTGTCAGAAAATTTTAAATGTACTACACGCTAAAATACTTTCAAAATACACATTAGCGGAAAAACACACTTCAATGGACACATGAATGAACTCACTTGATGTTTTATGAGGCATTATACTTCAAACCTCTATAACTCAATCAGTTTTAATCAAGTAGTCGATGCCAAAAAACCAAAAAAATCATACGCCTATTAGTTGTTCGCTAACAATGATAAGTTAAATTAGGCTATTTAAAAACAACGATCGTTAAATAAGTTTTTTAAGGAGTGAAAACCGTCCAATATTTAAACCCTTTAATTTTGTCACTTTTCATCGTTCAGGATTAGAAAAGGACTAAAATAAAGATAATTTTATAGTATTCAATATAATTTGAAGAACTCATTTCTAAATATAATACTTTTCAAGTTATCTGCGAAGAAGATGTTAATCAGCCCAATACAATATTTCAGCTCTTCAGTCAACTGCAGATCGGATTCCTAAAATATTCGTCACATATTTTCTGCAACAATCTTGGGCGATCATCTAATTTTGTTATTTTTATATCTTATTTTTCCTGGTAGCTATAGTATGTACAAGACGCTTTACGGATCTTCGTGATAAGAGTTAGGACTCTGTCTTTCTGTTAAGCTCTGCAATCAACGTTTTTCATGTGGTCAGAAGCCATACTATCTATTATGCACTTCTGACATAACAGTTGTATATTATTTTATCTACCATTGATAACGCAAAAAATTTCTTGAGGAAGGTTATGCATGCGTCCACATATAAAAATATATATATTTAAAACCATTTATTCCTACAGGCTTATTCCTATAAGTAGGATAAATTAAAAAAATTATTTTAATTTAAAAGCATAAATGCGCACGCGCCCACACACACACACACACACACACATGATGAACTTATGCCACAAGTCGGGAAATACTATATATATTTTATTAGTAGGCCTATGTTAAATATAAAATATTGCACTAAAACACAACATATATTATCTTGTCATAAATGTCCCAAATATTATAGTACACATTTTCCGTTCAAAAATAATAAAACGTTACATTAGAAAATAAAAAACATAATCTTGTTAACACACAAAAACTGGAAGAATAATCTCTTTTTACCACTTGATAAACTTCTTATCGGAAGGCTAAAATTAGCCACTGTAATCAATTCAGTGAAGTAGCAAAAGTATTTAACAGAGAATTAATTGGATACACCGTAGACATTTTAAACAAGACATCTTCGGCCAACCTGTTGCGCATCCACGAGGGGGGGGGACTTCGCCATCCATACGTCTGTAGCGTAACCAACGCTTACTGTAAGTTCTCTCCCACTGTAACCCATCGAAGTCGGATGCAACATGGTGCAATTTCCTGTAGCTTCCAGTGCCTCAAGTTAACCTACTGATACACACGAGGGTCTGATGGGTGATACACGACATTCGCGAGATTTTATTGCATCGGCGGCGGAAGGTTCAGAATAACTTTATCGGAGCGGTAACAGGAAGTTTCATCTCCCAGAAGCTTTCTCGCGGCGCGGATGCTAATTTTCTAATCTAAATACATCCCACATTTCAATAGAAAAACTGACAAACAAATAGTTACCGATATACAAGGGCCGTCACCCGTTACCAATTTGTGGGGGGGGGGACGTTATGGTAATAATGAAAAATTTGGCGTATGGTCAAATTTCTGAAAGACTAGGATAATTGTTTTCTATTTTTATAAGTTTTAATCTTTCAATATTACTAATATAATTGATATAATATTGTATTTCAGTGCTGTGTAATATGATGTATTTTTATGTTTTCATGTATTATTCATTAAATTAAGGACAGGTGCAGAAATTAAGATGACTCAAATAGAGAAATCCAGTGTTTATTTATAGTAAGTAGACCTATTAGACATTATATTAGCGACTTTTCTGTTAACTAAAATAAAACCATAAAAAAGTTGAAAAAATAATTTGAATAAAAAATTATTCAGGACTTCCGCTTTTGGAAAAATATTGGGGAGGGGGGTCGTGCTGATATATACCGAATTTCATTACTCACCTTATGATCGTAAAAGAACAGCACCTTCGTACTTTTTTGTTAAAATATGTAAGACGTATAACTTTCTTGTTTAACCCTCATCTCCGTATTAGCCTCCTCCAGGTGAAGACCTGAGCGGTTGTATTACCATACATCTAAGAATCCTTTCACAGATTGAATTTAACGAATCTTTTATATATTCAGTGTTGCTTTGAACAACATCAATTCGAAGCTCGCAGCATGTGCAAGGTGAGAACAAGATCACAGTTTACCAGAGAATAATCTGAAATTGGTGTCAGTTGACATATGCTTGTGACTTTTCTTTCAAAATGTGTAAGCCCTATTTTCTGTTAACCCTGTAAAGATTTGCAAAAACAAGACTACTTTTATGAGTGAAATACTTATCTCTATGGATAGCAAATAACAACTTTTTAAAGGCAACGAAATTAAATACAGCATAGACCTTAATGGTAAGCAAATAACGTTTTCTAATCATCTAGTAAATCAAGAGTTAAGTTGATGACGCACCAACTAGTAACATGATGCGTAACTTTAAACAGCGCTTTCCGGAACGTAGTACAATTATCAAGAAAGTTCTAACGTATCCAAGGTTAATGGTCATCTTGCCGGTGGTTGAGTTGTTTTCAGTTTTTGTGTTGTGATTTAATTGAAGTGATATTTTATGTTAATTCGTTTTCAAGAGAGATTTAGTAAACGTAATGACTTGGTGTTTGTTATTGTTTACTGAGAATAATCCTTAATGAATTATTGTATTTGTGAAGATGAACGTTAAGAGTAAACTGGATAAAGCGATTAATTAAGCTTATGATTATTTTTGTATGTATGTATCTGATGTTGATTTAGTTCCCTCACTCTTTAGATCGCTGTCTACGTAACAATTAGTTTAAAAGGCGGGATCTTCAGATTTGAAAACCGGAGAACGAACATACGATAAACGAGTTAATTCTGAATTGCTTTGTGATGGGTGGTTACGTTAAATGGCTGAGTGTCAGCTGTCAGTGCTAGGAGGGTTACGGAGTTATGACACACGACTGAGACAAGAAAAACGCAAGCGTGAAGGTAAAGTAGTGACGAAACGGTAAAAAGTATTATTGCTGGAAGGTGGGAACGGCAGAGACCACTGTTCCTTGAGGTGGAGGAACGACAGAAGAAAGAACGTTAACGGACAACAGAGGAACGAAATCATCGGACCGTTTCGTTCCAGCAGAAAAGTTGTTTTATCCAAGAACGTAGACAGATACAGGGACACACTACTCAAGAAGTGAGCAGAGAAAAGAAGTGAATGAATACCTGAAGTGAAAAGTCACTAATAATATCGAAATACGAAATAATAACTGACAGTACAGTTGGTTAAAGTATATGAAACCCAGTATCTACAAATTATTTACCAAAGCAACAACCGTTATAAACAAGAAAAAGATTTAAAACAAAAAGTACAGACAAAGAGGCACTGCCTATAAAGGCACTCATTTACGCCAAAGCGCGCCAACGTCTGACGAAAGCACCCGCTTAGTAACTTATCTCAAAAAGTTCCAAGATGCTGGACGCACAAAGCAGTGGTCAGAAGAAAAGAAAGTCCTATCGCTTGTTGAATAATGGACCTCCGCAGATTAAAGACAGTGTTGCTTTTACCCAACCATACTTTCTATGTATAATCAGTAGCAGAGTCGTACTGAATATGAATTACTTTCCACCATAAAACTATATTGCAATGCGTGGCAAGATTGTTTTCACATAAGAATTTCAACAGTGACTCCTATTAAAGAATAATATGACTTCCTATTAAAGAATATTACGACACAAGCGTACAAAGAGTCAGAAACATAACTAAGAACGCACGATAGTTAACACCATCCAAACAACATAAGGAAAGTATACCGTTATAACGAAGATGAAATAAATTTGTCTAAACAAACGGCTGTGCGTCGTTTTCATTCGACAATTCAGGTATCAAATACCTTTTATTCCTTTTCCACTACTATAATACGGGGACATTAATTTTTTGACGACGACAAACAAATGGTCACTGACGTACGTTAATGACGTAATGGAAGTTGATGACGCAACAACTAATAATTTGATGAGTGTGAATAGTACAGATTGCTGCATTTATGAAGAATTCGCCAGTGGATTGAAAACTGTATAAAAATGATTAGCGAAAATAGGCGAGTGTTTTACTGTCCCCACTGCGATAGTGTTCCAAACATCGTTATACAGGTAATATTGAATTACCTTTTTAACTATTTATTCAGATTAAACACAAATATGGATATGGCAACAATTACGTAAAAGGGTAAATAAAGAAAGGAGTAATTAGATCTTTACACAAATCTTATGGGACGGAAGAATTACAAAGAGACTATATAAAAGCACTAACCAAAGTGCTGAAACCTGGAATATCAAATCATATCAGGAGCTGAAACCTGGTATATGACGAAAAAAACAGACATTAACTACTCACGGCAAAAATTTATTATCAGAGACGAAGCTGGAGAATATCAAATTTAAAACAAATAGGGAAATATGTGTATAACCACACACATAATAGAAGACAATATAGTGTCCTGGGTGGGGGGGTGACATGTTGTACCACCTTACGTGACGGGAAAAGCCTACATACGATTTCCGAAGACCACACAGTGGCGTATCTACAATTTGGCCTTAAGGAGTGGGTCCGAGCGAGTTGGCTTCATACAAAAGAAATCAATAGTTAAGACTGATCAACATTACTGTCTTTAAAGTGGTTGAAAAACGTATGGTAACATGCTGAAATCAATCCATTAAAGTAAACGGTAATAATATAATAAAGAATACGCGTTACTGAAACATTGTTCAGAAGATACTTATTAACTGGATCGATTTTCCTATATATTTCGTATTTCAAACATATAGGTAAGTGCTGAGTAACAAACCTTTTTGTATATTTAAAAAAGAGTTTTTACCACATTGGTATACACAGCTGTATAAATAATAAAATAGCCTAAAAATGAAGAGATAAACCAAATTCGTAAAATATTTCGACCCTCTCGCGGAGGGGGGTCCGGTCACGTTCGTCCCCCCCCCCCGTAAATATTAGAGGGTTATCGATAGAAGACCATCGCTAACCCCCTAATATTCCTCACTAGCTTCACCGCACATCACATGAGTTTACAAGAGAAGGGCAGGAGAATTCCCCGCTCTCCATCCACTGGCTGCGTCACGAGGGTGATGAGACACTCTTCTTAAAGAAGACTGAGGCACTTCGACACTGTGACACGTAAAAACATTAATTATAAGGCATAACGTTGACCAGCGGACACAACGTGAAGTTGGCGTTTCGTAAACCAGATACGGGACGGGAAAGGCCAACTCCCGAAACAAGAGCCGGGAAAGGCCACAGCAGCGCCGGTTGCACAGACACCACACAGGTTGGATGCACACTGTGTACCATCTGCCCGACCGCCGAAAATCTTGTTAACCCCACCTCGGGCAGCAAGCGCCACAGTGGGTATCGGAGTGAGAAAATCAACTTATAGCCTTCACTCCCAGAGTCGTAGCCCCACGCTTACTTCGATGGGTTCCGTCAGCCACGCAGCAGTTTACCCTAAATGGGCCTCCTCAACCTGAATAAGGTTAGTCTACGTGGACAGGCTATGCTACTAGGGTTCAAGGCGCTTGGATGTTATAGCGTGGTCTACAGCGACAGGAGTGGGTACGTAGTGCAGACAGGAGATAACCCTGGTTACGTTCGCAGGTCACACAACTATATGGGCTTACATCGGGCCCAATCCGACAAGCTGGTTCACCCCTACGCCACGATGACGCGGTGTATGTCAGGTGAGAATGACAGAAGTCGGGAGCCATCATGTATGGCAGTATTGGTCCCCTTCCTCTTGCCTCCGGGGCCACGGGGGTATAATAGAAAACAGAGAAAAAATTAAGGTGGTTTTGACACGTAAAGAGAATAGAAGATATGATATGGCTAAAGACGATTTTAGAACGGGTACCCAAGAAGGAAAAGTGGAAGGCCTAGAAGGAACGGTAACGATGAAGCTGTGGCAGAGAAGAACCTAGAAGCAGACAAGCTTGGCAACTGAGGATGATATGATGTAAAATATTCGTTGACATGTATTAATTAAATTTTGTTTAATTTGCTTAAATATTTCTTATAGGTCATAAGGTCATAGTGTAGCTCATAATGTAATCTAAGCTTTAGAGCATAACGAAATCTTCTGGATGCAAGTCACGACATACGCCTGACTAGATCTGAACAGTAGTAGGCCTATCATTCCACGCAAACACAATCAGCTGATTACACAAACATTACTCCAAAAAATCGGATCGGTTAATCTCAAATATACCAGAAAAATTTCATTTGAGTTATCTCAAACGTAATTTTAGTTTATTAAAATTAGTGAAACGAAGTTAGATAAAATCACTTTGTTAATATATATGTTTAAAAATAAACTGCACTTTTCTTCAGTGGCCTGAAATCCTCGTCTGAGAGAGAGGGCAGCGCTTTATCTATCCTTCGACTTAGCAGCCTGTGGTCATTTTTCGTTTAGGAACGGCTAAAAGGACATCAAGAAGTTGGCCATGCCCTTACTGTTTGAGCGTCAATCTTATTTCAAGATTTAATAACGCCCGTGAGGCCCTCCTTATCAGTTTTTAAAGCCCTGACTAATAAAACAGAATCAAATGTTGTTTTCATCCGTCTTTTTTTGAAAATAATAACATATTAAAAGCAAATCACTGGATTCACGATGACACGGTTTTGCAGTTTATTATTTGTTCACATACTAAGCTCAAATTTCTTTGTCTAATGGCGTCGTTTTGTTAGTATCTCTATCTAATTAGATGAATTTCATAGGTACTTCGTTTTATTTCATTCATATATTACTTTATTTTTGTCCTCCTATTTTGTCATTCATGTTTGCTAGCTTACCAAAGTGTGCGTATTGTTAACTGTTGCGTAGACATACGTATCGCGTACACGCCAACTCTCGTTACCGGTTTCATGTAGACGAACAGTACGAAGCTGATTGTATTATTAAAATGAGCGTCTATCACTTATCCATTAAATCAGCCATCAGTACTTCATCTAGTTCTTATTAAAACTTTACCTGAAAGTTTAAATCTAAAGCACATCGTTAGGGCGTACCCAGACCCATCTGTACTCCCTAGCGTCACTCACGGTATTGCATGAAAAAACAAAAACATCAGTCACCAGACGGATCGAAAGTTTTCGACTGCGAATTGAACAAAGACTTTTTGGACAAACGTTGCATGCGTATTATGTACACCGAGTTATCAGCGCAGTAAAATTCCAAATGCAGCTCGGTCACAGTCCGTTCTTTCTTTGACAACACACGATAAAATGCACAGTGAATGTGGCGATCTTACCTTATTCTTTAAGTAAATAAAAACATTGAAAGTTAAAAACACTTAAATAATACTTACAAGCAACATTTCTGTGTGTGTGTGTGTGTGTGTGCGTGTGTGCGCGCGCGCGCCTGTGTGAGTGAGTGCGTGTGCGCACGCGGGCGTGTATGAACTGTTAAATATATTTATCTGGAAAGATACTGAAAGAAGGCTGGAATACGTTAACCATTTAAAATGTTTTCTTTTCGCTGTCACTTGTGTTGAAAATAACATTACAATAATACAAATACAACCAGTAAAATTACTAACAATAATAAACTCAATCACAGTTGTCAAATAATACGTACGTATTTTAAAAACAAAACGAAGGATAAACTTACTGAATGGGAGCAATACGCACATGTATGTACTCTAGCAAACGTGGATGACAAAGTAGAAAGACAAAAATCAAGTACATATACGAATGAAATAAAATGAAGTAATCTGAGTAGATACTGGAGACAGAATTACCGTCATTAGAAAAAAAATAAATTTTAGTTTAGTATATAGACAAATAGTAGATAACAAAATATAAAATGTTAACACAATTTATGAGGAAGTCACAGCAAGGACGACGCCGGTGGTGGCATGGAAATATTAATAAAACGAAGCGAAACCTGGAGGTTCTATGGTGAACACATTTATGTATTTATGTATAATATATATCATTATATATTATATATAATTATATAAAATTCTTCACAGAAGACGGAAGAAGTAAAAGATAAATGTTGAGTAGGATCAGACGGGCTAAACTCGCACTTAACGGTAAATAGAAATTGCTGACTTCTAAAGAAACAGCCCTGGAAACAAGAAAGAGGTTCCTGAAGAGTTGCATATGAGCATAGCTGGTGGCAGTGGACAATTGGAACAGAGGAAAAGAGAAGACTTAAAGCATTGGAAATATGGTGTTTTAAGAAGATTGCAGTTTTCTCATAATGAAAACTAGTTTTATGAAATGACAACACATATCGAGAAATATTAATTTATTAATTACAAAATAAACAAGTAACTATTGTTGCTTGCTAACAGAAATTACACTATTGCACACCACTACAGAAAAAAATTCCCGATTAGCGCTTTCAAGCGCAAAAATGTATTTCCGAGCTGATGATGAGCTGTGAAGCTTGAAAGCGCTAATCGGGTATTTTTTTCTGTAGTGGTGTGCAACAGTGTAATTTCTGTTTGTGATTATAACCAGTAACACAGCTTTATTAATTAAATAGTTTTTGTTCGATTATTTTCAATTTTTTAAACAATTTCCCCTTGGAAATTTAACAGTGTCAGTATAATGTAATACTGTTACGGCTCTACAGAAGAATCTACGTGTTCCTCGAATGTTCCAGAGGAATCCGGCTGTAATGTTGTGTGCGTACACATGCGCTCGCGAGACTTTTCTAGACGTCGCCAGCCACGCGCACTGTGTCAAGGCCGCAATCAATTGCGTCCTAGTGTAGAGCTGATGCGTAGTGTATGAAATATTCAGGATTTTCCGCGGGGTATAAATACAAGTACTCAGCTACGCTCAGTTTAGTTTGAGTTGCGAGTTATTGTCGGGCGATTACTCTGTGGGGTTCAAGTGGTTATTAGTGAAAAGTAATTATTGTGGCGGAGTGTTATGTGTTTTATAATCGTGCGGGACAATTTAATACAAGTGTGTTTTATATTAGTTGACATTTTATTGCGTGTAAACAATTTTTATTTGATTTATTGTAAAAGACTATCTTGTTGATTACAAAGTGTTTTATTGTGATAATTAAAGCTGGTGATTTGTGACTTAATTGGTGTATTGTATTTTATTTTCCACTGTACCATACGACGATCACTAGACCGTGGTAACAATACAATATTTTATAAAATACAGTGAGACGATATTTCATAAATTTATATTTTAAATATTTATATTTCATTTTAAATATTTCATATTCATACAAAAAGAAGGTTTAACAATGATTGAAAAAATGAAACTGTTTTGCAAAGTTAAAATAGTGTTTTAATGTGATACTAATTCACTTTTGTTTGTGTAGTTTCCAGATTTGAAGTGAGTGATAAAAAAGCTGAGTCACCGGATCAACATTTTCGATAAAGCGTGTTTTTTTCACGTCTGTGGGCAAATATTAAACTTTGTTTTTACTTCCATGATCCATAAGGAAATGGAAGTATGGTCATGACGAAAAAAATCGTGTTCAAGATAACGGCAGATTCTGATTGTACTACCCTCAAAACATGAAAAAAAAGTCATTTTTTTCGAAAAGTGTGTGTGTGTGTGTGTGTGTGTGTGTGTGTGTGTGTGTGTGTGTGTGTGTGTGTGTGTGTGTGTGTGTGTGTGTGTGTGTGTGTGTGTGTGTGTGTGTGTGTGTGTGTGTGTGTGTGTGTGTGTGTGTGTGTGTGTGTGTGTGTGATTTTTTCTATGGCAAATGATAACAGCCGCAAATTCAAACACAATCAAATAATTTTTTGCATGCAGCTTTGAATTGTAGAGGATTCAAGGCCTATTGTCTTTGGTGAAGATCGGTTAAGGGAAAGGGGTAGTTTACCTGCAACGTTTTACGTTTTAACAAGAGTAAATTGCTTAATTTTGATAAATAAAGTATCCTGAAAAGAAGGTCGTAATAATCCACTGTAGAAAGGTAGATGAAATATCTATAAATGAAAAGGGTAGTTGAAGGGGGAGGGGTTAACTTTTTTAATAAATTAAAATGGTAGTTGATGATGGAGGAAGTAAATTTTATAAGTTTTATATGTGTAATACGTTAATGACAACAAAGAAGTAGTTTCTATGGAAACATTTCATTTCACTTTAACAAAATTCTAGATTTTTCATTTTAATTTAAATCACGTATGAGTGAAAATATATCGTTCCTGACAGGCAAGCATATCTCAATTATGTAATGTTTACTTTTCCAAAGTTTTATTATTGTGATTACGGCAATAAAAAGGCCGGCAGGGCACACACACAAAATTCGTGTTATTTCTGGCCTCACTCATGTTTATTTTCTTATGTTTGCACCCTTTTTAAATGGAAAGTGCCGAAACCCACACCAACACAACGCGTGCTAGCCGAAAAGATGGACATCGATTTGCTTCCTGTGGATCGCTGGGCAGTGTTGTTGTATTAAAGCAATTAATACAAACTGTGTACTTATTTCTATTATGATATGAGAATTATAAACTAATATGTGCATGTGTGTGTGTATGAAAAATATATAAATATTTTTCTCCTTTGGAAAATTGTTTGCTCCTCCTTGAAAATATTTTGACCTCCCTGATGGCTAGTTATTTACTAGCATGTGTGGAATATAGCGTTATGACATGGATCAGAATGGTGGGTGTTAAACAGGAGACACAAACGTATTAAGGAAGAAATGTTTTGCTGAGAAATTTATAATTATACGGGTGAACAGAATAGTCGTTCAGGAAATCAGAAGACAAATGGAAAGAAAGAAATCAAGACTCGATTTAAAAAAAGAAAATGACTAGTATAGCATTGACAGGAAAGACTTTTGATAACACTATAGACATCCCTCGGCCCCTCGCAGCGAGAGTCCAATTTCATTACAGGAATCAGATCGCAGCTACCTTTAGCTAGCTCTTCGTTCGACCTACAGACAATTTATCCAAAAGTACAGTCCTTCCTCACGAAGGTTGAGGATAGTCTTAATCCACCTGACATGGTGGTACCATTTTAGCTGATACGTAATTTCTTCAGAACTCAAGCATCCACTTATTTAATTAATATTTAAATGCTTTTAAATATAAATTTTAGGACATGGAAGTCATGTATGGTTCTCCATACAGATTTTTACTGTTATTCTAATGAAGTACTTCTATTGCTTAACAACCGAATTAATTTTTATATCAATGAAAAATCTTGGAATTTTCAAGGTACTCATAAAACATAAAAACAGTTCTCAGTTTTTGTCTTTCAAACATAAAGACGGTTTCATGTCTTTCAGAAAGACGGGGCTTCGCACCAGTGGGGTGACCAGGAGCTCCTCTCGGTGGTGGGGTGGGGGGATATGAGACTAACGAAGGTTGGACTCCCCATTTTCCTCAGGGCAAACGACAAATTCATGACTGTTCCCATATATATTCGTTTTCTGCCGGGTGCGTAATTGTTTTTTTTTTTAATGCTACAAATACGTACGTTAATTTCCAAATGTCGAATGACTGACATTATTAAGAACACTTTATTTTTTATTCATGTACAAATATTTTAATTCTTTTTATTTCTACAATTATCTACAAACTTATTTTAACGTGCGCACTCGGCTTAGAAATACGCCTACGTTAAGTGATTACAGAATTTCGCTGACATTTTTAATAACTTTGAGGGGGGATTGGTCCTCCTTCCCTTAGTTACGCCATCGCTTCTCACGTAAACATATCCTAAATAGTTACCGGCTTCATTTTACTGTGCAAAGCCGATTTTATTATCTATGTGTCACACATCCATTAAATTATCTAGTTTCAGTTTTGACTTTGGTTTCTACTGAAACTTATTTGTAAGTTGCAAGTTCGTAATACTTACTCGATAAAACGCCTAGGGAAACCAATTTAACGAAAGCATACCATTTTAACAGAATACCGTTTAATGAAAGGAAGAACCTACCTCCTTTCACATTTTGCTTTTTGAAAATTAAATTTAAAATATTCAAGTTATGTAAAATACCTTATGCGTTCTGCTTTGGTTTGACCCGCAGTGTTTACATGTAATAAACTAACCAGAATTTAGGATTACCGTGTTCCTGTAAGTTTCGAATACCATAGCTTCGGGATATTTACGTGTACTGATAAAAAAGAAACTACTAAGTTAAGCTAATCACATTTTCAAACGTTCATAGCGAGTCTCAAGATCATCCCAAAACGTAAAATGTGTTATTGGAAGACCAAGAGTGAAAAACACTAAGTCTCTATTACGATCTGATGGAAAAAAAGCATGGATTTCAGAATTTTAGATATTCGTTCAACTCAAATCTAATTTCTTTATCTTAAAACTATAAAATTATTCGCGTTACTTTTATTGTCAAACTATCGCGCACAATTTTGAACCTAAACGTTTCTATGCTAATTATTCTTTTAAAAATTAAAAAATTTACTTCTGGGACCCAATAAGGGTGAAAACGCTCAAACTCGTGAAAATTACGTAACTCGTAACCTAAACTTTTAAGTTACGAAATACATGGCACGCAAAATTATAAAAACTTACAAAATAAGGGCATTTTTACAAAAATAAGACAAAATCGTATAACATACCACATGCTACATTCAAAGGTGGCTCTCCTATCCCTTCCCGAAATTCTGTGCCTGTTACAAACCGATAGGTTTTTGCAAATCGCATGAATGTCATCGACAAGAAAAGCCTTGCTCGTTATTACGTTACGGTGCTGTGTGGATACTTTTCCGGCCTTGGCAGCGTTGGATACAGTTTTTTTTCCTCCAAGTCTATATTTTTAAATCTCACTTTAAATGCCAGTTGCACTTCATAGCTGACATTAAACCTATCGTAAATCTAATATTCGATTCACTTTTTCCAAATTATCCGAATCAATGTTTAAATACAAATTACTAACGCTTCGATGTTTTGTAGTCCCTGACTGGTCAGAGCGACCACTGATCCGTGCGTTATTTGATACGAAATCGAGTGGTTATAGTAGGTTAATTAAGTATTCTGTAATAGCTGAACTGATGGCTGGTATGGAGGGTCCGGAGCGCGGCCCTTCCCGTTTAATTTTTTAAACAGGCTGCAGTATAAGATTTGATAAAAAACGGCCTGTTAGCAGTGAACAATTTTTTAATGTCATATTTTTAATTTTTTACAATTTTATTCAGAATTTATACATTTTTTATGTATATACAATTTTTTGTTCATCACAGCGTTATCAGTTTAGTGAATTTATTTCACCGTTTATCGCTTGTTGGTCAAGTTTCTTATCTTAGCGTAATTGTTTTGTTATTTCGTTGCACTTCCGCTGAGTTTATCAACATACCGAATATTTTAACGTTATCGGAGCATCGACGTAGTACGAATACTTAAGCTTGTGAAGTTCGCTAAACAGTTACCAGTGTGAGTAATTAAGCAACTTTCTACACCCCATCCAACAACGAATTCGACTATTTAATAGTGAAAGTTGCTTTTTTCGTCTTGGGGATCGTATAACGTGCTAATAATCACGCCATTTAGATATTCACTTATTTTGCGTGAAATATCAAGACTTGAAATATGATTGTCTCGAACGTATTCGCACTCCTTATCCATAGAGGTAGGCTATAATATATCTATTACAGTTCTGTTATATTATACCTCTATTACCCTATCTATTCTTTTCTTTCATCTTGTTCTTGTTATTATTATTATTATTGTTCTTCTTCTTCTTCTTCTTTATCAGCATCATCACCATTTTAATTTACCGGTCTACCGCACAACGCAAGTCGTTTCAAGTTGTTCATCGCGTGTTAGATATGTTGTTAACAAGAATATTTACTATTTCACTGAGAAACAGAAATTTTTGTTCAAATTTTTTTGCGACTTTTGTACGTTATCACGTCTTTCATATGTTATCAAAGTCCGGATTCCGTCTGTTAGTTTCATTGAGCGATCGCGCACACACAAACACACAACCAGCCCACCCACCCACCCACCCACCCACACACACACACACACACACACACACACACACACAGATTATCTATTCCTCCACAACATTGGTCAACGTTCAGAACGATTTCTAACTTCACCGTTGTGTACCCGGTCAGTTTTAAGACAGTTATACATGACAACGGCAGACATCATCGATATGATAGCCGATAGGATATGGGTCTAGGCATACCAAAGTACACACGGCCGATAGGAACCTAAACAAAGCGCGTTGGACATGTGGCACACAGACAGTATCGTGTGACAAAGATTGCTGATACACACTTTTGTTGTTTACATTATATTACATCGGTATAATAAGTATCGATATTATAAAAGAAGACAGCGATACGAATTCTCGACAGAGACACAACGCTTGTATGTCGCGAAATACTCTTTCAGTTCTTTAAAAGCTTCAAGTGTGATTTCTTACGAGTAAATCCTCTATTCGGGCTGCAGCCATCGTAATATTGTTTCCTGCTTGACGTTTCGATCCCTGGAAGCTGGGATGATCCTCAGAAGCTGTGAGTGGCAGTTGAAAACCCTGTTGACTCTGTTAGGTCCGAATAGAGGATTTATTCTCTTTCACCTTGCGTGCTTAAACTTATAGTAAACTGCTTGTATTATATACAAAACTGTACTCATATGTTAACATATCTGAAACCATTAATTTCTTAACCAGTAACACAGTTTGTCGATTTACTTAAACTGAGGAAAATATCAGCTGGAAACAATTCGACCACCTGTCGCTGTAAACTTCGCTAAAAATAACAAGTGACAGAAAACACAGAAAATGCCGAAGTCTACAACAACGTAAAAATTTACCTTAAACTTATAGTGAGGAAGTGCACGTTGAAAGTTCTTTTCGGAAAAGTTTTGCATTTTGATCGTAACCACAGGTTTATTTAGTTTAGAGTACACTAAAGCAACGCTAGTGTAGTGTGTTTCCTACATACGGAAACAATTTTAAGCTGATACGTCAAAATAAAATCTTTACTCGTGGATAAGTCTAAAAATCCTAATACAAATTATCCAACTCCGTAACTAAATTCAAATAAAGTTCTCGCACAAAATAAGAATTGTATTGTACTATACAAATGCGTATTATAGCTTACGCGTGAAGCGTAGCTCTCCTGTATTTTTCAAGTCCCAGTTCCTATGTTACAATTACGGATCAACAAAAACTCGTAAACATTCTACATACGGTACTATTGTGTATTCAAGTAACCAAAGCAGACGTACCTGTTGTACGTTGCCTAGTTTGGCATCAGACGAAGTCAATCAGTACAGTAGTGTCGTATCTATAATTTGGCCTGGGGGGGGCTTGATTTTTTTTTCTTTCGTTCATACAAAAGAACAAACAAGTGAAGACTAATCAACATTACTATCTTTAAAATGGTCGAAAAACGTGTGATAATATCCTGAAATTAATCCCATTAAAATACACGGTAAGAACACAATAAAAATACGCGTTGTTGAAACACTCTTTAGAAGATACTTATTGACTGACTTGATTTTCGTATATTTCATATTTCAAACATTTACGCAAATGCTGGGTAATAAAACTGTTTGTATATTTAAAAAAGAGTTAATACTATATTAGCGTACACAGCTGAATAAAATGATAAAATAGTCTAAAGATTAAGAGATTAACAAAATTCGTTAACTTTTTCTGACCCTCTGGTTTCCGGTCCCAGTACGCTACTGATACAGAAGTACGGACAAAAAAACATTCAAACATAAAGTCTAAAATGTTGTAAAACGTTGTAATTGTACTTACAGAGGCAAGTTCCAGCCAAGAACGACACTGCACTTCCTGGAGGATCGCAGTCGGGAAAGAAGGGTTTGGCGGCGTACTGTGCGAACGTCAGTGCCACTATAGCCTGCGTCGTCGGCCTAATTATGAGCAAAGCGACCCACAGCCGAAGGAAAGCCGGAAGGTCGCCGAACGCTTCCAGAATGTAGGCGTAATCGCCGCCGGAACGCGTTATACAGGTGCCCAGTTCGGCGTAACACAGGGCACCGATCGTGGAGAACACACCGGACGCTGCCCAAACGATCAGCGACACTCCCACCGACTTCGTGTAGATGAACACGCCGGCCGGCGACACGAATATACCGGAGCCGATGATTGTTCCCACGATAATGGCCACGCCATTTAACAGAGTTATCTTTCTTTTGAGGGTAACTTTTTCGGCCATACACGTGGTCTGATCTTTAGAAGACGTCGACATCGCTCCAAGCATGTGACGCTAACGTGCGGGCAAAGTGCCGACTGAACCAAACGACGCGTCTCCAGGCAACGCTTTACGCTACTCAACCCTACGCATGCGCACCACTCCATCGTAATTGATACTGACTGTTACATCATAACGTTTTACAGCGTCACTTGGTTTCTCACAAACTACCCCTACGGTATAGGCGGAACACGATTCTGAATATTCTAGAAGCTTTGTGTGTGTGCGTTTTTTTGTTATTTTTCAGGTAAAACCATACCGGTCATCAATTCCATCCAAAAGCATCGTGTTTAAAACACAGGTTCTCAGACAGTGAGAGGGCCGGCGTTCACTGTTCCTATGATCGATAAACGCACGTCATGATAGAAATGTCACACTTAAATATAATAATCTGCAATTATTTATCTCAATCTAACAAAACTCTATGAATTCTTAATCGTACTTTATATTCTAACCTCATTTCTGTAAGGTACTCAGAAAACGCGTGACACTCGACCACGCATGCCCGCTCATGGACCACGCACGCAGGCCTCAACCTTAAATAGTAATAAATTTTCTATGGTTTAAAAATATGAAATTTGAAGTGTTCATGAGGCAGAATAAGAAATATGCTAGTACTATCACTCCTTCCAGGCTGTAATGGGAAATGAGTAACTGAATGAATTAAAATGATATATTTTTTACCATAAAATTACAATACGCTTGCAGCACAATTGTTATAATAATACATGTACGTACAAACAAAATATGATTTTTTACTCTCCTAAATCAAAAATCAATTCTCAAGCATAAAGTCAACACTAAAATTGTTTAACAGTTGTGTACAACATGACGAAAAATACAAAGTTAATTATTCATTAACATCAATTGTATGTTCTTAATTTATTCTTATTAACTCATTAAGCAAAAATTAATTAATCAATTAATTAATGAGTGCTAAAATTAATTACAGTACGCTATTATTAGGCCTAACTTTAACACTTAAAAGGAACAATTACGATGCAACAACAAAATTTCAACCTAGAGAATGGTCCATAAGCCGCTTGACAAACTGCATTTTTTATAACTTCTAGTGACGAAAGATTTTATGCGGTTCTCTTGTTAACTTCACGAAATTTAAAACATTTAAGTCGACTTTCCACAAAATTATTGTCATTATCAGGACTTCTATACGCGCAATACTGAATTAATTAATACACACAAAATGAGTACGCCTATGATTATATTACAAATATCTTGTTGATTCATCCTCTTCGTTCACATTAATATAATATGTAAGATTATATTACATATTACTCACATTATTCTTGTTATATTATCGACTATTAAATAACTAATAATATATATTTTGTACAAGAATATATTTTATATTTAATTATATCTTATCATAACGTTTCGACGTTTTTTTAATGGCATCTTTAGATATACAAAAAATATTTAAGACTTATTAATTACTTTTAGTAAATCTAAAGATGACAGTAAAAAGAGAAAACAGTCGACCATTATAATAAGCTGTAATTAAATATAAAATATTCTTGTAAAAAATATACCTAACATACATGAATATTATAATTAGGCCTATATAGGCATATTAATTCAAAAATAATAATAGCCTACAGTTAAATGGTTGTTACTATTCTTTATGTAATACACATACATATTGAAAGTCGCATAGAAACACTCAATATAAGTGTAGAAGTACTATTTCTGTATTTCCAGTATAAAAGCACTGACGGTGAGAATAAATTTTTATCGAAACTTCAACATAAATGTTTTAAAATGATGTCTAGTCAATGATAGCACATTAAAAAACTTGTCATCACTTATACTACTTACACACGATACGGTTTCGGTTTTATAATCGTTTCGGTGTCAACCGGAAGCTGTGTTCACACGATTCGGTTTTTCTTTTACCGTATACGGTTTTCCCGTCCGCACAGAACACCTTTGCAATCATTCCAGTGTAGTTCTCTTTGCAGGATTGACGTAAATACCTTTCTTGTAATGTACTGGTACCGCCGTCGTCGAAGCAAAATTTAAAAAATTAATAGAACGTATTGGGTACATCCTATAGTGAGGGACAGATATTGTCTGGGATCTTTTCAAACGCTTATGATTCAATTAAGAAGAGATGAATCGAAATTTTTCAACTACTTTCGAATGACGATACATACATTTGATAATCTATTAAAAAGAGTGGAAGAAAATTTGAGAAAGCAGGATACAACTATGAGAAAAAGTATTAGTCCAAAAGAAAAACTAACAATATGTTTAAGGTAAGTACTTTTTATTTACATTTAATTACATATAATTTTTACACTTACATTACCCATTGTCATAATGTTTATTTCCATGAAAGAAAATACAAAAAAGATCCATTGGATAAAATGAACAATTAATCTTTTTTAATGGTTTTCTTTATCGATAGTAAGCTATAATAATATAAAAAAATGAATACTCAAAATAATGCCAAGCAAATCATCAAAATTACATGAAATCTTTATGTGTGGAGTAATCAGAATGTTGAGTTGCAGTGGACATTGTTTCTGTCGGTGAATATGTGTTCTCATTTGTTGGACTCGTCGCTTGTACAGATGTATTAATATGTGGTTGTGAAAGATAACCAGGATGTTGCCATTGGTGATAACTGTGACAAACATTTTGTGGCTGGACATGTGTGAGTGGTGTTTGAGCCTTCCTTTTTATCTGCTGTAACAAATTTATAACGCCTCCTTGGAACTCCAAGGTCTGTTCATCATTTAATGATGATAGAGACGGCAAAAGACCTTTAAAAAAACACAGGTGGTGGTTGTCTTCTTGGTTTTGCTGTCCAACGTTGATTTGGTAATCCATAAATTTCATCATTTTGTTGTTCAGTTCACACCTCTGATCAGTTTTGCGTTTCTTTTCGGCAGGCCTACAAGAAGAAACTGACGTTCCGGCAGATATTTCGATATCTTCAGAGTTCCCTTCATTAATATTGGTTTCTTCTTCATTTCCGTTCACAATTTCGTGCGCAGATGATGTATGTGTTACTTTTTTTAAGAAACTCGTCTGTTTGTGATACATATACAGTTTTGAGCCCTCAGCAGAAGCACCCGATGTCTTTTCTTCGTTTTGTTTTTTGACGAATCTCATCCACGAATCTCTTATATGGGTCCATTTTTTTAGAACGAGTTTACCTGAAACAAATGATTTTACTTTAGTTTTTTTTCAGGTATTTGGCGTCAGGATGTTCATATAAAGATCTACATTATTCTTTCCGAGTAGGGATTTCAACAATTGGCAACATTATACGAGAAGTAACAAGAGTTATATGGAACAATTTGCGCAGTGAATTTATGGAATTGCCAAGTTCACCTCACGACTGGCAGGAAATATCTAATGGGTTTCAAACAAAAGCTAATTTTCCTCATTGTATTGGTGCCGTAGACGGCAAGCACATTAGACTTAAAAAACCGTCAAATAGTGGCTCAATGTATTTTAATTATAAGGAATATTTCTCAATTGTATTATTAGCCATCGTCGGCTCGGAATATCGATTTAGGTATGTGAGTGTTGGATCTTATGGAAAAAATTGCGATTCTACAATTTTCAAAACAACAACGTTTTGGAAAAACTTAACAGAAAATTCTCTGAATTTACCAGAACCGAGTTCTTTAAATGAACAATCAGTAGCGAACGTGCCTTTTGTCCTGGTTGGAGACGAAGGCTTTCCAATACATGAACACTTAATGAGACCATATGGAGGAACTCATCTGGATAAAAAAAACTAATATTCAATTACCGCTTGACTAGAGCTAAAAGGTTCGTGGAATGTGCGTTTGGTATTTTGGCCAATAAGTGGAGAATATTTCATCGGCCTTTAGACGTAAATACAGAACTAGCAATTTGGATAATAAAAGCTTGCACACTACTGCATAACTTTGTGAGAGCAAAGGAAGGTTTTAATTTCGAAAACATTCCAGAAGTTACCTGTCCAGTTACTTGTCCATATACAAACTGCAAAAATGACGCGTGGAAAAGATTTTTCTAATTCGATTAGATCAGTATTTGCTGATTATTTTGTTTCAGAGGCTGGGTCACTTTCTTGGCAAGATGAAGCTGTATGTCATTAATTATTTTTTCTGAACAGTTTTGTATAAACTTTTACTAATTTCTATGAGGATATTGCTATTTATTATTGTTGGACAGTGTTGTATACGCATGTGTAATTTGTGAAATGTGTAAGCCAATTGTTAATAAAAAGATTTTCAAATTAAAAACAAAATTTTTCAATGATTAAAAATTGTATTTATACATACCACAATCCTGTCTTTGTTTTTGATCCAACTCCTGTAAATCGTTTCTTAATGATGAACATATCTCCCTCCAAGCAGCATTTTTCAAGTTTTTATTTTTATAGCATTCTAATGTTTTGTCCCAAATGGTTGGTCTTTCTTCAACCAAAGAAATTAAAATTTCTGTGTCGATTTTCTCCATTGTGAAAAAGAACACTGCAGAAAACTGTAAAAACGAAACGACAAAACCGAAACGATTATAAAACCGTGTGTACGAGCCCTTACTATTCGCAGTTACGGTTAGGGGTTTATTAATTGTTTTCAAGAATAATTATTACCGTTAAGCGATTTAGGCCCCGTTTTTATTGAACAAGAGAAGCGAGTATTCATTTCTGACTCGACCATTTCGTATTTGTCTTTCTGTCTGTCTCTTTGGGGTACGGTATATCTAACGATAACTTTTGAAAGACTCGAGCGATTTTCGTGAAACCTGACACTCGTATCCAAACTTTCACCCTACAGAACCATTCCCCCCCACAAATAAGGGGGAATGGCAGAAAAAAATGTGAAGGGGTCAAAATTTTGAAAAAAAATCACAAAAGTCGATGTGGGATATCAAATTAAAGGACATTTTAACCAAAATACGAATGTAGCGTTCATTTTTAAAAATTCCAAAACGTTGCGACGCCGGGAACCAAAAAAGGGGTGAAAATGTTGATAAAATCGTAAAAATGCTTGTGGCGTATCAAATTAAAACAAATTTTAATCGAAATCTGAATGTAGCGTACAGTATTGGAAAATTCAAAATTCTTTGATCCCAAGAGCCAAAAATTGGATCAAAAATTTGAAAGGATTGTAAAAATCCAGGCGGTTGTCAGACTAAATGGAATTTTAACACAAATTTTTATCATTTATTGTATAATAATTGCTCTACAATTGTTACTTTATTAAACAAAAATTATTAGGATAATTGAGATATTTGTAATTTTTCTGATAATTAAAAAATAAAGTAATATCAACATTTATTTTATAATCAATGTATTTTGTTCAAAATAGTGAGAGAGTTGTGCAGCTCAGGAAGCATACTAATTTTAAATTCACAGTGAAAAAGTAGATACCTTCCTAGGTAGTCGCCCCTGTGAAGACACCAACACCTATACATACTCCTACGAGAGGGAAGAGGCGGGAAACACCATGAACAATTTGGATGGTTGTGCTGTAATTGTTATTAAATTTCGAGGAGGATAATAAACACGCATTAATTTAGAGGACCCTTCGTGTTTTTCGGCTTTTGTAGTTTTTCATTCCTGCGTATAAAACAGGCCCGCGTTTGACCTGTGGCCTTGGTTTGACACCACCAGCGCCCTGGGCACACTGTGAGCAAGCGCCCCTCCCCCCTGACCAGGACCTTTCAGCCCTTACAATAACAACAATGGCATGCCAGTTTTGGTTCGGCAGGACTTTCTGCCTTAACCCTCCTTCGGAGAACCTTCCCATTATCCACCACCTACGGACCAGCCGTGTTCCGGACTGGCAACCTGCAACCGTAAAAAATAAACCTGTATTGTTCACGTAATGATAGCAAGAATATAGACTTAATTTTTTACGGTATCACGGACCTCCCTCGCACCCTTTTTCTAAAAACTTGAAATTCTAACTTATCACATTGTATTTAATTTTTTACATATCTTTATCATCACATCAGTTGATACTTTTAACTTAATAACTTATAAAATAGGCTTGTTTCTGATACTGGCTCTAGCAAAATCATCGATTAAATCGGTAAAATCCATTTTCAGTGTAATGTCGCTTTACATGAGCAACAACTAAAAACTGTTTAGCTTTTCGTCATCCGTTGTTGATCTTTTTCAGATTTTATCCTCTTTAGGACTGAAAAGCTTCTTTCTCCCGTGCAATTTGTTACGAGCAGAGTCAAATAAATTGTCATGGCGACCTCTAAATTTGGGAAGGTACTTTCCAAATCATTTTTCTTGATTTAAAAATAGATTTTTATTATGCGTGTTAAGTTTTCTATTTTAATGTGTTTACATCCCTGTATAAAAAAACTCTCTTCGTTAATGTATTTCGAGTAGCTTAAAGCCAGCCTTTTAGCCCGGGTCGTCACATCCTACGATTTCTTCTCATGAAGATTTCTAAAAAATTTTCATCTGATATTGATTGACTCGTAACAATCACTTCTTTTATTCAGTCGATGACACGAAGGAATACTCCGGCCCGAAATCTACCGTATCTCTTGGATCCATTTCCTCCGAATCAACTTTTCTTTTTTCTTCTGCAAACAGAATCCGTTTTCTGATTATTTCATAGTTTGCTACTGATAGGAGATCTAGTATCATGCCCGTTCCGTTGTTGTCACTAACAGACACATACGATTCATTCGCATCTTTGTATTTAGCATATTTTTGTATGTTTAGTTATTATTTATCTGTTATTTTTTGGGGTTAAGAACGTTTTCTCACTTTCCCTCATTTTTACCTGTACGGACGTTGCGCCTCCAGCCTTTTGTTCCCCTGGGTTTATATAATAATAATAACAAGAAAATTATTATTATTATTATTACGTTACATTCATTAATATGAGAGGCAGTCAAAACGTTACTTGCACTTGTAAGTGAAAAAAGCAACATGTGGAATATTTATGAAAATTCTTTTATTTTTCTGAAAGAACAATTAAAGATCTACTTTTCTACTAAATCGCCAAGTTTATTTAAAAATTTGTAGTGACGAGACACAAGTTTTCTATGCGTTACTGAACAAATTCCGTCTAACATCTGATAATAATCCCTCTCTGTATTTTGGACTTCTTCAATGATGTGATATCGCTATTTCGCAAAACTCTCTTTCATAGTACCGATCATGTGGAAATCACGCGACGCAAGGGACAGTACTGAAACGAATGTTCTCGTTCTTTCCGCTCAAATTTTTCAGGGAATTCCTTCGTGACGTGTGCCAAATGATGCGACCAAATTTTCGATATTGCAGACGGTCAGAGACGATATAGTGCACTTACATGCGATATACCCGATTCAGACGTAATTTCGTCCACCGTAATTCTCCTATTTGCAACAATTGGTGAACGCGTTCAACGTTCCCTTCCGTTGTCGAAGTTGATGGCCTTCTGTGTCGGTAATCACCCCCGATATTCGTGGGGGCCGTTTTCGAAAAACTCGCATCATCTGCGATAGCCTGGTATTATTGCTGTGTCCCATACGCTTTTCTCAATTGACGTTGAATTTCAGCAGTGTTACACTTCGTTCCCAACAGAAAACGAATCACCGGCGCGGATTTCTAATTTGGACGCTACTAGCACATGACGCGACATGTTTCGTGGCTAACACACCGGATTAATGTTACTATACCAAGTGGGAAACGATACTACAGCTGAAGGAAGCGAAAGTTTATCCATGTTGCCAACAACTTTCATCCGAAATATCTCTTAAAGGAAAAATAATATGGACAAGTGCAACTAACTGTTTGACTGTCCTTCACACGTCAGGACAATTGTAACAAATTACAAAGAAATGTTCATATACTGTAATTATAGACTAACACAATGAAAGTGTGACGAAAATTGATGTCTCGTTCACTATGATCTGTAGAGACATTTGTTGGATCCCTCTTAATGTTGTAGACTTGCTCGTCTTTTGTTGGCAGTGCCTACGTACGTTCACACGAATGACTGATTAATAAGTTATAGCTGTGAGATAATTAACATAATACTAGATTTTTCTTCTATATTTTAGGTAACTTACAAGCCGTTGAAGTGGCAGTTCACGTCTCGACTGACGGGCAGGATGGAAGAGAAACCAATCCGAAAGATCTGTGTAGAAATCAAAGAAGAAAAGTTATTAGTATACGTAGAACACCAAGATTCACAAAATTAATGGTAGTACACTACTTCTGTTTTATGTATTGTTATTAATACGTACTACTGTTATCTCCATTGCTACTGCCATGCCTCCTGTTGATGTTTAGTACGAGTGACAAGATATTAAATAATTGAAAGGGTTTATAAAAAGCATTTTCGTACATTTTTCCAGTACTCACAGGTCTCAATTACATACATACGTAAAACCAATTCACTGACTAGTCAAACATGATAAAAAAAGTCATTCGTTTGTGTCATCTTTTATTAGATACTTCGCTTGTATTAAATTGCAATAATTTTATGAAACTAAATCCATACGTATACCCATATGTAAAAAATTTTTAAAATGGATATAGAAATGTGGATTTAACAACTACATAATATTATATTACGTGGAGTTTCTGTCGGGAGACATCATATATATTATTCTCAATGTTTTTACTCTAGACCACAGAGGAAAGCCATTCCGACACGGCTGTTTTGAAAAGAACCGAAAACTTAACGAACTATGAGAAAATCAGAACTTCTTTCGAGCAGAATCTTTGTTGTTATTTTAAAGATACAAAATCTATGCGTATTAATGAAAAAGTGATCCATTTCCTGTGAGTCGATTGTCTGCCACATATCTTGACTTATGTACAACGGTTTTGGTTCAGCTTCTTAATTCAAAGAATATTTTTATTGTTTGTACACACACAAGAACCATTATTGGATAGGTAACGCGAAAAAATCCTTTTCATCCAAAAGTTATTTGCTTTTTAAATTTTGTAGAAACTACAGCGACTCCCCTTTTGTAGAATCCGTCTCTTAGATATTCCTTGCTAATTGGCACAAAGTGCTCGCCAAAAGAGTATGAAAAGCAATCAGAAATAGATCTTGATACTGATTATTTATCTCCTCTTGTCGCATCACTTTCGTTTCTTCGTCGGAGTATAACATTATAACGATTCCCGCATTATAAGGATTTTCCTTCATCCATTTTTCCTGAAGTTCATTCTTCCGAATACTAATTTTCCTAAAATAAAAGTTCCTAATTCCATTTTCCTAATCCTATTTATCATAAAACTATTTCTATAAAATTGAATGGCGAAAATTTAATGAATTTTTATTTATTTAGGCCTACTATAGTTTGTATTATAATAGCATATGCTGATGCTTGAGGGTAGTCCAGAAGACGAATTCCTATCTTACAAGCTTCACAATCGTTGAATACATTTCTATTACTTTTTCTGTAGCAATCCACTGCCTTAACATTTTTTTCAAACTTACTTCCGCTGGAATAATCTCTTCTAGAACTGGAACAACGCCGAGAACAGATCAGAGCGGTGCATCCCGTCGACGAGTCTAAAACGATACGCCACCCCCACTAACTTGTCTATTGCGAGCCATTTAGTGACGCCACCTGATGGTTCCAATTTTTTCACTGGGTAGAAGAACCAGCAAAAAAAAACCTGAAGCTGTTGTCATTGACGCATGGTGGGGCTTACTTAGAAAATCAGTCCGCATCAACCAAACTAGTGACAGTTGGAAGACGTTAATGTAATTGAACGGGGGAAGCGCGTTCTCAGTTTTGACTCGATCATTTGACATTTGTCTGTCTGTCTACCTATCGATCTATCTGGGGCATGTCTCAAGATAATTTTTGAACGCACTAACCGATTATAGAGGAACTTGCCATGGTGGGTGTCCATACTTATATTCTACAGAATATTGTTTTTATGATTGATCCTCTAAAAATTGGGGAGTGGGAGGCGAAAATATGGGGGATAAAACTGTGAAAAAATCGCAGAAGCCCATGTGAGCTATCAAATTAAAGGAAATTTAAACCACAACCTGAATATAGTGTTCATTTGAAAATTTCAAAATATTTGGACGTCAGGGGTGAAAATTTTGAGAAAATCTCAAGAAATTATGTGAGATATAAAAAAAAAGAAAATTTTAGCTAACGTCTGATTGTAGTATTAAGTTTTGGAAATTCCCCAAAAATGTTTGGGGCCCCAGGGTCCAAATAAGTAATCAAAAGTTCGAAAAAATTGTGAAAATCCAGCAGGGTGCCGGACTAAAAGGAGTTGTAACCTAAATCTGAATGTTTACAATTTTTAATGTTTATTGTATGATTGTGTGCTCTACAAGCTATATTACTAAAGAAATAGTAGAGAAGTCGGAGTTTTTGTAATTTTTCCACAATTAAACAATTTTCTAATATCTAAATTTATGTAATAATAATGTTCAAAATAGTGAGCCAGTTCTGTAGCTCAGGGAGCATAGAACATACAGTACTAGTATTGTGTTTTTGAAAGTGTGTCACTGTCCCAACACTGTTTCTGTGCATTAGTCAACATGTGTTCTTAGTCAGATTGCATCGTTACTAAGATGATCGTGTTGAGCCACGTGGCGCGAGTTGCCACAATTAGTATTCATCTACTACAGCTTATGATTTTCAATGAAGCCGATCTGTCTTGTCATAGTCATTCTGCTGTTGGTGTGAAAAAAAAACTGTCCCAGTTATAACATCGTTTAAATAATTACTAACGGTTAATGTTTCTCTATATATAGTAATAAGTTTCTATAACAATATGTAAATATTAATAATAATTGTAATGTTTATCAAAATAATAAAGCTATAATCATATAAAGCAAAACCTCGTCATCTTGGCGTGGAGTGGCAGTATACTCCTGCTCCTTCTCCGCCTCCGTGATTTCCTAGCCCGCCTCAAGCCTTTGTTCTACTAAAAAGCGGACCTTTCTCAAGCCTCATGAATACGTAACGTTTGCCCAACTATGTGCTTTGGACGTCACATGGACAATAGATCTGGACGTCTTGCGTTTTGCGAGGGGGGTAATGCCATCGCGGTGAAGGCTTCTGTTGGTCGTCACTGTGTGGTTTTGCCACTTCGAGGAAGACGAAATATCGAGGCGACAGAAGTAGAATTTTCCGAAGTTCTCGGAAGTGTCCTCTGGGCTCCGGCGTATAATAAACCAGCGAAGGCTGAAGTTCTAGACGTTGACCTAGATACACTCTTCCGAGCTCACGAAAAGATAATCCTTCCAGGTGACCTGTGTTGCAAGCAGGGTGGTGCAACAGCAGGATGGGTGCTTTACTGGTACCTTCAGGCCCAACACCTCGGAGCTTATGGATCAGAACACCCGAACTTTTACCCTTGCGCTCGAGGCACACGACCTGACGTACTCGACATTGCTTGACTGTTGTCAAAGTTGTTATCTCTCCAATTGAAGTAACCATGTTGACGGAGAGACCACATCCGTCTTCCATCCACTGTCCCAGAGAAGTGTAGGCCTACGTGCCCACACGACACACGATTGGTAGATACGGTCCCGCTTTCTGTCGATGGCTTCTCGACATATCTGCATCATAATCGGAGAAGAAAAAGTTTGCGTTATGGAAATTTCTCACCACTGTTGAGTAATCCAAAGTTAACGTATACGCACGAATCTTTGCGCAACTAAACTTAACGCTAATAACGGAATCCCTTGTAAAGTATTTTACGTTTTTAAACACGAAAGTATTTACACGATTTTTGTAATTTAGCCTTTGGTTGTAAGTGAGCAGTAATTAACTTTGTCAGATTTGCAAAATAGGCTACTTCTACGGAATTAATTACTTTAAAAGATACAGTGACAATTCTATCGTCTACAGATAAACTAAAGTTTTATATGTATGAAGAATTTTAATATGTAGGCCTATTGCTTTATACAAATTCAGCACAATAATAGTGTCATATTTATTACGAAAAAAAGGATTATCTCAAATTAGTTGGCTACTAAGATATTAAACGAGCACCCTTTAACATAGTGGTCCTCAATGGCGACTTTAAGATCGTCATTCAGGTATAAATATGAAAAACAGGTCACAGAAGGAGACTAAATAATTTAACAGTATTAATAGTGATGATGTTGATGATGATGATGCACTTCTCCTCTCTTACCACAGAAGCAGATTAGTAGTCAGCCTCCCTGCCAGCTTGAACGATACACCTTGCAAAAAAATACTTTGGCCAATAACACTTCAGCCGTGTCACAGTATGTTATCCTGGACAGGATGGAGTCGACTTGGACGCTGAAAACATTAACTTCATTTTTGATGCTACCTCAGAATTGAAAACGCTACCTCCAACCAACTGGTCTACTAAGCTCTATCTGGACAAATTTTTGAAATGAAAAACAGAGAACGCCTTTAAACAAGTTGGTTGTAACGAGTAAATTTGTATCACTCAATAATGATTATTAGATGTGCTTACCGGTACGTCGGAGGCAAAATCGTCAGAGGTAATTTTTTCAAAATCTAATCAGCTCGTTACGTTATGTTCAATTTTTTGCTTACAGTCTTAAAGGCCAATTAATTTAGGAAATCCTTTTTAAACCATTTAATTCTTTTTGACACATAAATAGCGGTTTCTAATGCTATCTGCAGATACATTAGATTTAGGATAATTGATTTTTTTTGTGAATTCCAATGTTGAATATATATATTTAACATAACTCTTTTATTAGAACCATTTATTAACGTAAGATTTACTTTACTTACATTTTCCAGTATCTTATTTATACAAGTTATTTCTAATGTTTTGTTTATCAAATCATATTTATTTTGACTTTCCAAAACATTTAATACGACATTAGGATTCAGATAAGACATTAATAGTTCGCGAGATTGTAAGAAATATTCGATTTCTGGAAGCGCCCTTTATTTGTTAGATGAAGACGCCTTTTTTCTCCGCAAAAGATTGAAAGGCAAAAGTGTCCAGACAATTTTAGACATTATCTACATGAAAGTTGGGCAAGTCACCTGCAAAGAATGGCAGAAGAAAGAATGCCTAAAAGAATATTCCAGGGCAGACCAGGTGGAAGAATGCCGAAGGGAAAACCAAAGGAAAGGTGGCTAGACGGTCTAGGAGGATCTCGGAAGACTTGGTGTCCGTAGGTGGAGACGAGTGACGGAGAACACGAGGGAATGTGGGCGTGTTGTGAAAGACCAGGTCCCTACATGGCTGTAGCGCTGAGGATGGATCTACATGAAAGTTGTTGCTCTTTGAATTCAAAAGCAAGAAAAGATTCGATTGTAATAAGAACCAGTAATACTGATAAAACTTCGTTTTCTGTTTTTGCTTTTAATAAGCTACGCAGTCTTAAAATTAATAGTTTCGGGAACTCGCAGCGGGAAAATTTTGTCGTAAAAGAATTGAGAAATTGAGATTTGAACAAAAACACAATTCAGCTAGCAATTGTGTTTTTACCCTACGACGCAAAACTTTATCCTACTTTATAAGGGGTACAAAAATATTCGATTTTCAAAATACGTTGACATTTCATTTCAGCTGCCTGAATCCTCTGTACGTCCCTTTTACCAAGAGTCCATATTTCACTAGCATACAGGAATGTGGGGACAGCCACGGTTTTGTAAAATTTAATTTGGGTATCCTTCCATGTTTTATTTTTCAGGTACCTATGATAGATACCACTCAACAAATCATATTAACGGTATTCCTTTTAAAACAATATTTGTTCATTTATTTGCAAAAAGTGCATTAAAATCCGAGGCGGCGCTAGCTTTATTCGCCACTCTCCCCTTTAATCGAATTGCGTCCTTTTACGACTGTCTTGCGCTCCTGGTTAACTTAGCGCCACTTTATAGTAACTGGTATTATAGATCTGTCCGTGACTAAAGTTTTTAGTGGTAATACGTTTTTAAATCGGTTAATTTATACAGCACAGAGATGGGTAGAAAAGCACATGAAAGGTAATTCGTAGACGTGCTGATACTATATATTTTTTTACTTCTGGTTTTTACCTATTTTGCGATGATTATCAATAAACATCAAGAGTTTTCGAAGTTTTTATATGAGGTACTACAGGATACATCAATCCGTTATAACTCGGCCAGTTTCAATTGCAGTATGGTGAAAATTAATCATGTTAAAGGTAATTTGAAAATCTATTAAAACTGGCATTTGTCTTTTTCGCTAATACCGGTATTTTTTGCAGCGAGGATGAAATGGCCCTACAGTCCACATTCTGAGTTACTCTGTCAGTTTTTGTCGTAAAGAGACAAGAAAGGAACCTAAATAAGGCAATTTCTGAGCTACACAAAACAGCAGCAAAATCTGATATATTTAATAATTTTTAAGTTATTAAAATGTTTTTTGCCTTTTTTTGACCCCCCCCTCCTAAAAAAATTAGTGCCATCGATCCAACCACAGACATGTCGGATTCTTAAAATATGTACAAGCCAGAGAATCTACCAATTTTGGCAATCGTAAAATTTTGTTGCTTATATTCTGATTTTTGATGCATGAAATCATGTTAGGTTGGTTTGGTATGTGAATTGTACTAAAACAAGTGATTCATAGGCACAAATTAGAGTTTTTTTACGGGGGCTGGTGGAAAAATTTGTTTTGCAAATATCGGGAAGGGTGCACACTTCCGGGGTTTGTAGGTATGGGTATTACACCCATACCAGTAAAAACCGCCTCCCTATCCTCTTCTAGGACACTAACCTGGAACTGTTTGACACACTACTTCGGGCTAGTGCTATTGTTCTTCAGCCCTAGGACTCACATCTGACTTGTTATTCATCTTGCTATTCCTCTGTATTGTACTGTCCAAATCTATCTTCTTCACCCGAAGAATCTCTTCTGCGAAGCATGCCGCACAGTTCCAGGTGTCCTCCCTTGAAGCATCACTTCAAAGATGTTATCCGGGGAAATCTCCTGCCTTATATCTTCTTGCAACGATCTTCTACGTTGCTCCCATCTGATGCATACAAAGAATGTAAGGCACAAGTTAAGTTGGAAACGATACTAATTGCAGTAATCTTTTGCTCAAATTTGTTAGTATTTTATCATATTGTACATATACAATGTACGGTGACACTACATAGAGGAAACTAATTAGTTAAGATTTAAGTCTCTAAATATTTTTAATGCTACACATGTGGCCAAACCATCTCAACTGCCCTTCTATTTTATCCTGGACAGATAAAATAATGTTGCCTAATTATTTTGTTATGTACACAATCTCATTTTAAACAACAGCATCCTAAGAAACCTCATATACGAAATCTGAAGTTAAGCTCAAATTTGGTCTGACAAGGTTTAAAG
The DNA here is from genome assembly GCA_034769895.1 of Magicicada septendecula. Classification (NCBI taxonomy): domain Eukaryota; kingdom Metazoa; phylum Arthropoda; class Insecta; order Hemiptera; family Cicadidae; genus Magicicada; species Magicicada septendecula. Next base: position 166,352,059 of record CM068371.1, on the reverse strand, counting down.
TTTTAATCAAAACATAATTTTCAAATTGCTCAAAGCCAGTGCTCTTATCGTCTACAATGATTTACAAGTATACATAGAAATATAATTTTCACCACCAAGTTAGTATGGATTGTACCATGGTTGTAACTGTTTACCGTATTTTCTTATTAGCATTTATGTGCTTTAATATTTTCATTTGTACAAAGTATTTCCTCATACATATGTTGTGAAAACTGTAACTCAAACCCAGGGATCATAATATCACAATTATACAAATTTTCATTATGTAAATGTGAAGGAAAGTAAAAAAGTAGAGAGAAATTATTTTACTTTCCCTCCCAACCAGGAAGAGGGCAGCACTGACTGCAGTCTTATAATTCATAACCTCACAGCATGTGTTTATTGACAGTAACGTTTCATTATTAGTTTTCTAAACTGAGAGGGTAAAATCTGTAGACATTATTCATAGACTGCAGCAGCAATATGGAAAATGTTGTTTGAGTAGTAGCAACATTTAGAAGTGGATAAATCACTTAAAAAATGGGGTACAAACTGTGTGATGAAAAACAAAAAGGGGTACATTCTTCAACTTTAACAATGACAGCAATACAAAAGCAGTTAGAAAAATGATTCATGATACTCGGTGAGTGAATAAAATATAAGCATTGGCTTGGCACTTTCAATCATCCACAAGCCTTTAAATTTCAAAACGTCTGTACTCGCTGGGTTCTGTATCATCTGACTCATTCGCAAAGAGAACTGTCTGAAAATTTCACAGTTTTGAAGTGTTATGAAAATTTAGGAGACTCATTTCTGACATAAATAACAAATACCACTTAATAAGTTATGGATCCATTTGTCTCAACCTGGCAGAAACACAAAGTTTGATCTGCAAAAATTATTAATTTCTCACAACAAATAAACATCTACACAAACGTTGATGACGACAATACTTTAGGATATGCAAAGAATACTTTTTGTTCATTTCACATCTGAAGGAGAAACAAACAGTGGCTAGTGACAACTGTTGCGAGTTACTGTAATTAGTGGAGCCAAAAATCAAATCCAAAAGATATGATTTTGCTTCAGGTCAACACTTAATCTCACCCAACCAAAAAAACAACCCTTTGTATTGAAGAGCTTTGTTCTGAGGTGCTGGTCTACCCACTGTAAAGTCCTAATGACTCCAGATGATATTCACCTTTTTGAACCAAAAAAAGTGAAACTGTGGGGAAACATTTTTGTTCAAATAAAGTCATAGAAGTGATGCAAAGATGGCTGCACACAAGACAAAAAACATTTTTTAAAGAAAGAAATGCAAATGGAGAAGGAATTTGTTAAGAGACGGATCAAATGGAAGGAGGGGACAGTGGCGGATTATCCATAATGCTAGAGTATGCTGCAGCACCGGGCACCAGTGCCCCAGCTGTTAAGAGGGGCACCATCCAACTCTAAATCACAAAAGCTTTTTGAAGATTTTTGAAGTGAAACTTCTTTAGGCACGGTAGGAAAAATTTTCGTTACGCGTTACATGCATGAAACTTCTTTGGGCACGGTAGGAAAAATGTTTGTTATGCGTTATATGCATGCATGTGTGTGTATATGTGTTTAGTGGTATACCAAAATGAGGAAATGTACAGTTATATATAATTATTGTTACGAATATTTTAAGTTAACGATATGTAAAAAATAATCTACCTAGTCCTACATAATTTAATTACATATAATTAATTAATTTTCAGATTCTATAATGGCAGAATCTAATGGAAATCCTATTCCAAACCAAAATAATGATGTTGTACCTAGTGAACTTGTGAATCAAATGAAACAGAAAAATGTTGAAGTCATAGCAGTTGATGTTCATCACCGTCATTCTTCTCAAGTCAGTCAGACCAATATTTTTAATCAAAATGAGCCATAAAAAAAAACACAATCCCAGCGGATGCGAGAATACAGAGCCCGGAAAAAAAATCAAATTCAACTAACCAGTAATGTTTCATCCATTTCCCATCATCAGGACGATAATATTATTGTTGAAGCTAATGGTGGTCATAATAATTTAACTGAAATTATCGAACCGCTAATTCGATACAAAAACCTCAAACGCAGAAAAACATCAGCAGAGCGTATGCGAGAGTTGTGATTGTAGCAGTGTATACTTCCCCTAATAAAATATTAGATGATATTATTGATTTTCTCCATCGTTCATTATTATCGTATACATCACAAGGTGCCGCCATAATTCGTAAAGATTATCATAAAATACCTATGATTTTAAGTGGATATTTCAATGTCAATTTTGCATTAGACAAATCTATAAAACTGGTTGAATTTTTAAAAGATAATTTAAACCTGTCTATACAAAATGATAAAAAAATATCTACGACAAAATCGAATACGACAATTGATGCAGTATTCACAAGGTTTCTGGATAATATTGAATGTAAAACATACATTTCTTATTTTAGTTACCATAAGCCTTTGGTTACAAACGTGTGTGATGAAATATCACTAAATATTAACAAAATGGATTAATAATAATAATAATAATTTCTGTAAATGTAAATAATAAATATTTTTAATTTACTAAAAATGAAAATTTTTCTTATACTGATACCTATCCCATCCTATTAAATTTTAAGTATAGAGTTAAAAATAATAATAATAATAATAATAAATGGATAAACAAAAAATAATGGATATAACCAAAAGAAGTTTCACTTCTTCCGCGTGTACACACTTACTGATACACGCACCCAAACTTTTTTTTTATGTGAAAAAAAAAACAATGTCCTCAATCCAAAATCATAAAAAGATGTGTGCACACTTTTCGACGAGTTCGCCGTTATGTTTTTTATGTTCAAATGAAGATGGTACGATTCCTTGATACTACAGTTTATCCGCTCAAAGCATTAAACTGGATTATTGATTGTAAAATGATAGAAGTATTTCCCAATATATTCATTGCTTATCGTCTGCTTTTGACAATTCCAATAGCTAACTGCGAATCTGAATGATCATTTTCTGTATTAAAACACATTCAACTATGGGAGATTATCTTCGTTAGCAAGGTTGAATACTGAAAGCGAGATACTTGGATTGCTCAATTTAGAAGAAATTGTAGCTACAAGACTTTGTTAAGGTAAAATCAAGAAATACATGGATCGATTAGTATTTTCTAAGCTTAAGTACTACTATGCTCATTGTAATCACTATTTAGCTAAATATTTGTTGTAATTTGAGAGTTTAATAAAATAACTGTTAACGTTTGAAATTGTGTATGCCATTTATCAGTGCAAATAATGGATAAAAGGTTGAATTTGAATCAGGTGGGGGGCACCAGACTAATGGCAGCATAGGGCACCATGTGCTTCTAATCCGTCCCTGGGAGGGGACTATGTAGAAAAGTAATAAAAGTCTCATTTATATATACCTGTGCCCCAGAGGCATAAGACACCATCTCCAGTTTTTATAAAATAGAGTTTTTTATATAGTGTTCATGTACAGACTGGCCTCTTTCTAGTAGTATATGGCACTATCTCTTAGTTATTTTTATACAACCAATATGCATGTTTTAAAGTAACACTATCTGACGTTGCTCTTGACGCAAATATAATGTTTTTTAGCTGTCCTGTAAAGTAATGTGTATGTGATATGGTGTCTTATGCCTCTGGTCTACAGATATATATAAACGAAAATTATTATTTTTTTAACCTTTCCTTTTGTCTTTGACTTTCCTTCATATAAATCATAGTGCCTGCCACATATTTTACAGACACCTGTTCTTCAAACATCGAGTATAATAGATAACTGATCTAAATATTAAATACATTTCTACTTCTATAAAAATTCATTAGTTGAATAATCAGTTGTTTTGATTATTATACGCGGGTAGTTTGAAAAGTTCTTGGCCTAACACACAGATGATGCCAGGAACAGCTAAAACCAGTGGTGTAACAGCCAAGCCCATAATGTGGGGGACCTGTGGTCTTGGGGAGGGGGGGCAACATTTTCCATACTTTTTCAAGAATGAGTATAAACCATTGAACTTAAGTAAAACTAACTTTTCCCGTATGTACTTAACATCAAAATCAAATACATTTATTTTTTTACTGTTACTTTACCAGTGATGTACTTTGAGAGTATATTTTTTGGTTAACTGCACAACAGAGCAGTGATTCCAGTTGATAATGCACCAAGGCCACAGGCCAGACCTGTATCATTATTCATTACGAGCTATGACAGGAATCTAATAAATGGGCCAAAGTACTGTATCACATTGGCAGCTTCAAATTTAGCCTTTAGAGGCCAGCACAATCTCAGAAATGTTTTGACAATTATCGATGTTTTGAGTATATATGATCCATTGTTGCAAGAGATGATCGGTGGCCCGAAGAACACGGAGAAGCTGAACTCATTCAGCTTTTATCTAAAAAAGTTGAAAATATTATTTTGAAACTCTTCGAATCTGCTCAGTATTTCTCTGTAACACTGGATACTTCAAAAGACATTAATAGAAAAGATCAACTGAGTATAATAATCAGATATGACTCAACTTCTCCTTCTTGAAGGAGGCCTACCACGTGAAAAATTAATGAGAGGTGTTTAGATTTATAGAAGTAACCAATGAAACTGGTCTAAGCTTAGAAGAAGAGATTTTAAACAGTGTTGAGGAGAGGAGAACGTATTGTGTTTATGTTATACAATTTTAGTAGCTACCACAGCCGTAAAGAGGGGTTACAGTCTGTAAAATGACCGGTGGCGGTTGGGACAGGCTAGGCGGACTTTCACTCTCACTAACACACACGGATTATACCTGCCCCTTGGTGGCTGCCGTAACTCACATACTGGGCATTTCTAGGTCAAGAGCATTTTTTTACTGTGCTCAAAAATTGCAAAACCATTATTGTTTTTGAATTCTGTGCAAAATTCTAAGACAAATGATACCAAACAACTATCAACAAGCAGTCACTGTCCTTTACAGTCATAATGAGGTCATTATCCTGTTATGAATCAGTTGTAATCGCATGTCGTCTGTTTACAAACAGATAACATTAGTCATGGTTCAAAATGGAGTGCACATAGCCATTTCCTCTATAACAAATAATGGAAATGAAAGGACATTACTCATTCATACCCAAATAGTGCAATGATATATAATGCGACACTATGCTCAATAGATTAGTCTAAGTGAAAGCTGAGTCAAGAGCAGTTGTTTTGTTCGTGGTCGTGGTGCTATCTCAGTAAATTAGTTTATATTTTAGTTTATGAAGTTAAAGGTACAGTTCCGTAGTGTTACTTTTCTTGTCTTTGTACAGGATTGCTTACTACAATGAGTTCGGCCTTAAAGCGTCAAGTGTTACGTACTCAAGCAAGAACAATGGTAGCTTCTGTGATCGAATATTTTTCTAAAGAAAAAGAAAACAATGGACCTTTGATTGACATAAAGAAAGTCTTACAAAGAGTGGCCGATGCATGTGGAATTTCACTTAGGGCAGCTCAAAAAATAAATGCTGAAGTGCGCAAAGTACGGAGCGCCAGTGAAGATGGTGAAGAAAATCTTGAATTAATGGACGAAGGGACAGCTCATGACAATAACGATCGAGAAACCCATGAAGAGAGTGTTGTTCTTCATACGCCAAAGAATAGGAAAAAGAGGAAATATCATGTAACTGGACTGGATGATTTTAACCAATCTGCTATTCGTTGCCACATTCATGAAATGTACAGAAGAAAGGAAGTCCCAACTCTCCGAAAACTGTTATCTTCTCTTCAGGATTATTCAGTGGCTCACTTCCGTCACTAGTGAAGGTATTGAAGGAAACTGGCTTTCGATATAAAAAATTCAACAACAGAAAAGTATTATTGGAGAAACCATCTGTTGCCCTGTCAAGATGCGATTTCTTTGGAAGATGCAAAACATAGATATGAGTAAGACAGTATTTTTAGACGAAACATGGATAAATGAAAATATTAGAAAAGACAAAGGTTGGACAGACGACTCAGTTAAAGGTACTCAGGCAACTCCATTAGGAAAGAGGAAACGACTAATAATTTGCCACGCAGGAACCCAGCTTGGATAGATAAAGGCACCACATTTGGTGTTTCAATCAAAGAAGACTGGAGACTACCATGAAGATATGAACGCGGAAGTTTTTGGAAAATGGTTCTTCGACACCCTGCTCCCAGCTATTCCACCTGGCTCAATGATTATTATGGACAACGCCCAATACCACTCTCGAGTGAAGGACAAAGCACCGACATCGTCTTCAACTAAGGTTGATATGAAAAACTGGCTACAAGCACGAAAGATACCCTTTCCTGATTATTATCATAAGCCTGAGCTTTATGAACTCATACGTCTCCACAAACCACAGAAGCCAACGTACGCTATGTAATTGATGCCAAATCAGCAGAACTTGGATTTAAAGTGATTCGCTTCCCACCATACCAGTGCCAGTATAATCGCATAGAAATGGTATGGGCTTACCTCAAAGGATATGTGAAGGAAAGAACAATACTTGTAAGATGAAAGATATTGAAAATTTGTTCATGGAAGCTATTGCTGCCACATTCAGTCCCGATATGTGGAGTAAATATGTCAAGCACGTGAAAAAGCTGATTGATAACGACTGGAGGAGTGAGCATCTTGATGATATATAATGCGACACTATGCTCAATAGATTAGTCTAAGTGAAAGCTGAGTCAAGAGCAGTTGTTTTGTTCGTGGTCGTGGTGCTATCTCAGTAAATTAGTTTATATTTTAGTTTATGAAGTTAAAGGTACAGACAAATAATGTTCAAGAGTTCATCATTAACTTGGCACCAGGTGACTCAGAGAGTGAGTGCGAGAGTGATACTAGCGAAGAATACGACTTTGGCATCGCTCCTCTGCAGTAAAAGCAGTAAGTGAAGACTCATGAATCTGGTGTAATAATATTAATAATTATGTACCATTAATTTAAAATGTTAATGTTTAAGTTTGCATGTTTATGGTTAATTTTCTTACATAATTGTATGCTTATTATCCTTATTCTTATTTACACGAGTTATGCTTATTCTTATTTATTATACAAGTATTAATATCACCAATTATAATTGTAGGTAATCGCATTCTGTAATATATTCTCAAAATCATTTCAAAAATTATTATAGGTTTGTTTGCATTGACGATAAATGTCATACAAGGACAGGTTAAAGCTATTATTACTAACATGAAGACTATTAGTAACATGAATAATTTCGGCTGTACGAAGTAGGATTTATTGTTACTACTGTAGATAAGTAATTTGATAAAATTTGAATTTGAGTGTAACAATATTTTATTTTTTTATTTTTCCACATCAACATTAGTTGCTTGATCAGATTTTTATAGTGATGAAAACAGAGATTTGTCGCAATTATGTCGTGTTTAGACTCATTTTTCTTAAAATTTCATGGAGGTTACAAAAATGGTAATTTCATTTGGCATTAAAATCAAATTTAAAAAGTTGTAATTATGTAGTGGATGGCACACTTTGCAAATCATACCTGCGACGCGCGGGCCGGCTGTGAGTCAGTGAGGGCACCTCAGGCAGTCTGGCTGGTCCCAACCACCACCGCTCATTTCACAGACTGTAGTATTCAAAAGGGAACAATGACATGAATTAATGGTAGTACAAGGGCCTGCAAAGGATTCCTGCAAGGGGGATCTGCAGGAGATCCAAAAGAAAGAGTTATGCCACTGGCTAAAATTGTTCACAACTTCAGTCCTTCACAGGGTATAATGTAAAACTTCAGACAGTGATGCATTTGGCAGCTTGATTACTGTGTTGAATTCCACTTTGGAAGAATCTACACAATTTTTTTCAACAGCAAATAAATAGGCTGCTGAATTCAAATAAGTCATTCGTCCATATGTGATAATGAAGATTTCAGTCATACAAAAACTGCTACAACTGAGGAAATCATTTAAAAAATCTACAGTGCCATGTTAAATAATTGGCAAGTAAAAATGCGTGATCTATCTGTCACTGAGAACATCTCAACAGATCATACTCACAGCTTACACAGATTCACACATAAAAAATCTTCTGAGTGATGGGTGCTGAATTTACTGTCATTCAGGAATGCATTCACATGAATGTTTTCAGGAGTGCTTGGGTATATATAATCACAGTCCAACCAAATTTCTATGATGATTCATCACGTTGAATGGAAAAAGTACAGAGAAGTTTTGTTGGTTTAATCATACTGAGTTAAAAGGGAACTAGGGAAAAACTCATCATTCCTTGCTAGATTGAAAACTTTCTAGATTTGAACTACCCTCATTGAAAATGCAGATGTTATTAATTACCTCAATATAATGTGTCTTGTGACTTAATAGTTTTCTTTAACACAGTTCCCACAATATAATACACAACAGAAAAACAGACCAAGTAGAACATTTCTGAACTGCACATAACGTGGCATGAAGCCTTAGGTACAGTGAGCACCTTTTGATCTATTAGTGTGCATTCAATATGTTTGGCTGACGTGCCGTCAACTAGACAAAGAATAGTATAAACAATATTCTAAAAGTAAATTTCTCTAAACACTTCTGTTAAAAAATAAATAAAAATTAAGTAACTGAGGACAACACACTTGTTAAATCTTACCCAACAAGACAAGGAAGTGTAATGTCATTTAATAGGCATTTTTCAAAGAAATTAAAAAAAAATTAAAATGGATTTCCAGATGTGACAGGATTCTTTTTTGTTTCCATGCATCCTTTTTTTATTGTAATAGAATGGGAAAAACATGGTTGGTGTCAGGATGTTTTAACAAAAATCACTATGAATTAGCTTCATTAGACTCATAAAAATATATAGCAGTTTCATTAGATTCAGGTTACAATGCAAAATATTATGAAGCCTAATGAGCAGGTAACTAAAAGAATATATAAATTAAAGAGAATAATTAACTATATAAATTTCATGGAAAGATAGAATTAGTTTTAAGATGGCTCAGTGAAACAGAGGACTCTTAAAACCATAGGGTTTGTTTTTTGATTAATTCATTAGAAGTTTATATAGTTTTGAAAGACTGCTTAAACAATCCAGCTGTATTTAAAGGTGCATCTAAAACTGTGCAATGAAATTCCAGACAGCATGCTTGAAGTAAGTAGACAAGAAATTGAAAACCAAATGAACAAACTGACTTTTTAGCAATTCAGTGTGATGAGACTGCGGATACTTCAAACCACTGTCAAATGGATATTATAATTAGATATTTTCTGAATGAAAATTTACATGAGAGATTCTGAAGTTTCTTAACAGGCACTGATAAATCATGTAATAGTTTAACACAGTACATAAAAAGTGAGCTAGATAAGTTGATTTCAAACTAAACTAAATGCACAAACTTACAATAGTGCAAATATAATGAAAAGTGTTATAAGTGGTGCTCAAACAAAAATAAACAATATATAAATATGCTCACTTTGCTCACTGTTAAGCACATCAATTAAATTTCCTTATACAAAAAACAACAAGCTACATTGCAAAAGTGGACATTTTGTTCACAAATTTATCTGCAATACTCATTTTTTTGACCTCTACTCACAGAGGTGATTTATTAGAAGAAATTGTAAATCGAAAACTGCCAAGAGTTGTCAATACGCATTGAAATTATAACACACATACAGTCAAAATCACGAACCAAGAATATACATTATGAGAATCAAGAAAAATTAATCAAATATTTTGAAGAATTTGAGGAAAACTGTTACTTGAAATATGTTTTGAAGAACTGTGGAAGAGCTTCTATTCTGACTTCATTTATTTCACATCTTTTGGCATACCGGTATAGGTATATATTATTTAACCAGTTTCAAAACATAGAAAGATAGTATACATAGCATATATTAGAAATTCTATCGATTAAATAGACAAAAACAAATAGCAATGACAAAAATGAAGAAACAAATCCTGAAAATAAAAATTCCACATCACAAAATAAGCAAGTGGATAATTTTCCAGGTAAAAAAAAAAAAACACTTTTGTACACAGGGCACTTGGAATTAACACAAATAATTTTCCCTATTATTGCCAGAATTTTCCATCATTAACTTTTAAAACAGTCATTGAATTTTATCCATTGTTACAAGTTAAGGACTGAACTGAAAGTAACTTATTCAAGTAAAGATTTACAAAATATTGTAGGCATCCTAAACATGCTTTTGTGCTACTGACAATGGGTTAAGTGATACATTTAGCAAAACTGTCAAATTATATAAAATTGTTGTGACAACTCCCATGTCTGCTGCAGAATCTGATATATGTTTTTATACTCTTAAATGAAAACATTCCTAAGAATCACAATGAATCACAATGCTCTAGCGATAATATTGGTTAATAAGAACTTAATCCACATGAAATTTACAAGTTGTAGAAAAATGTATTTCTCAGAAGACGGAACACTTGATTTTATGTACAAGCAATAATTTTAATTTGTCACATAACATGTTGTATGTATATATACAGTTATCTTTACAATTTTGCATGTGGATACAAAGTTATGTGTAAAACTTTTCACATGACTGTCTTTTTTGTATTCTGTCATAAAAATATAAACAGTATAAATGTATACAAAATAAATTTGAACAAATTGTGTATCTAAAGACTTTCTGTTTTGTGTTATCATTGTTTAATTTGTATTAAAACCTAACTGAAGACAGAAGGTAAGTTCAGGTTTCATTATTATTAAATTGATAATAAAATTTTATTATTTCGTAAGGCATTATACAATACTAATACAATAATAAACCCCCTCCTCCCACCAGTGTAATTATCACAGGCTACCACTGTACACGACACCTATAATCAGTCCGAGTGTGAAGCAACTTATCAGACTCTGATCTGGCATCAAAGAGCCAGAAGGTATAGTACTTTATAGGATGTACTGAAAGACTGCAACAAAAACAGTTGTTCTGAGAGACATTTATAAACCTAAGTTTGGAGAACACCCCATTATATTTTTGTTAATTCATACTTCAACCATTAAACAGCACCACGCTAAATTGCATCCATAATTTTATGAAACTAACACAAATAAGTAAACATTTAATCATTAAAATTAATACAAATAATTATTAAATTTTAAAACAGAATATAATTACCATAATGAGTAATGTTTAATTAATTAATTTTGTAACTCACCATCATAAAATTTGTTGGTTAAAAAATTTGTTTGTTTATATTAAATCAGTTTTAACAAATTTGTTTACTAAAAGCATAAATAACTTCTTCACGTTCAGGATTCAAAAGACTGGCTGTCAAACAAAGTCAACATTTTATATACAAAAAGTTTTTAATGACACAGTATGAAATACTTAATTATTCTAACACAAAAAGTATTTTAAAACTGAGATAATGGAGCATGAATACTTTTAGACAATCTGAAATATTTATAACTGATTATTTTCACCTATAAACACAGTATTGTACAGTTTTGTTCATTAGTCAATCACAAGAGAAAACACACAGTCACAAAACTTATATAACTTAAAAAAAAATTCACTAGTTGATCATTTGACTCTGGAGTACTCTTCTGCAAACCAATTAACAAATGAACATAACACAACAAAAAGTCTGTGTTAACTGAAATATACTAAAACATTCTGACTTTTCATGTTGTCTGCTTTAAAATATATCAGTCACAGATGCACACATGACTTTCACACTGTACTTAACCATTCCAGTAAAGACACTAGGAACAATAAATGACTACTGTCATTTGCAAACTTGCATGGCATGGTCAGAATTTACTGACAATGCTTGCCTTGATGCAAAAACCAAGTCTATTAACCATATTCATAATGACTGATATTTCATTCCAATTATGATAAAACACTTTAGAACACTGCTGTCAAAATATGGTTAATATATTATATTGTGTTTCATCAAGAATGTGTTCATTAATATCACCAAATTAATGTTCAGTAATTTTTTAATTTTTTCACTGTATAAAAATGGAACATGCTTATTTTTATTTATTTCTTTAACTATCAAATAAAAATGGGTATTGTTATTAATGTATTTTAATACAAACTACATTTACTTACTGTTTAAATAAATATAATTATTTCACTACCGACTCGGGACACAAATTTTTATGGGTAAAAACCTAAAGTTTTACCTTATAACCTGAACTGGTTTCGCTTTTCAAAAAGCTTCTTCAGAGGTTGCCGCTGGCATCACTGTCCGTCTTGTTGTTGGCGACGGAATCGATTTTTGAAAGATCAATGTTGTGTGTGTGTGGGGTGTGATATGTTCGAATAATGCGTGTGATCTGAATTGTGTCTGTTAGTTTAGGATGTTGTTTTTGTGTGTCTGTATATTTCCAATTGTTCTAGAGTGTCTAGTTTTCAGCCTTTTGTGTGTACGTGTATAATGTTCATGTTACTGTCGATGTTTTTGTATGCGTGGTTTGCTTCAATGAGGTGGTTTGCAAAGGTGGATTCTGTAGTGGAGTGGAGTGCCTTTGTGTATTCAGTGTATCTTTGTTTGAAGCTACGTCCTGTCTGGCCTATGTAGAATACTGTTTAAAGTTTAGAACCTCGATCGTTTTACCTTCTGAAACCTGCCACATTACTGAATTCTTATGCTAGAAGTAAATGTTTTATAGAATTTGAATCTGTCCAATTACAACTACACAACCAATCCCACAATTTTCAAGACTAGATATAAAAAGTATATTCCATTTTTATTTTTATCACTGGTGTTTTAATTTCATTTCTTAGTAGTGTGTATCTCATTTTACATCAAAGAAAAGTAATCATCTGAACTATTTTGTCCTATAATGAACAAAGTCTATTCTACTGACTTATTTCTACAATTTTATAATATCTTTTGTATACTCTAGTTGTTTACTGACTACTTGTCATATAGGCCTTACATACATACATACATATATATATATATATATATATATATATATATATATATATATATATATATATTGAATTTACCTCAAGATGTTTTTTTCCTTAGTAGGTACATGTTTCGGGTACCATTTTGTACCCATCCTCAGCCTACGCTGTATCTTTTGTACATATGTACTTCACCAGACACAAAAACCGGAAGGCTGAGGATGGGTACAAGATGGTACCCGAAACATGTTCCTAATAAGGAAAAAAAATATCTTGAGGTAAATTTCATTATAAATATTAAATGTATATATACATACATACATATATATATATATATATATTACCGGTACTTTAATATTTATAACTAAATTTACCTCAAGATATACTTTTTTCCCTATTAGGAACATGTTTCGTTGGCATTTAATAACATCCAGCAACCAACACACAAATACTTCACCAGAAACAAGATGGCGAAGGCTGAAGATGAGAGAACAGGAACTCTCGAAACATGTTCCTAATAGGGAAAAAAGTATATCTTGAGGTAAATTTAGTTATAAATATTAAAGTATTATATACATCAAGAAACGGACTGTAGCAGAAAGTGATTGAAATATATATATATATATATATATATATATATATATATATATATATAACATGGTTTACAGATTCAGAAATTTCCATTACATCTTCCTGTAACAATACAAGAGAATATAAACATCACAAAGACATTCTATGTTTGTAACATTCCTCAAACTGTTTTCATGTAGTATAAGATCAATCTACTCAATTAACATTCAACTAGCAGATGCACAGTTTTAATAAGTGGATATGTTACCATATAGTCCGATGGTGAACAATATTGGTTGACTAAACTAACTTTTAGTCAAATAGGACTTTCAAAGTGACAAAGCATTGTACACTCACACACACACACCCCCCACAATAACAATGATCACCACCAGTTCCTACAGAAGAATATTATGTTTAATAGTATGGGCTTACATTACTATATGGCTAATGGCATCACAGGTAATACAGTTAATTAAAATAGAACACACACCTCTGATGAAGTGTGCAGTGCAATACACGAGATGTACATCAGCATTTTAAACACAATGAAATCATTTCATCAACATTTTACTAGAAATGGTAAATTTAATGACTATCAGCGCACAAAAAATGTACAGGAAAATGTCGCTTTGTTCATAATATTACCACTTTATAATAGTAACTGACTCACCCCTTGTTCTACTGGTTAATGCTAACACCTCTGGTTCAAGTGTAGGTCCTCCAAGAGGTCCGTACAGTTTGTACCCAGATTTAAGACAAAGAAGAAAGTGTCTTAGGCACTGACGTTCAGAAAATTATGGACAGTCTTTATGAATTTGCTACCCTAACTCTTTGCAGATATATAAAAGTATTATAATTATTTGTTAGGAGTGACATGCGCCTAAAATATGGGAGAACAGACAGTTCAGAGTTTCCGTTAAAAGAAAGCTGCTGAAACTCACATCCTGCATATTATTAAGTATTCTGACAGTATAAGAAATTATTTTTAGATGTATGTACACATGCGAGCATGCAAACATGATTGTATAATAATATATATAAGCACACTCATGACATTTCCTTCATCAGAAGTGCGATAAAACATATTTACTCATACAGCTCCCTAACAGAAGCCACCATCTCAATTAAGATGAAACTTACCAATGTGTAATTAAATTAACAAATTTATCCTACCTTACTTGCCTCTATAAAAACAAAACATGTTTTTAAGAGAGATGAAGCATTTTTTTTTAATTTTGCAACCGTTTCATTTCTTTATGTGAAGTATAATACCCAGGGGCGGATTAACCATTAGGCTGACTAGGCTGTAGCCTAGGGCGCAGCACTTTGGGGGGCAAAAAACTTTCGCTAAAAAGTAATAAAATTTTACAGCTAAATGTAAAATTGGTAATAAATTACAAGGATACAAATTTGAGTTCATTTTTAACACAAGCGCCTGTTTGCAAGAAATTATGGTAAAACTGTACATAAATAATAGAAGTGCTTTCCAAACTGTTTTCTCCAGTTATGATCATCAGCGGCTGGCGCTCATAGAACTAGTCGTTTTATCGCCGGCGCCAGGATAAACTGACCAGTGTAGCAATCTTGTTCATGGAAAGTGACTTTCTGCAAGGACTTGATTTCAGTGATTGCAGCGATACGTCAAACGGTTTGTCTCTGTGGATCTGCACGAGTGCTAAAACAGCATGTAGGAAGACGCTGAGGACATAAAAACGCATCCACAGACATATCTACGAGTACTACACAAAATGTACAGTAGATATACAAGTATGTTATGTAGACTGCCTGACTATATCCCGATTTAACAAATCATCACGCATTGATAGAAAACTGGTTTTAAACATAATGACAGATTCCTATTTTATACTCTTTGCTATAGTGTTTATCTTTCAAAAGGTAATGCACCCTTATTTTATTCAATCAGCATTTTTGGCACTACATCTTCATTAATTACTGTTTTACCCAAACATTTCACTCCAGTTTTCAGACCCTTACCATCAATTTTAAGCTAGGGCAGCAACAATATGCTCGTCTTCTCCACACTCATTCTCTGAGCAATGCTTGTAGGCCATCTTTACATTTTACTAGTTGAAGTCATTAATCATCTTGCCAGCCTCAACTGAATTTAAGTACAGCAATATGCTTTCAACATGCATAGTTTGCACGTTAAAAAAAATCCATCCATTTTCATCTCTCTAATCTGGTTATGCAACACTTCAAATGACACTGGTATCATTTATCTCCCGGCTGTACTTATTGCTACCTTACTTGATTAGTTTGAGTCAATAACCAGTTGACAATATATGCAAATATTACTTTCCTATCCTTTGTTCTTCTAAACTCTGCATCGTAACAGATTTTTGTTAGTCAGAAAAAATGTTCTCATAATCAAGAAAACCATACAAAGTGGTTTCTTGTTATTCATTACACCATTATTGAAGTTGATTTACTGGATTTCGTTGTCCATGACGTGTCCGTTACTTAACTAAATATAATTAATTCACTACCGACTCGGAACACACAAGTTTTTTATGGGTAAAAACAAAAGTTTTACCTTATAGCCTGAACCGGTTTTCACTTTTAAAAAGCCTCTTCAGCCACTGAAGAAGCTTTTTAAAAGCGAAAACCGGTTCAGGCTATAAGGTAAAACTTTTACGTTTTTACCCATAAAAAACTTTGTGTTCCAAGTTGGTAGTGAATTAATTATATTTGATTTACTGCTTTAGCATTTCCACACATGTAAATTCTTCACACAGTAGTATGTTACCCAAAGACTTTTTTTCATATTTATCAATACAATTTCCTTGTGTCAACATTTTGAATATCGTTGTTCCATATGGTACTAAGTATTTTACACATACCAATTTTTTTTAAATATATTTTTTACACTTAAAACAAATTTTCTACCAGCACAATCAATAACATCAAAAGAATTCTGGTAATGTATAGTATAGTTCTGGTAAATGTATAGTGAATTTCTTAATTTAGTGCGTTAATTTATGCTGCCTAAAAATAAAAAATTAACTATGTGCATTTGTATTAAACAATCATACTTTCTTTTAAGTTTGTTTATAAATATATATTTATTATTAAGTTTAAATGTTCCTTTGAGATCAGTTTCAATGTTTTCGAAAATGCATTTTTTAGACATTAATATCTGGAAATATGCATATGTTAGACACTCGTTCCATCTGTTTGTTGAGACCATTAGAAAACATTGTCCATGTATTTTAAATGGGAGAAAATGCACTACAAAATTATCTTGAACAACATACTACTTTTGCTATTACTGAACGTAAAAACATAAAAATGAATATAAAAATAATCAAGTAATCAGTATGACAAAAAGTTACTGTAAATTATTAAAAAAATTATCTCACCATGAAATTTCAAATTTATAGGAAAAGATTCTGCGGCTTTAAATTATAATCATCTGACTAACTTCTGTTCCATATGAGATAGCTCCAGAGTGTAAGCGAAATGATTTTAGAGTGAACATACTACTTTATAACAATATTAAAATCATTTTGATCAGAAGACAGGTTCCCAAGACAATACTTTGTGTATGAAATCAGAAACAACTCTGGTCTTAGTTTATAACACTCGTTAAAATTAATTTTGAAATATGGTTTTCATGTCGAGTGAATTTTTAAAATGCAGTGATTTATTTCTTTTACATAGGAATTCACCTACAAAATTATTACCAACATTAGTTTTTCAAGATAAACCTACAGTTTCTACAAGATGCAGATTAGAAAGAGTTCAGTGTTAAGTTTCCTGTATAGTTGTATGTAGCATATAGTACCATAATTATTTTTTTATTTGAAAATTAACTGCTAATAAATGTTTATTGTTCACATAAAGAAAATATATCTTTCACCGCTATTGTGATGTCTTCAAGTCTGAGTCTGTGTCAAAAAATATTTATTCTTGATAAAAGCATGTTTGCAGAAAATAATTAAAAGATAAACTATTCAACTGAAACCACCTATTATCAAGCACACATGTGCCAGTGTCTTCTACCCACCAGAGTTGCAAACTTGCATTCACGTGAGTGCGTGCACACACACACACACACACACAGTTCCTGCTCATGTATAAAATTTATAAATATTTATGTAGCGATATTTAAATTTTCATTAAATTTATACAAACTTTTGTCATGTTTGTATTTCGTACTAACCCTAGACAAACATCTTATTACCATTAAATTTCCTCCCATTGGAAAAATTTATATAAGATTTTGTATGCATGTACTTGTTGAATGTCATAATAATAGTGATATGTACATCTATACAAGGGGGGACCCAAAAGTAACGAGAATTTTTCTCTGGCAGTTGGTAGAACGCTAGTTCCGACTTCTCCCGCTAGGTGCCTTCATAGACACCATTTTGTATCAGTTGCCCTAGCGGCATTGTTGTGGAAACATTAGCGCGGTCAGTGTGACTATATTTTGTAAGCGCTGTTTCACGTTTACGGCGATTTGTCAATGGCAGACATTAAATACCAACGTGCTAACATCAGGTTCTGTTTCCTGTTAGGGAAATCAGCAGCAGAAACTGTCGCAATGCTTCGGATGGCTTATGGGGAGGAAGCTTTGAGCCAGGCAAGGATTTTGAGCCAAGAAAGCACACGCGGAACGAATTTTGCTGCAACACGTTTCATCTTCAGATCTTCAGTCAAAATTCGTTGGCATGAACTCCAGGATATTCCAGTCATTTCCTCCAATTCATCGATTGTTCTACGACGATCAAACATGATCGCAACACGGATTTTATCAATGTTTTCGTCCGTTTTGGAAGTCGAGGGACGTCCCGGTCGTGGTTCGTCTTCAATTGACATTTGACCACTTTTAAAACGAGAAAACCACTCGTAAATCCTTGCCTGGATCAAAGCTTCCTCCCCATAAGCCATCCGAACCACTGCAACAGTTTCTGCTGCTGATTTCCCTAACAGGAAACAGAACCTGATGTTAGCATGTTGGTATTTAATGTCTGCCATTGACAAATCGCTGAAAACGTGAAACAGTGCTTACAAAAAATAGTCACACTGACCGCGCTAATGTTTCTACAATAATGCCGCTAGGGCAACTGATACAAAATGGTGTCTAGTGAATGCACCTAGCGGGAGAAGTCGGAACTAGCGTTCTACCAACTGCCAGAGAAAAATTCTCGTTACTTTTGGGTCCCCCCTCGTATGTTACAAAGTTCTATTTTTCAGAATACATATATTGCATATATGCTATTTTTAAATTTAGTTTCAAAATGTTTTGTCATCAGTTATTTTTTAACAACCAACACAAGAGAACAAATAATTGGAAAAAACATTAGGCGATCTCAAATACATTAGTAGTATAGTGTTGATGTTTTGTAAATGTGATTTGTGTTACAGATTTACTGTTTACAGTAAAGTTAATTTTCAATTATTATTATTTTAACAGATTATTATTGGTATTAATATAATTCATGTCAGTAACTAAACTGAATTAAATAATTTACATGGAGTAAAATATTTGTGAAATGAGTGATGGGCCATGTAAAAGAGGGGGGGGGCAATTAAAAGTGGTGACAAACTGTAATTAATGTGTTCAAGTATTAAAGATCTTTTCACTCAGAAAAAAATTAACTCCACGTGAATGTCAGTCTACTACAAGTCAGGCAAAGTGTGTAACAGAAAGGGTAAGCAAAGAAGTTTTAGTAACAGCTTGCATGCTCCTAAGTTTATATATGTAGTGCTTTGATGTGATAATGTGTTCTTAGAACAATGCTACCATTTTGTCTACTCCAACCAGATTGTTACATCAGTGAAATGGCATTTTCTTGTTCAATCCATTTTGACTCAACACTGCCACAATTTTGATTCATCAGTTACCAACTCATCAATTTTTACTTTGAAACATGGCTGACAATTGTTAATTTAATGATTCAATTTTTGTCATTTAATATTTCATGTTTTTGTGATTTAACATTTAGAATTAGTATTTAATATTATTAGTATTAGCAAGTTAATATTTTTATACCATGTATTTATACCTTGGAAAGTAATAGGGCAATAAACAGTTATGAGAATAATAACATGTTGATGTTGAAGGTGATGATAATTATAATAAGTTATAGCAGTAATTTTTGAGAAAAATTATCATCCCTCAGAACTTTATTTACACAGTCACAGAAAATTATCTGTATTGGTTACAAATATATTTCAGTAACAAATGATAAAAGGCCAACGGTCAGATTGTAAAGTAGACAAGCGATAAGTAAAGATGCTGTTAAAGAATCTTTCACCAAACAAAAAGTACACTATCATTTTTGATAATGCTGAGTTTTGTCATCATTCTAAGTTAAAATTCAGAACACCAAATATGTCCACTGCAATACACAACATGGTAACCTTTATGAAAGACCACAATTTAAAGATTCCTGACCTCCTTTTCATTAATTATGTGTTGCTACAAATTATTAACAATTCTATTATTGAAACAGTTCATTATTGATGAAACTGCACAATAGAATGGGTGCAAAATGTTGAAATTCCCTGCCTACCTTATGGATGAGCTGGTATGGATGCGCTTAAAAGGTATAGCAAGACAATTTAACGTCACACTATCAATAAGTTCTAGTGGCTTCGAGATTTTGTGGGAACTTCTACTTATAATACATGCAAATTTTGGAGGAAAAATGTGCGAGAGACATGCCACATTAATATGAGTTGTTTGCAACGGGAAGTGGAAAACGATAACAGATAATTCATTTTAAAGCAATGGCAGTTAGGAAGAAAGTAGTTTAGATAAAAACTAACATGTCTTCTTTTAAAAGTACTGACATTAGCAAAATAAGGAGGCTTATGGTAACGCACCAAATTTTTTCTTGGATTATATAAAATGGGAATACCAATTTTTTCTTGGACTGATGACAACAATGTAGTTATATGGGAGTGGCATTACACCTGACTGATAACACTGCTGTGGTTACTTGTTAAAATAAAACTACTATACCTTTGCCTAACTCTCACAATTTAGTCTACACAACACTAAACTACTTCAATGACTTTTTGCAGAAACCATTTTGCTTGCTACTTTTATCAAGGCGATGAGTGGACTCACCCAAAATAGGTCGAATAGGTAATCACCCAAAATAGGTCGAACTATTTCAACATAGGCATCATCCCTTTAACGCCCAGGAATTTACTGTCCTCAGAAACTGGCCTAGGACACTCTGTTAAATGCTGGAACATCAAAAAGTGAATTTGACGCACAACATCAACAAATTGTTAATAATCCAAATATAAATGTCCTAATATAGGCCGATAACAACCAACAATCAAACCACTGATTTACATAACCTAAATAAAGAGTATCAAAGTTCCTTAACAATAACAGGCGAAGAGCTGGCTGAGTAAGGCGCCAGAGTGGTAGCACGTATTACTCATAACTTCGTAATCACCTTTTTATTGTAGGCAAATGATCTTCTGTATCAGAACGTTCTTGAAACCAAATTAAAAATATAAACCTTTATCTATAACTTTCTCACTGTGAGTTACTATCTGAACTAAAAATTGTTTAAATACTCATTTCCTACTTTCTTTACATTATGTGTATAATTTTCTCTTCAGATTTATGAAAAATATCAGGTTATACGAAACTCAGGAATTTTTTATTCTCTTGATGTGCACATCATTGTATCCCATAGAATTTTCTCTTTGAATCCATATATGATACTTGTAACTTACTCTTCTGATATAGCAGTAACAAAAGAGAAATGAAAATAATGCGTTTTAGTAACGGTTCTACACAGTGAATGTTTTTAGAATAACTACAAGGTCAGTGGTCTCAATATTATTTACACAGTGCTCTCAACACTTGGAACAGCCATTGATGAGTACTGTTGAATTCAGTTAGGAAGTACAGTAACTTTATTTCATGCTGGATTTTTATAATCCCTTACGTGTTATTTACAAAAATAACACAATAATAACATAATGACCGACTTGAGGATTGTAATTTATAACATTAAAAAGGCCTCTTTTTAAACCCGTTTAAATTACTATATACATTAATCAATATCTTCTAAAAATATGAGCTGAGTGCTAACAAAATATTTATTCAGAGCAAAAATAGTTAATTCTTTTGAAAAGAATGCTCATACTTTTTTCATTTGTTTCAACATATTGGACTACTGAATTAATTTTTTGTAGTTATTTACTTGACTTTCAAATCAATATATCCTGGTATTGTATCACCTAATTTCTAAGCAACAATGATTTGATACAAATATTTTGTATTGGCGTATGATTTCCAATTTTGTTTTGTTAAATAAAGAAGACACTTGATTGTTCTCTAGCTTTGGAACTAAAAGTAAGCTCACAAATTCAATAGATAGACACATGTATAGATCTGCATACATATGGAATTGTTAAATACACATTTACAATAAGCTAAACTGCTTTGAAGAAGAGGTTTTTGGGCCCTGCACTGAAGCAATGTTGGAGCAATTCTAACGAAAAAGGAAGACACTTTCTCTATAGTGTTGGGGTTCACGATTACTGGTTTTACAAAAGGAATGTTCCAGCTGCATAGGTTTCAGCAGGATCGAGGATTTCAGTTAGTGCAATGCTTAGGTAATTTACGGAGTTTATAGATATTACAATAGTCTGATTGGTGAGAGTGAACAAGATTAATAATGAGAGATAAAGAAGGAAGACTGTGATGACAGAACGTGGTATACACAATACAAAGATAAATAGGACCATAAGTAAAATCGCTGCAAATGTGTAGTCTGCTGGACTTGACAGTCAATTTTGTTGAAGGAGCTGCTCAGAATACGGTGCACTTGTAAAAAATATACACGAAGTTTGTTAACTACAAGCAAAATTATATGATTTACACATATCTTCTATGAGTGAGGGCATTAAAGATGAGTCATGGCATTATTTATATAGTTGTTAATTTTGATTTGAAGGGCTTATGGGTTAAGTTCAAACAAACAGCCAGAGTGTGGCAAGTCCGTAACAACTTGACTCGACCTCATTTGTGAGAATAATGATCATGTAATCAAGTTTTATATTTTAATAGTATGAGGCAGGTGAATACAAAGGAGATGTTACATCAAAGGCGCCAACTGTTTTGTAGCATCTGCTGTATCATATTTTTTACACCAGAGAAAACCACATGTTTTATCATCACACCATGCCTCCCCCAACTATACAGTTTTTGATTTCAGAAAACATGGCAGTTACTTCCCCTCTCTGATCAAAGGCATGACTTTCACCGCTACTGTCAGGTCTTCTCACATCCACTTCAATCATTTATTGGTTGAACATTAAAATAAAACTGATGTACATACAATTCAAAATCTATTTAATTCTATGCACTGGTGAAAATTATAAAACCTGCATATGTTTAATGTACCTATGCTTTACACACATATCGTTATCTGCGAAAACTGCTTTTTACTCATACACAAAATCCTACACAGAATCATGATTCTTATTTTAAAATAAATACCATATTTGGTAAAACTTCTGCAACAGCAAAATGTTGTGGAAACTTTATGTAATTGTGACTGAAAAACCTAGTTTTTCAGCACTAACAGTTACAGCCAACAATTAAGATATAAACAATACCGACATACTTGGGCATTTATTTTTCCAAAATTTTATAAATCACAAGATTTAAAATAAATATCTACTAAATACAATATCTATCAGAACTTTAGAAAGAACACACTGTACAAGAAATTATTATTCTTACATGATTAACCTATACTACATATTTTAAAGGCTAACATATTATAATAATAGTACAAAACAATTATGTACAGATACAAAGTTTAATTTTAAATGATACAAGAGATGGTGTAGTGTGTTGACACACAAAACCTACTTAATAAAATATTTTAAAAGGCAATCATGTTGTTTATGTTGCTTTTTTTTAGATAGTATGTTATCAAGTGATGTTATCAGCAAATCATTCTGTCAGTCTTCGTTATCTCTCCTGAAGTACTCGTAACAGTAAATTTTGAAATGAAAACAACCTGACTGCCTTTGTATCAAAATAAGTCACAGCCATTCTCACAATTAAAATTCATTAATTGCACACATTCACTAGTACAAAATAAAATTATTATTAAAAATTTAAAGCAATAGTAAAACAATTTTTATTTTAAATCTCTAGATTAAAGACAAAAAATTAAAGTCTTGACTCTTTTAATTAAAAGTATGACAATTTTCCAAATATAACGAGAGCTAATAATAATTCCTAGACATTATCATACTGAAGTTCCAATTTTTATATTCTAAATCACATTATAAAATTTCCTTTTTTTTTCATTTTACTTTTGTTTTTATGTCTAAAGTTTTCCAGCACAAAAGCTACGTGATACAGTCTTTTTAACATTATCACGATGTATCAGTTTTGCCAGTTTATGGTTACCAACAGTAACACTACTCACAGATAAAATTTTTAATTATTCAGTTCATTCATTAAATGTCAATAATACGTACTCATTAATGTACCCAACTTTTATTGGTATCTGGGTACTAAATAATTACTCCTTTACAAACGTTTCACAGATCACATGTTTTTGTTATATCGAAATACAAGAGTTTACTCATTCATTACAGTTTCATTAAAACATTTCCAAGGAACAGTAGTCAACAAAAGTTCAATACTTTTGATTTATATTCGTAAGTCAAATTCATATTTAATCTCTTAATTGCAGTTAAAGTGTATAAAAAAATTAATTTGTTATATACACTATGTTACTATAATTAGTCATTTTTGTTCTTCAAATTTTGTAAACATATAAACGATTTTACAAACAGTCTATGAAATAGGACTGTGAATTAACTTATCCATAGCCGTCAAGAACACACATATATGTACAAGCTAACATTTAAGAATACTTTAATTGTTATTATTTTTTAAGAATAAATTTATACATTTAAGGAAAATACAGCTTGTTATACAAAGAAATATACAATTAACTGATCCTGACTTTGTAACTACTAGCTGGTACACCAGACTAAAAAAAACTATGGAATGCATATAGTCTCCAGTACACACAACAAAGTTACTAGATTAATATAAATGATAAAAACACAAACACGTTAAAAAAACTTATGAAATTATTCTTACTCTGTATGTATAAAATCTATCTATCAAATTCAGTTTTTTTTTATAAGGAACTAGCTTCACCTAACATTTACATTTTACTAATCGTTTTTGTTTTAATTGCCTTATGCTTAGAATAACAAGTTACACTCACATCTGAACCTTTAAGAAATTACTGAAGAACTTACATAGTCACAAGTTTTAACAATTTTTAATAGCTTAATACTTTTATATTCTGTCAGACACAGAATATATTAAAAATTATATGAAACATGTTTATCATTACTTTATACTTATTACTAATCAGAACATTAACTTAATACTACAAACAATCCACTAAAAAATACAAATTACAAAAAATTATTTATACAACCTTTTTAATTAAATGCAATTATATGAGTCATGAATAAAACAATAATAACAACAATGTTATTATCATTTAAATTATAAACCATTTATTAAGTAGTTTATACATCAGAACAGCTGGTGTTAAGCTTTTGATGAAGAAATGCGTGAAGACCGTTTACACGTTGTAAAGGCAATGCAACTGACTCGTTTTGTCAAACATTTGAGTGGAGATGTAGTAACTCTTGCTGAAAATACAAAAAAATAATTTAGTAAATACTTATGCTATTAGTTACTTCATAATAAAATATTTTCAGTTCTGTAAACCCAAACTTCTTTATATTTCTTTAAATCTTTTATTTCATATCAATTCTAAAGGCTGTTTTATAGATAATTTGTAACTTCAGTCCAGCCCACTTGAGAGGGTATTTACAGCTTATCGGTTGTAATAATTTTTGCTTTAATTTGCTATATGCCTTCATTTTTCTGAATTTTTAATGTTCAATAGTAAATATCTTCACGTTTTTTTGTATTTTAGTCTTATGGTTAGAATTACTGGATTTAGTTTCAATTAAGGTTCAATTTCAATTACAAAATATTTTTATTTAAATTTATGATTAAAATTATTAATTAAAAGTCTATTTTTTTCAAACTTCTGGCTCCAAAATTATGAAGTTACTGAACTTCAATTTTTTAAAGGTTAAAAGGTTATATCTACTCAGATTATTGTTGAAATTATGCATATTTTCTCAAAATTTACAAAAGTGCCCTCAGAAACTGTGTAAATTTCCAATTTGTTTTAAACCCAATATCTAATCTAGTTCAATTTTTAACAATTTAAATTTAATTTCAGTTGTAGTAGAAAGAGCAATACAAATTGTGACACTGATATTTATGTGGTATTACAGTTTACAACACTCCAGGCCAAAACTACGTAACTAAAATAAAATTAATGTTTTTTTTATGTTTAAATTCAGTAAGCAAATATAACAGAAGTAACTAATCCAGACTAGAATCTCAGTTACTATAAATAAAAACTGTTTTCTGAAAAGCTGCTCAAAAAGAAATTCAAAGCTTTCATTGGGTACAAACAAAAACTGCACTGCATCTGTTTGTTATATAGTACAACACAAATGGCAATATAACGAGCACACTTTATTATGTGTAATAAGAGCCAAAAACACACCTCACCATTTATATCAAACAGACAGTTCTAACATCAAAAAAATGAAATTTTACTGTCAGTGTAGTAAAAAAATATTTCAATAACCTCTGGTTCCAAAAATATTTTGATATGAATGGTGACAAATTTTTTTTTACCCAATACATGGTCCATGTGATGGCACAGTTAAAAGATGTGTAACCATGACTAGCAGAGAAAGACCGTATCATGATCTTGACACCTACACGGTAATGATATTGATATATACAGATATGTTTTATTTTGTAAGAAAAATATTATTGTCATTATTTTTATGTACATCCTTGTAAAAATAAAGTTACATGGATCACCATTAGACATCACCACTAAATGTAAAATCAATACAGGTGGTTCATGAGTTATAGGCAATATAAATTCTAGAAACATGATGTTATTACAATAATCATGATGGCAATAATAATGGTAAATTATTAGTGTATGTTCTGGGCATCAGCTAATTTTGGTAACCAAAACCAAAAGCAGTTTTCGGGGGTTATATGAACTGCAAACAATTTTTAGAAACATCGAAGGAAACAAAAATCTTTGACATCACTAGCTTTTACAATTACAAAAATACACTCTTATGTACGTAACAAAAATATTCTTTTAAACACTGTACACATGACACTAAATAATTTCAGACTTCCCTAAACATGTATTTTCAGTCAGTGCCAAATACTAACAATCTAAAACATAAAATTACCTGATGAACGCCGACTTGCTCTGGTGGCGCGCAGACTTTGTTCTCTTCGCCGCAAAACCTCTTCCATTGCTGGGGTAAGGCCATTACCTTCGCTTTCAACAGGACTATTACATCGACTACACAAAATGAAATGGCATCAGAAAAATTTTATTTAATCATATAGAAACACATGGTAGACAAAACATGAAACGGAAATGTAATATAATATAGAACATGATCATATAATAACAACAGTTTTTAGTTTTGTTTCCCTTAAAATCAAATGTTTTGCTGTACTATAATAAGGAATCCTCAGTGGCTTAACTGAGGATGCCTTTTCATAATATGTCTGAAAGGTTTGGTTTCAAGAAAAAACATCATGTGTTGAAAAAAAAACCTGTTGTTATTCATGAAAACCACAAAAGTTTACAAGTGATCATGTAATCTAGAATACACTTACTTGGGGATTTTACAAGACTGTCTTTAATAAACAATTAAAATATATTGGCGAGAACAATTATTTTTAAATTATTCAAATATTAAATACAAATTAACTTGTATGCGCAAGTAACTGTTTAAAACTAAAATAACAGAAGCAACTGAGTTTTATATTATTTTTCTTTTTTAACAATATGATAAACTGAGTTCACAAATTTGAACATCTATAACAATTCCATCTTAGGTATATGCTATAACCATGGGTAATTATCAGAAATGAGACCGAAACACAGTCATAAAATGTAAAATGTACAGTAGGACCCTTTATCACTTTAATAATATTTAACAGCTTACACATTTAGGCATAAAGGTTTGGTTATACAATATACTGCCCACAGACATTCGTAGTCCTTCAGTCTTCGACTGGTTTGTACCCTCCCCGCATATACCCGTGGTGCGTGTGGTACTGATTCTCTCACAGGTATATGGGACCTACAGTTTAACGCCGGATCTGAACAGCATAGTTGGGGAAGGTTTATACTAAGCAGGATACCTCTCGCTGGTTTGCCATTGCCCACAGACATTATATAGCTTAAATAATGCACAAAATGTATATACTCTTTTTGTTCAGTAAAAAGGTAAAACAAAAATCAGATTCCTAATACTGGGGTTTAACTGGTATTTTCCTAACGGAACTATCTTTCCCAACTGAAACAACAATAACCAGATATCTTACTGTACTACATATTTTTATGATTGACATCAAATTACACTTGTGTTAGCACTACTGATATGCAGCACTATAATTTTTGGAAATAAAAAGAATTTTAATAATATGCTAAAAAGACAAAATTTATGTAAACAATTGAGATTTGTGTAAGTCGATATGATTTTATACAGAAAAAGTAAACTACCAAAAATAAATTAATTCCAACAAAAATACTTCACACATGCAAAGTGATGGTACTTACCTGACACGTACTTACCTAAAACTTGACCATAAAATGCAATGTAGTTATGACATCTAAACAATACATAAGTATATGGAAAGGCTAATGCAATACATTTCTACAAATGGATAATGGAAATATGTGATGTTACTTTAAGGATTCATGAATAGGAGAGGTGTATGAGGCAAAAGAAAAAACTTACCTTACTCAATTTTCACCCTGCCTATAAAAAACATATATATTAAAAATCAACGTTTGACAATGGGCTGTATAATGTAAAGTAGTAGCTTGTCTTCAACTGTCTTTATAATGTGTTTGAAACTTACCTCATAGTCCAAGTTACATCTTACTCTTTACAAATTAGCACCACCATCTCCAGCGCCAGGAAAAAGATGTAGAAGGAAGTTTTGAAATAAAAATACAATAATTCATTACCAATCTACTTCATATTTATTTTAAAATTCCCATATAAAATTTTAAAAAGTATAAAAATATACATTTAACCAATCTACATCTAAGTCCCATTCAAATCAAAACAAACACTGTACTGAAAAAACAACATTATAAATGTACATTACTGAAACTGCAAACTGGATCACCCGCTTCTGTAACAGTAAAAAAATATATTTAATACCGCAACATTCTATTAAATAATAAAATGACTTCGTCACCATACCTATCACTCTTGCTTTTCTTCACAGACCCTCCATTGGCCATTTGCTGTTCCCTCAAACGTTGTTTCATTCGTGCTAATACTTGCTTCATTGCTGGTGTTGGATTGTCCAAACTTTGTGGGATGCTGGTCTCCGTTTGTTCATTGCTATAATCAGAAATTAAACAGGCGGACTTTAGTAACTCAAACTTTGTAAGTTGAAGAGAGATATTTTTCTAAGGTATAAAATTCTGTCTCACTATCACAATTCAGTGAAACAGCATTGTTCCATAAGCCCAGGTTATAATGAGCTGAGATTATAAAGGATCTCTAATATCATGATAACGCTGTATAATACAAAATAAATAAAGAAATTAAACATTACTGCTGAGTAAATTTTAAAACAACAAAATGTTATGGTAGATGTAATATTCTTGTTATGGAACAACACTGTAAATTACATACAGTACCATCAGCCTAGAAATTTCCCCTATGACAACAAACCTCCCACTATGTAAGCATGCATGTAATAGTTGGTTCCGTACCACTGCAAGAACAGTTCACAATGCTTTGTTTGTAACAGTGTTTTTTTTTTAAACAACCAAGTCAATAACGTTTGGAATGCTTGCTGACCTGTACCTGTACAACAGTCACATAGTACTGCAGAAGACAAGTCATTCATTGTCATCAAATAATTTGCCAAACTGATGTGTTTAAACATGAACAAAACAACTGAACCAAACTCATTAAGAGCTCCATACCAACTAAAATAATGTACATACCAAATTCACAAGAAATTATACAGCTTCGTTTGGTCACATAACAGCAATACACATTTTGCGTTTGTGCCAACTGCTACTCCTAAACTAAAGATACTCTCCAGCCTTCCCATTTCCTATACATAACCTCTTGTGAATGATGTTCTGTAAGGGATTCTCAGTTTTTTTATGGTAAATGAACAACATATTTGTTACTTAGTACAGGCAACTATTTCTTGTTAATAACTAGAAGTGGGTCATAGTTTTGTGTACTTGTATGATTTCTGTGCTTCTACAATTTGGAGGAACACAGTGGAAACAAATTAAATTTATTTCAAACACACAATCTGTTGCATGTGTATATCAATAAAGCTGTATGAATCGCCCATGTCAATGGTAACATGTGGAAATAGATGACATCCTTATTTTGGACAAACAACTCTTGTATTGAAACTGCATACTGGCTTGAATTACTCAGACATAAGCATACTAAAATTATGAACTAGTTCAAGTTTTCACATGCAGCAGAATCCTACACTTAGGCTTAGCCAGCTATGCTAGTTTGGAAGTCAGAACAGGTTCCCTCTGAGTGAGTGAATGTGTGTCATTCCACAGATTGCTATGGCTGCACAACTACACAAACATTAACTACATGCCTGATGCAATGTAAATGATTTGATTGATTTTGCTGAGTATAAACGGTTTAACTCATTATATGACACAATGCTGGTTATAAGACTTATTTTGATTGTGAAGAGTAATGAATATTTATGTAATCTTATATTTACGTCACATATATAACCATGTATTACAGGATAACAGACATTTATATTGTACAATAATCATAAATGGCCAAAGTGTTAATAAACATAAATGGTACACGATTTTCTAAATTATTGCACTCAAATCAGAAATTATTTAGTTGCTACAATAATTCCTGTTGATTTTTACTGACCTTATTTTATTTGAATGTGACAATTTAAAGATTTCCAGTATTGATGTTTGTCAACTTTTTTACACATTTTATAATGCTTCTTTAATAAACAATGGAGGTAATGATAACTGATTAACAATTGAGGTTATAATGAGTTAGTTTCCATGAGTCAAAACTTACTTTATTTATTTTACTGCACTATGATGAATCAAAGATTATCTGCATGAATATGAGTTGGATTTTATATTTTATGATTATTTAGTCTTGTGCTCTCTTCTACACAAGCATAACTAGAGATCCTGTATTTTCCCTTTATCAAGGTACTTTCTTCCGTACAATTACAAACTTCTTCTTTTATGGTGTTACAGTTCGAAATCGAAACTTAGCCTCCATAATCACCTGCCTCCATTTTTCCCTGTCCTTGGCGTTTGAAGTCCATCGTTTTATTGTTAAGTAAATTTTCAGCATCCCTCGCCACTGCGTCAATCCAACGTGTCTTGGGCCTTCCGACAGGCCTTCTACCCTCGATCTGACTAAACAGTACCTTCCTAGGTATTCAGTTGTCTTCCATCCTAATGACGTATCCTGCCCATTGCAATCTGTGTAGTTGGATGGTGGTGGCGGCCAGATCATTGTCTTTAGTAACAAACCTAGTAAAATAGAACTTGGTACTGTATACAGTAACAAGTACACTTGTAACCTACAATACGTAACGTACTAAACACGACAGTACTCTTCCTCAGTCAGACACAGATTCCTAACATCAAAATCACATGTGTGGATGTGTTTGTATAGATTTATAAGCCACCAAAATCACTTATTTGTAACTAAATATTTCCATGTTAACTGATTTTTTTTAGATAATAGTTTTATTTTAATTGTATAGCTTTTAACTATAAAATACAAGCAATAAACAGGAACTGAATAATATTTCATGTTAAACAATGTTTTCTATCAACTGTTTTCAATATTAAACATTTTCCATTTTATTACACTTGTGAATGTTTTTCCATACTCACTGATAACTAACAGTCATATTTTTTTTCATATTACTGCACAACTGTCCTTTTACCTCAGTGTTGTTATGTATACCGTATTGGCCCGAATATAAGACGATTTTTTCCATAAAATGCCCTCCCGAAAACCATACTCGTCTTACATGCAAACCTAACATTTAAAAATTTTGTGTTAAGTGCCTAGCGTATTTTGTAACACACAGGCTTGCCATATGCGTAGCATGAATCAACACGTGATTTTATAATGAGCTCAAGGTCAAGCTCAAGATGAAAATCCCAAGCACACTTTCACCACTGTGCGGCTGAGGTACCGTATTCTGTCAGACATTAAAAGTTGTTCACTTTAAGGCCGCTTTTATGCATCCGATTCAAATCGTACGATAAGTTTGGCATCCGAGTTGACTCCGATTTTTATCATGCGTCTAAAATATCGGAAGTGGGTGTGAACAAACTCTATTAGTGTTGCCGTCATCAGTACTGAAAATGAATCCGTGAGTGTTGTATGCCGCTTATCGGTTCGTTTTTATAAGCTTCGGAAGCAGGATCCCATAGTGCTCTATTGTCTGGATTTCGTTAGTGAGCCTTTCTGTATTAATGTCTTCCATAGTTACAAAACAAATTAATAAAATCACACCACGACGTGAATACAGTGATTACTTGGCATAATTGGCCTCGCCAACTCTAGCCAGGAAGGTTGGCAGCTCTGATGTCTGAAAGTCATACAATAAAAAACTTGCGCGAGTGCATAAACGAAACCATTACGACCCATGTACCTAAACAACTCGCCCGATATTTTATCGGATGCGTTTCCTAGGATATTGCGATATGTTTTTGAGTAAGGAATGATAAATTTATTGTACGACAGTGCATAAAGGCCCATTTGTTTCTGTTGTTCTACGTGACGTACTTGGGCTGGTGTAAACGTATGATGCGGTGTCCAGGTCTGTGTTTACAACATCGGACTACACTTGTTCAACGCCTACCTGCAGATTATACTAACAAATCGATCACTCATCAGCGATATATTATAAAACTGAGGAAAGCCCACAATTACCTGCTTGGCCAAATGGCAAATGCTAACCAAACACCCGATATGCCGTCAAATGTTACTGTAGACAGAAAGGGTGCAAAATCAGTTATAACTAAATCTATAGGCAACGAAAAGTCACACAATATTGTGATGCTTTTAGAAGATATACTGCCAATAGAAGAAAACTTCTGCCATACGTTATTTTGAAGAGAAACATTCTTCTGAAGGCACAGTTACCAGCTGGGATTGCTTTTAGAGCACAGGAAACGGGGTGGATGACTAAAGAGGTTATGGCAGATTGGCTTAAGGTTGTTTGGGGATGTCGACCAGGTGCTTTACTAGGGCAGAGAGGTAAGGTCTTTCATGGTCATACAAGTGAGAAAATAAAGAAATTGGTTGCAGAAATGAACACTGATCTTGTTATAATCCCTGTGGAAATGACTTCTCAGCTTCAAGTTTTAAGGTACTTTAACACTTATGATTTCACCTTTAACGTAAAATAGCCATATTTACTTAGTGTAACTACAAGGTATGAT
This sequence comes from Magicicada septendecula, assembly GCA_034769895.1. Classification (NCBI taxonomy): domain Eukaryota; kingdom Metazoa; phylum Arthropoda; class Insecta; order Hemiptera; family Cicadidae; genus Magicicada; species Magicicada septendecula. The sequence continues at coordinate 166,318,967 of CM068371.1, read as the reverse complement.
ATTTAGACCATTTAATTGTCTTTCTCATACAACACTTCAAAAAATTCAGTGGCATCTTATATGCAGGCCCTTTTTTCCCCTGTAAAACACCTTCAAAAATCTAGGGGTTGTCTTATATGTGAGGTCATCTTATATTCGGGCCAAACCGGTACTTCTCCATGACTGATCAAGCTGCTTGTCACAGCAAAACATTTCAAATAAGTTTTGTTTTTTCTAACATGTATACGTTTATTGGGAAAAGTGTATTTGATGAGTTTGATGGCTTCCACTGTAATAATTTTTAATTAAAACGTGACCTACCATCCCCTCTAGTATGTCAACATATAATTTCTTATGTACACACGTTTAATTTTAAAGTTGAGCCTGGTTTACAGTTGATAATTTATGTACAGCAGCATATAAATTAAGCCAAACACAAAAAATTATATTTTTATACATTGTATTATATGGAGTATACCTCTATATTTAGAAAGTAATGAGAGTTTATGCTACTCGCTTATCAATATTAAACAACGGTGTGTATTAAGATTCATTAAGTATATTACAGGCTATCATATTTTTTGCACTCCCAAGAAATTGGTTCAAGATACTTTCTTGTTAGGCAGAAAAAGTATAACTGATTTTACATTATTTGGTGCAGGCTTGAATATAAAGTTGGCAGACAATGGGACAACTGGGCGAATCTTGTCAGGAAGACCTCTGTTTGGCAGCTAAAAAGCAGAACTTTCATAACAGCTATAATATGCAGTACAGGAGACAGCCCATGCAAACTAGAATAAAGAGTCTTAGGGGAAAAATGCACCACTTTTAGATAAATCCATTTTATGTTCAAGAGCAAAGAGTTGCTTATTTTAGGAAGCCTCCCCTTCCCCCCAAAAAAGGGAAGTTTAGGGTGGTTTTACTTTGAAAGCACTGTTTTGTCGAATCCATTAGAGTACATACAAGGGTGATTTGAAAAGTTCGCGGCCTACCATAGAAACAAATGTGTGGCATTTCTGTTTTTTACCGCATCATGGTGCCACGTTCGCCCCACGAACAGCTTATCACAAATTGATCAGTTCGCTCCACAAATTGATCTTATGGTTTTGTAGCATAAAAATTGCATGATGCAGATCTTGTTTTATTTCAAAAAATCTAGAAGGTGGAGTATCCTGGTACAATCTATTTCAACCATACAAGTGAACCCATTAAGAATAAAAGAATACACATAAAGAACTAGATTTAAAAAAAAAATTTTTAGGAATTTTCATAAATAATTAATCTTATTTTTTTAAAGTATATGTTATATTAACGTGTATCTACTAAATAAACCCAAACAGGTCATGACTGTTTTTGTTTCATAGAAAACAGTATTATAAAAATTTATTATTATTACCTCACGTTCTCAGGTTCAGGTTTCTGAATATATGCATATCGAGATTGTTTTTCTTTTTCTTTCTTCAACATTTTCTCTGGATCACCAGCAAGTACAGCAGTCCAATCAAAACCTCTAGATCTTAAGCATGGCAAGCCATTTGCTGTATTTCTTGTTATCCTATAACAAAATCATACTTCTGAAGTGTAAGTAACTATTAAAGTTTCTGCACTAAAATAATGATTATACTGCAAGTTAAAAAAAAAGTTGCCTTGTGGCCTCTAAAAATCAGTAAGATTGTTTAACTATAATAAAAGTAAAAGAAAGTTGATAATGTACACAAAGGTATATTTTTTATTATGAAATTTCTTGTTTATGAAAGTAAGTAAATTGATAAATAAAATTCTGAGATGTTAATGTTACTGCTACACATTCATAATTATGTTACATCACACATTTTCAGTAACTTTTACTTTCCATTTTCTGTGGTTACAAATCTTTACTGATACTGTTGCAAAGTTTGGCATCACTATGGTTTGTGATGTGCTTTAATAGTTGTCAACTGTACATAGTTCTAACCAGCTGTGGAAGTAAGTTGTGGTAATGTCAAACAACATGAAGGAATAGCAATATTTAAGTGAGAGATCAGCAGTTGGTACATATTGTTCATGTGATTATACCATATTTGTGTGAAAATCTGGTTAAGAAGAAGTATAATCACCAACATGCTGTATGTTTAAACAGAACGTTAATGAAAATTGTGTTGTTCATAATTAAAATAAAATAACCTTTTCACTAATTCTGTATGTTTATTTTGATAAGGGACGTGTATTTCAACATTTGTAAAGAAACTTTCTACTCTTTTTATACGCACCCTAATTCTGTTAAACTTACCTTTTTGATAAAACCTCCCCAGAAGATTCCAAACTCGCTAAAAAGGGTCGCCACGATGTTTTAAGGATATACATCGAAACCATGATACTTACCCTTAATTAAATTAGATCATTTAATGCCCTTAGATCAGAAGATTCACAGGTTTCGTTTAGACGAATTCTCGATGCAGAACTCAGGTTACGGGTGTAACGTAATAATTAGGTTAACACATTTTTATGTTACTGAACAAATCTTATTTATTTTGACCAAAATTTAAAACTATTTCTTTCTTTCTTTTAACTTTTTATATGTGCTTTACTACGTTGTTGTATTCTCTTATTCTAAGACACCTTACTATACTAACCCCTACTTACAAACCAGTGCTTAGCTTTAATTCCCCCCTTCCACCTACACACACACACACACACACACACACACACACACACACACACACACACACACACACACACACACACACACACACACACACACACAAGTTACAGATTTTCTTCTACCCCCCCGTTTATTTAATGAGCTCTTTTGTATTTGTTAAAATTATTGGCCAATATAGTTATTTATTCATTGTACCTGCACGCGCCATCCGCCATCTTTCTTAGTTCACTTTCACTTCGTCACAACGAACACTGCTTTATAAGTTCTACTTTACGAATTCATTTTTCATTAATTCACACTCTCACTTATATATTCTTCTTTACATAATGTTTTGGGCAGGCTGCGCGTACTTACACGTGCGGCCTCCCGTCACTAATTTACTGAGACTGTTGTACTATCGACTATGCTGTTTGATGAGTGGTGACCAACTGGCTGGCGTCACCTGCTTCCATATACCATATGATGTTCAGGGCGTCAACCGCATGGTCTTAAACTCGTTCACTGATTGGCTGTCAAATTTCTTAATTAGCCTGACGTAACGGAAGTCCGCTCAGCATCATCACCTCGTGGTCAATTCTACGTCGCAAAAGGCGGCACACACGTGCGCTCGTACGCACAAATACGCACCCTACTGACAATAAACATTCCGGTGCTGTATCGTACCTATCACGGAACTATAGTCAATGACCAAAAGTCGCTCTGGGTATAAAAGTTTACTCTGGGTAAATAAAAGAGTTAATTCAAAAGTCGTCTACAAATGGTTAAAATGAATTTACTGAAATTACAAACCCCCTTCAGTTTGTCCCGTTATACATTCCAGGCCTAGTGACATAGTGGCTGGGTTTTAAAAATGGTTATTTATTTGGATATTTACCCATCTCTCATGTAAATACCGATAATGAGAAAATTAAACAATTTTTATTATGGCAATGCTATAAACAATCTTACACTGACTTTATTTACAATTTAAAATGATTGTAGTTTACAATAGTTTGCAACATTATAAAGACCCAGAAACACAAAATACAAATTTAAATATGTTGTATGGTTTTTTAAGTTGTTAAATAAAAAGTTTGTTTATGCTTGAATACATGCTCATACATCTTCAAACAGTAACTTATTTAGTAAGGAGTAATAGTAGGAAAATTAAAAAAAATGAATTTCAGTTTGAAAATGATAAAGAGCAGCCACGTGACTGATAGTGACACAATGTCACTACTTTCACCTCAGCTTCTGAAATGAACCTGTAAAAATAACATAACCTTTTTAACTACACACAAATTACTACGTAAGTTCTGCAACAGGCTAGTCACTTTATGTTCGTCAAGCACTGTTATAAGAAAAATGATTTGTAATAGCCTGACCCTTTACTCTGCCAATGCCATCACCAAATCGCCACTTGTTATCTGTATACGATAATCTGTATTATAATAAACATAAAATTATATTACAGCTATTACAATTACCTGTTAAAATTTCTTGCAGCACATGGGTTTCTATTCTGTGGTAGAAATATTTTTCTAGGTTTAAATTCTAATCTGTTTTCTGGCTCTTCAATTAATAATCTCTGCAACAGATAACAAATGGCACAAATAACAAATCATAAACACTGAAAACAGAATATACTGTCTGAAATACTTCACACACACACACGATTATATTTATACGTTTCTGACTACATGACTTACTAAAGCGTGCGCGTGCGCACACGCACCAGATTATATTTAAACGTTTCTGACTGCATGACTTATTAAAGTATACCTATGTATAGGTGGCAGTAAAAATAAGCATGTAACTGGACGAACAACTGAAAATCCTTACAGCATTTTGTACACAAACTGGGTTGTCTCCTTTATTCTCAGTGATTCATAAAAAGTAAAAAAATGAAATTGTCAATTCATTTTGTTACGGTTCATATAAATATCATCAAGAAGTAATGCCAATCATGAAAAAAAAAATTAATGCTGCACTCTAAAATCTATAACGGGAAGGTTTTTCAGCATCAAGGGATGGCTTTCTTCCTAGAAAAACAGCATGGTGCTAATTGCCTTAGTGCTACGGTGAAAAATTGTCAGTAATTGTCAGACAATGCTAAACAAACAACACTCAAGTACTTACATGAATGCTGCAAATACAGTAATGCTGAAGACATGAAAATGCAAGAGATGCTTATGCACAGACATGGAGTCTTGATTCAATTGAAATGCTGAAGTGAAGGGGGTCATTCTGAGAGGGAGAGGAGAGTGTTTTTTAAAGCATCAGTGCAGCCAACATATAATATCTGATAGTAAACAAAAGTTGCATACAGTTAAGGTTTATAAAAAGTGTCAATATTAATTCTTTTCTCTCTCCTGTATTCCCTCTCTATATTTGTCGCCCTCACCCCAAAATTTATATCTGAAGGGCAACGGCAGACAACAGTATTCACTTCTGAAAGTTTGGTGATCAAAGCAGATAATAAGTATGTGAGGTTTGTACGTAAAATTTCCGAACTTTGTAAATTGTGACAGATAGCACTACTAACAGAGTCGCTATGAGATGTGAGAAGAGAATCGTTGTTATCAGCGATGGTGCAGCCAACCTATGAATATTGTTTCTAATAGTAACAAAAACTCGCGACTGTTAAGGTTTGTTTGTAAATGTGTCACCACGAATCTCTATCTGCGCGCGCGCGCGTGTGTGTGTGTGTGGTGTACCTAGTCACACAGCTGGCTTAAAAAAAAAATTATATGTTTATTGTTTCTGACGTAAATCAAATAATAATAATAATAATAATAATAATAATAATAATATTGTAATTGTATTTATCTACGTTTACAAAAAAAAGTGAAATAAATCAATCAATAAATACAATTGGAAGTACACGTATCGGAATTTGTTGCTGTTACATATCTGAATGTTTTATAAACATATCTGAGTATTATTTGGTTCTGTCATTGTGTACTGCTGAGAGACGTAAAAAACTACAGCCTCCCTGACCGTTCTTATCGCAATGGAATTTGCAAACTGTACACTTCCACTCCTTAATTACACTTGACTATCTTTCCAGTTTATCATTACATAAAGGAACGCTCTTTGTATTAATTTAATTGCAAGAATCTTTTTAATCCTGGCAACAAGAAACTGTTTCTAGAAAAAGTAAAAAGCAAGTAATTTTAATACAGAATTTTAGGAAAAGAATATCTTTTAAAATCTTGATGCTAAAAATGTTACAACCGGTAAAAGAAACAAATGAATGAGCATTGAGATAATTTATGTTTTACTATAGCTAGCAAACAATATTTAACTGTAAATAAAGCAAAACGTTGAAGTTATAACATGCGATGTTCAATATCTATGACATTTCTTTCATTTCAGTATTATATTCCATTTTATTTTTACACAAAATTTGTGTGCACGCACGCACGCACGCGCGCGCGCACACACACACACACACACACACACACACACACCAGTACATATATTTTCCATTATAATACAACTAATATTCTACTATTATTTCTGTTCTTTTTTATAATTAATTACATTTATTTTAAAGAAACGCAAGACCTTAATAAAACACCTCCAGACTCATTCAAGAATGTGCGAAAGCTAGCATCAATAGTTTCATTTCTAAATAAGCTTATTCAGTTTGCGTATTTTGACACTCAAGCCTACCTGTATCCAATTTTTCTGTTAATTCTGAGGGAACTAATTTGGCTCTTGAAGTTGATGTTTTCTCTAATGATAAGTAGCAATGCGCTTACCGTTGGATGCCTCTTATGAGTTATATGGAACTGATTAACAGTCCGACGTATAACGTGGGTGTCAAAGTCATCCACACTTGTCTTGGGACTAACCTGGGATTTGGTCTTTTTGGGCTCTTAAACTGTCTTTCTAATTTTTCTCCTTCCTTTGTGATACGCGATAACATGCGGGTAGATATTCCAGTTGCAGCAGTAACCCGTTCGAAAACACTTTTAATTGGAATTTTTATTCCTTCAGCCACTTCTCTTCTCATAAATTGTAAAACATTAAAAATTACTTCCCATGCTTGACTATGAATAACTTTTCTGTATCTGCTAGTTGAAGGAGAAGTATCCATTTTAACAAATCTCGTTACTGGGTGATAACACAAATAATTACGATAATACGTAATTACAGAATAAAAACTACCAATAGAAATTAACTAAAAAATTAAATAACTAATAAAAATGAGTGACTGTAAAACAACAATATAATTAATAATAAATTGAGGTAATAATAACAAATGCAAGACTGATATAGCACGTAACAGACTAGTCATTCATTCTGTTGTTTAACTGTTCACGAGGTACTGGAAGTAGTCAGCATTTCAAAAACTGTGTGTTATGAAATGATTATGCAAAATTTAGGCTTCAAGCTTGGAAGTCAAATTGATGGATGCTCCATGCTGACAATCCACCTGTGTACACATCGCTATTAATCTGTCAACTTTTGGAAAAAAATAAGATCAAAAAAATAGACTGGCACCTCTGAAAACCATTACATCGCATTGTGTCCTCATACTTTTTCACTCAATCTAAATGTTAAACACCCATGTTACACATCTTGGAAAAGAAATTATTCCACTGCGGACATCTTTTTTCCTTTTTGGTTCTCAAAAGGGAGGGAAATGGCCTATTATTCAAACAAACAAAAATTACTTTCTAGAAAACTACATAACCTACACTTTTGTAAATGGTGTCATTTTAAAACTCGTTCTGCATACTTTCTCGTATAACAAGAAAACAGTTTATAACAAAAATCACTGAAGTGGTTTAAGGGATCACAGTTTTTCAATTTTATACAAAATTTTAGCCAAAAATCATCTGACTGTAAAATGTTTTAAAAATTGCGTCAATGGTCATATGACCACCAAGTACACCAAGTGTATCAATAGTGTTAGGTTGGTATGTAATCATTGTTTTAGCAGTACGTTTCTGGGTTTTAGCACATGGTTTTTTCACTACCATATTTATCAAAGAGGTTAGAATTCTGTTTGTTTTTTGTTTGTTGAAAGTGAGTAAGAAATGTGTTCCTGAGGATATTAAGTGGCAAAAATTGGCATTGGAAGGCTAATAAAACATACAGGGGCAATGCTAAAACATTACATTGCTAAAACAATCTTCAAAATGTGTGTAGAACATATTGGATGTGCGTAATAAAAAAATATCGCAAACATGAAACTGTGAAAGACATGCCTAGCTGTGAACAGCTAAAAATGACATCACTCCAGCAAAACAGGACAATCGTAAAGAAGGCGAAGGTGAATCTAAATGCAAGTCTCCCCAATCTTGTGACTGAGCTGAGTGAACTCCACAGAATTCAGGTTAGTGTATCAACTGTTTCAATGAAACCAGGTTTAGACTCAACAGAAAATAAGAGTGAACCAAATAATTACTGTTGGTATGTGTCAATCCTGCTGTTCAGCAAGGCAGAGATGCAGCACAGTGTGGGGGTGCATAACATCTGTGGGACTGGGGCAGTTATGGCAAATTAATGTGTCAATGAATAATGTTCAGTACATCAAAACAATGGACGAATTAATGTTACCAAGTGTTAATAAACTTTTGGACCCAAATTTTATATTCAACAAGACATATACAATGCACTGTGCCACAAATCATGAAAAACAAGCCAATCACGTGATTTAAAGCCAATGACATTGAACTTGACTGGCCACTACACAGCCCTGATTTAAACCCTATTGAAAATCTGTGGCACTGGATTGGAATGGCATTGGGAGTAGTAAAGAAGAAACCACAAAATAAGGCTAGGTTGTGGATCCAACTGGCTGGTCTGTAACAACAGGTCAGTAAAGAACTCTGGTTACAGTTGACTGACTTCATACCAGATCTAATAGCGCCTGCAGTAAAGCCTATGGTGGTCCTATGAAATAATAAACTAATTACAAATAATTTTGTATTTTGTAATCTGTTAGTACAAAGTTTTGTTGTTGATATCTGTGGTGTCCTTAAACTTTTGCAAGACGCTATGTGATGGCAACACCTTCACTTTGGCAGGATTTGTATAACAGCTGATTCGTCATTTCCTCCTCCCATACTGAATTTCAAAATGGACTCGTCCATGTGTAAACTGGATACTATACATATGCCCTTAACTTTAATACATCTGCACACATATGCAGAAACTTCATCTGTGTGTAACCATACTCATCATGTACTAGTCCTAGCTTTTTCATCTTGCCAAGGATGAGAAAACACATAAAGGTAAACATTTTGAAACTTGTTAAAATATAAAAACTAAAATCACTGAGCCAATAAAAAATTATATCTGAAATGAAAACCAGAAAGTTATATTTTGAAAACTGGAAAAACCGTTGGCACAAGTGTGTTACATCCAATTAACATCAATTTAATTTGAAGGGGCACATACAAATGCAGATGAATAAAGACATAATTTTTTCAAATACATGAAAACTGCAAGAAAATTTATCAAACCTTGTACATATATTCAACCCAAAAATAGTAGTAAACTATAATAAAATATGTATTTTAGTAAATGCAATTCATGTTAAAATCACTTTTACAATACCTTATTAAAACTTATAAATAGCAGCATACCTTTTTGGCTTTCTTCACAATTCGTTTAGCAAAGTTACCATCAAATGACAATTTCCCATCATCATTATATCCAGCATCATATATAGCTTGAGAAAAAAGCCTTTTGCAATATTTATAATCCGGTTTTGATTCAAATCTCAGGTGAGACACGTATTGCAAATAATGATATAATGCCTCTGTAAAAAAAAATAATGTCTTCAATAAAACAGCAGTGAGAATCGTAAAGGTCATAAAAAAAAATTTTAATTATTCAAAGTTATAAGTAGCGTGTGTGTGTGTGTGCGCGTGCGCGCGCGGTGGAAAATCAATATAACGCTCCTGCAATAAAACGCGACCTTTGATGTAACGCTCATTTTTCACAGTCCCGGCAAATTCCCCATATAAACAATGTAAAATAAACCTTGATATTGCGCCCCAGTTTGGTATCCACCCTTGATGTAACGCTCTTTTTGCCAACAGACAGAAAGGAATTTTCGGCCCGTCATAACGCCCTTCATTTGTTCCAAAGTCCAGCACCGTCATAAACAGGGGTGCTAAGTATTATGCACTGCAACACGGGTGGCACACACAGTTACAAGGTGGTAGCGGGAATACGTTACGTGTGAAGTTTGTGAAAACCATAATCATGGGTTCTGTATATCATCATTAAATCAGGTAAGTCATTTACAGTGTTATTTTATTATTACACATAGCGCACTTAAATTACTTTTATTTTATTATAATTTGATAATTTTTTAAAAGGATATAGTCTTAAAAATTTATTACTGTGGCGAAATTTATAGATGAATTAACCAAAAACAATCTGCATGTATATTATTATGAGACCTGTGTGTTCCGTTTAAACCCCACTGTTGGGTTCGTCAATTTATTATAACACTTGTATCTGGTCGTGTGTTGATTTATTCTGATAATCTATCTTAATTTATGTTTCTCTAACGCCTCACGTTATGAGCGTCAATTTATTATGTACCGGGTACGTACCTCTCTTTACTTCTTCTCTTTAATTATTTAATATGCCAATTTCTTATATATCTTGGTTTGTTAGATATAGTAATATAGTTAATTGTGACTACCTTACCTCTCTATTTAATCTAAAAGTGTTGGTGTGAATGAGACTTATGTATGTAGGGTGTTATTCACAGATTCCGCACAAGCCTATTCTGCCTTGCAGAGAATTAGAGAAATTTCGATGTAATTCTCCTCTCTTTGATATCTGAGAAGTCCGCAACAAGCGCTGCAGTTCCAAGACAAATGAAATTTAGAGGTTAACCCACTGCGTACGGTGATTAGTTGTTATACTCTCTATTCGTTTAATTCTTATTCACACTTCATTAAATAATACATAAAGGATAAGATCTTGAAATTATACAATGATTCTTTATTAATTCAAATATTTAACATCCAATAAGATTGTTCTTACTTGAGATACGAAAAGGCTATAAGTTTGAGTTAATCGATTATCGATCGGTACAATGGTTATATTAAATTCAGTTATGATAGATTTTATAATTTATTTAGATACAGGGCGTGAAGGTTCTTTCAACTGCAGGGAAGATTAAAACTACATAAATAGGAATGCAAGATATTACAAGATTAAAGTGTTATTTTATTTAATATTATTTATATAATTGAAGTTTTACCGTTCGCTGGGCCATGCGACTCGGGAAGGCTGTTCGCTTCTAACCTGGTTAGTTGTCGTTCAGTATCAAATGCAGATGACATGATTTTCTTCAATCTTGTCTTCAAAGGTGTAATAAAGTGGAATCCTTGGTCCTGGGTTGATGCAGTAATACCGCTCCTTTTGTTCACCAATGGCCAAACTTGTGATTACATGCTTCGACAAACTCTGGATCCAAATACGTTTTTCTATTGTACGATGTAAACTGCGATGTCCAATGTGATTTGATGGTTATTCTAATTTCGTTTGGTTTATAGGATTAAATCCTTACTCAGGTAGTTCTTTATCTGGTTTTATTACTTCATTAAATTAACATTCGTTTCATGATCTAATATTGGGCAATCCAAGTCATTCCTTTGAATTCAATTACTTATTATCGTTTTGTACTATATAATTATACAATTTGGTTAATGTTTATTTGGCCCAAATTATGGTAATTAGTCCTTCATTTATTGTGAATGTCGATATATTTAATAATTTAAATTAATTCAGTTTTTTAATAGACAATCTCTCGTGGTTATTCTCTTCTCGTTCATGTCATAAATTACAATAATCAAAATCAACAAATTATATTCATTTTGTCGTCCCTAGCAACAAATTTTTTTATTCTTATTCAATGTTTTGTTATACAGTGATAATTTCATATATTATTCTTCCACTCATCAAAATAATTCCTTATTAAACTTCCATTATATCAAAATATAATCTTATTTATAGATTGTTTACTAATTTCTTTATATTCTGCTGGTTTTTCACTCTTAGTCTGTTTCTTTTAATAATTATTATTTTTCCGATATCCAACATTATCTATCGATATCATTGCACTATGGCATTATCATAATTTGTTTATATGGAGTTTGGTTATTATTTATTATTAATTATTATTGTGGTTTTTACTAACTCATTGAATTATATTTAGTATTTATTATTAAATTCTTTACCTAACCTTTCTGCTCTGAGTTATTATACAGCGTTATTGGCTGTTAGGCCTGTTATTATACTTTGATCTACTTTTTAATTTAACTTGTTAACAACTATAGCCTTTTTTTACAAGTTTACAAACATAATCAACTTTTAACTACGTACATGTACACAAATAATTATCTTTATGATATCTAACAATAACTTTATCTTGACCTATAGATCACACATAAGAAAAATGAAATTAATTAATACTAAACAACTGAGTTCAATCACCGTTCTACAACAGTAAACGAATAATACATATTACTTCATTATTTGACATTCTATCAACAAGTAAGCTTTCATATGATAACACAAATTATAACAACATATTTATGATAAAAACATAACATTATACAATTCATAATCATTATTTTAGATTAACTTATAACGTATATTATTGACTCATTCTTATCTATTTTCATACCATCAATTACTTTAAAATAGTCAATATTAGTTTTCTTTCTTACAATTTTTTATCAATGTTTTTTATTTATTTACCTCTCACTGAACATTGGGATTTCTCACTATTGTCTTTATTACATGTTTATTTTTTATTACTATTACTACCTTGCATTCTTATTATTTTTATACAATGATGAATTTATTTATCTGACCCTTGTATTAGTATGGGATATAAATATTTACTTCCCTATTCTATTTTTAATATTTTTCTTTATGTAACGTAGGGGACCGCATTTCTGTTGCGTTACATATGCTCCCCCTCCTAAAGAAGTTTAATTTACCTGAATGTAATTTAGGTCAAGTAAACTTATATCTTTTACATGCCTTTCCTTCATATCAATTTCAATGGTCAACGATGGAATTCTCAATGTAACTTGTTTAGACTTGTATTTACAACTTTTTATTTAATGACATTTTATTATTCATATTAACATTCTTGGGTTCTCTTTTTTTTTCTTTAAATGGTATTTGTCGATGGTTGGTCACAATACTCTATGAACCTTTAGGTTGACTTCTCTTCTACTGCTAGTTACTGCTATCAATGTATTTCTCCATTATTCTTCTGTCAGCTATCTTCCTTCTATTTTCTTTCGTCATATTTTTTTGGAATTTGATGTTATTCTTCGCAACGATTCTAATATCCCTTAAATATTCAATTTCCCTAACAATCCTTAATATGTGAGTTGGTACAGTTCAGAGAGGCACTGTTTGGCTTCATACTCTGCTGCCCACACTACACTTCAATATAGTACTGCTGGAATTCATCTACAGTCAGCTATAAAATATAATATCATAATAATCATCTTAATTAATTAATAATAAACATCTTGGGAATTCTTTACATTGTCGCGTTTTATATTCAATTATTCATATATTCCATACTTCATGATTCCATTTTATTTTCCTTAATTACTTTCTGATAACATTTCTGACAGTCATTAATTGTAATTAATCTTGATCTTCTTTTTTGTTGTGACAGTAACTTTAAGTATTATTTTTTCATTTGTTCTTCTATTTCCAAGAATTTCTAAATCGTAATTTCCTTAATTATTATCATTACTTAAGTTCAGTGTAATTATAATCATTAAATTATCCATTGTTCTTAACTAAATATCACTATAATATTGACAACTCGGAACACTAAGTTTTTTATAAGTAAAAACGTAAAGTTTTACCTTACAGCCTAAACCGGCTTTCACCTATAGAAGGCTTCATCAGAGGCTGTCGTTAGTAGCGCTGTTCATCTTGTTGTTGGCGACGAGATAGTGTTTCGAAAGATCGAAGCTGTGTGTGTGTGGTGAGATGTGTTCGAATAATGCGTGCGATTTGAATTGTGTCTGTTCGTTTAGGATGTCGTTTTTATTTGTTTTTGTGTGTTTGTATATTTCTAATTGTTCTAGAGTGTCTAGTTTTCGGCCTTTTGTGTGTACGTGTAGTATGTTCATGTTATTGTCGATGTTTTTATATGTGTGGTTTGCTTCAATGAGGTGGTTTGCGAAGGTAGATTCTGTAGTGGTGTGGAGCGCTTTTGTGTGTTCAATGTATCTCTGTTTGAAGCTACGTCCTGTCTGGCCTATGTAGAATTTATTGCAATTTGAACAATTTAGTTTATATACACCGGGTAGATCGAATTTGTTTTGTGCTTTGGGCATGCGTTTTGATAGTGTGTGTTCTGTTTTGTTAGTAGTTTTGTAAGCGATTCTGTATCCTGCTTTTTTTAATTTGTGGGCAATTTTTTCAGTTTGTTTGTTGATGTATGTTAGTGTTATGAATTTGTTGTTTTCTGTCTTTGTCTGTTGTTTGTTTTGTGTAGGAGTTTACTGACTATTGTTCTGTCATAACCGTTAGATTCTGCTAGATATTTTATCGTGTTTAGTTCGTCTTTGTAGTCTATTTCATCTAAGGGGATGTTGTTAAGTCTATGTATAATGGTTCTAAAAGCAGCTAGTTTGTGTTGTATTGGGTGATTGGAGGTGTTGTGTATTAGTGTGTCAGTTGTAGTTGGTTTTCTGTATATACTGAATTTGTGCCTGTGTTCTAGTTTTGTGATGGAGAGGTCTAAGAAGTTTATGGTATTGTTGTGTTCATATTTGGCAGTGAAGGTTATGTTTTTATGTATTTTGTTTATGTGCGTTAGTAACTGTTCACATTGTCTTTTGTTTCCCCTGTATAGTATTAGAATGTCATCAACGTATCTGTGCCAATATAGTATTTTATGTGAGTGTCTGTCATTGTTTGTGAGTATTTTTGTTTTTTCTAAGTGTTGGAGGAAGACTTCTGCTAGAATGCTGGATATGGGGGAGCCCATGGGTAGGCCATCGTTCTGTGTGTAGTATTTATTGTTATAAGTAAAGTAGTTTTGTTTTGTGATAATGTTCAGAGTTTCTGTTATTTCATTGATAAGTTCGTTTGGTGTGTTGTTCTGTTTGAGTTTGTTTTGTAGGATGGTGATTGTTTCAGAGATGGGGATGTTTGTATACAGGTTTTTAATGTCAAAGGAGGCTAATGTGGCGTTATGGGGGATGTGTATGTCTTTTATTTTTGTTACTAGGTCAGTGTTGTTTTTTACTGCAATGTTGTTGTCTATTTGTGTGTGTTGTCTAATAATTTTGTCTAGATATTTTGCCAGTTTGTGTGCAGGGGCAATATACATTATGACAGAACAATAGTCAGTAAACTCCTACACAAAACAAACAACAGACAAAGACAGAAAACAACAAATTCATAACACTAACATACATCAACAAACAAACTGAAAAAATTGCCCACAAATTAAAAAAAGCAGGATACAGAATCGCTTACAAAACTACTAACAAAACAGAACACACACTATCAAAACGCATGCCCAAAGCACAAAACAAATTCGATCTACCCGGTGTATATAAACTAAATTGTTCAAATTGCAATAAATTCTACATAGGCCAGACAGGACGTAGCTTCAAACAGAGATACATTGAACACACAAAAGCACTCCACACCACTACAGAATCTACCTTCGCAAACCACCTCATTGAAGCAAACCACACATATAAAAACATCGACAATAACATGAACATACTACACGTACACACAAAAGGCCGAAAACTAGACACTCTAGAACAATTAGAAATATACAAACACACAAAAACAAATAAAAACGACATCCTAAACGAACAGACACAATTCAAATCGCACGCATTATTCGAACACATCTCACCACACACACACAGCTTCGATCTTTCGAAACACTATCTCGTCGCCAACAACAAGATGAACAGCACTACTAACGACAGCCTCTGATGAAGCCTTCTATAGGTGAAAGCCGGTTTAGGCTGTAAGGTAAAACTTTACGTTTTTACTTATAAAAAACTTAGTGTTCCGAGTCGTCAATATTATAGTGATATTTAGTTAAGTAACGGACACGTCATGGACAACGAAATCCATTGTTCTTCTTATTTTACCATTTTGTGTGGTCACATTACAATTAATTATGTTGATACACATTTTTTCTTGTTCCATTTGACATTATACTGATCATAAACAATCATTTATTTTGTTGTTCACTTCGTTTGGCAATTCGGCATGTATTTTAGATCATAGTTTTTTCTTTTTTTTTGCATAGGTCCTTCTTGATATAAAAATTTTTTATCTTGGGGTTTTATTCTTAAGTATTTATAATATTTCTTTGTAGACATATAGTAATATTTCTTACTTCCTTCTGTAACCTTGGGGGTGTTATTAACTCTTCTTAATACTTTCTTCATAACCATATATTAAGACGTACTTACTTCCTTTTGAATGTTGTATTTTCTATTAAACAATATTGTTCAAAATTTTTTTTTAGTAAGTTGTGCTTACCTACTTTTTTGGATTTAGAGGATTTTTTTATTAAATCTTCATCTTGGTGTTTTTATTAACATATTATTTTTTTTCTTATTTAATATTCATTATTTATTTATTCTTTCCAAATGGTTGCCTGGTCGGTTTTCATAAAATCAGTCCCATTTTTCTGGTTGACTACTTCTTCTTCTAACCATGGTCCATTAATTCGTCTGCACTCGTCGTCCGGATTACTGCAGTGTTCATACCAATTTTTACACTTGTTAAATATCTCTCGTGTATCTGGTACTGTAACTCGGCTGATACAAAGTCTTCATTTAAGTCACGGTTTTCGGTCATATTTAGATCCTTTTTAATGAATAGGTATTGTATCTCCTCTATTTTAACGTAATCACTCATATATTCTACCATTCCATTCTCTTTGACCCCTGTATTATTTACACAATGTTCTGCTGGTATCCTCCGTATTGAAGATATAATTGATGTGGTCAGATACTCTTTGATCGTTGAGATATTTAGATGATATTTAAATTTATTTAAGTGCTTCTTTATTATATTATGGTGGTTTACCTTGGCCATTTTTATAAAGTTTCTTCTATAATTCCTACCTTTACATAAATCCCTTCGTTCATTAATTGGGATGTTAAATGCACTAATTAATCCACCTTTCCTCATATCCATTTCTTCTTTTGTATTGACTATTTTCTTTCTCCATATTTTCCTTATTTTCTTGATATTCTCTTCCATGGTTTGGATCTTCTCCTTGTTCCTTCTATTTTTATTTTCAGTTAGCCATGCAATTTGGTCTTCTCTAATTGCTGTTTCCTTGCTGCTCTCTTCTGTATTTGGACTTACTATAATACCTTCGGAAGTGCTGTTTAGTGTTTCATTCATATTCTTTAGACACATCTCCATTTCTTTATTTGTCTCCTCCTTGTATTTATCTGCTTTTGGGCTAAGTGTGTTAGCATTTTCAAACTTCCCTTCGAAAGTTTCCATTATCTCCTTATTGAACTTCTCCCTCTTACCCTCAATCCGCTTTAAACTTACTTCGTACATTTTTTCAATTCTCTCATCCATTCGCCTTAAATTCTCTTCATTTATTTGTAGGATGTCTTCCTTCATTTGTCTTAAACCCTCATCATTCCTGTCAAATCTTTCGTTCATTAGTTTTGATGTTTCCTTAATTTCCTCATTTGTTTTCTGTGAAGTTTCCTCCCGTTTCCTAAATTGTTCCCTTAAGTTTTCCTTATTTTCCTTAATTTCCTCATTTATTTTGTCGAATTTCTCATCCTGTTTCCTAAATTGTTCTTTTGAGTTTTCCAATAGCATTCTCAACATCTCCTGCATGCTCATGTCTTCCTTTTTGTTGGATTTATCTGGTTGGTCCCCTTGGGCATCCTCTTCAACTGTTTCCCTTTCCGTGTCCATAATTACTTCAGTTTCTTCTTTATCGCTTGTCTGTTGTTCTATTTCACTATCTGTGACTACTTCTATTTCTTGATCTTGTCCACCTTCTTCCTTCTCCGCGTCTTCTGCCCTCTTCTTTGATCTACCTCTGGTATTATGCATTTTTAGTCTCCAACAGTTGCCTGCTCTAGTTAAGTAATATTTATATAATTATAGTTTTACTTAACTTAAGCCCTACACTAGTTGAGTGCCAATTTATAGCTTATATCGTCTATTACGGTTGCGGGATTATCGTTATTTCAGCCCCAACGTTGCCGGCGTCAATTTGTTACTCGACCTGTGTGTTCCGTTAATGCCCCACTGTTGGGTTCGTCAATTTATTATAACACTTGTATCTGGTCGTGTGTTGATTTATTCTGATAATCTATCTTAATTTATGTTTCTCTAACGCCTCACGTTATGAGCGTCAATTTATTATGTACCGGGTACGTACCTCTCTTTAATTATTTAATATGCCAATTTCTTATATATCTTGGTTTGTTAGATATAGTAATATAGTTAATTGTGACTACCTTATCTCTCTATTTAATCTAAAAGTGTTGGTGTGAATGAGACTTATGTATGTAGGGTGTTATTCACAGATTCCGCTCAAGCCTATTCTGCCTTCCAGAGAATTAGAGAAATTTCGATGTAATTCTCCTCTCTTTGATATCTGAGAAGTCCGCAACAAGCGCTGCAGTTCCAAGACAAATGAAATTTAGAGGTTAACCCACCGCGTACGGTGATTAGTTGTTATACTCTCTATTCGTTTAATTCTTATTCACACTTCATTAAATAATACATAAAGGATAAGATCTTGAAATTATACAATGATTCTTTATTAATTCAAATATTTAACATCCAATAAGATTGTTCTTACTTGAGATACGAAAAGGCTATAAGTCTGAGTTAATCGATTATCGATCGGTACAATGGTTATATTAAATTCAGTTTTGATAGATTTTATAATTTATTTAGATACAGGGCGTGAAGGTTCTTTCAACTGCAGGGAAGATTAAAAATACATAAATAGGAATGCAAGATATTACAAGATTAAAGTGTTATTTTATTTAATATTATTTATATAATTGAAGTTTTACCGGGTTTTTTTTTTTTTTTTTTTTTTAAGGGCGCCACTCCGTGCAGGGAAAACCAACGGGCGAACACGGAGATTCAATCCCGTCCCAATAAGGTTGATCACTAAACCACTTGATAAGGCAGTTTGCTCAAATTTACTATACCAATCATGTAAGGCATACAAAATATACAAAATAAGAAATCATATTCTATTTTATTAAGTTTTGCTTATATCTCCAAATAACAATGAGAGTAAATGACTGTATATCATTAGCTGATGCCGCAATAATAATAAATGTTTAAACTGACAACAACTTAAATCTAAATAACTTATGTAATACGCTATACTAATGTATACAGTATTTATGTGGCGCAGAAGTGATAATCCCTCGAAGAGTAACTCTCCGCAAGTCCGTGTCGAAACACCAGTCGTGACACAGTTTAGGAAATTAATCAAGGAAAAGATACACTCACCACAAGTTCTCCGCGTAATGCACGCACAATCGAACAGTAAGCGTATCGGAAGTCCAGGTCGGTCGCGGAACGCGGCGGCGGAATGCGGAAATACGCGGCGGCAGAAAGAAGCCTCCAGATGACAGCACCAAGCCCCAGGTGTGAAAATGCTCCAAAGTAACAGCAATCAGGGTCCCAGATAGTTCAGGAATCAAAATTAAACCCTTTTCGCACTTGGCTAAGTGCATAGATCCTCACGTCGAGAAAAGGGTTGTACTGCAGCGCTCGAAACGTTGACTCTCAGTAGTAGGCGAACTTGACCAGCAATGACTCATTTCAAGACTGCCACAATCTTGGGTTCCTACATAGTTAGGCTCCCTACCGAGTTGGGGTCTTATCAGTTGCTGATAAGAACGGACCGGCTGGGTAGATCGTAACAGCTGTGCTCTAGATATCGACATTGTTTGCATGCACAACAATGATAACAATACTCAGGTTGATCAGGCCTGATTTCAACAAAGTATTGAGCTATTTTACTGTTACAAATTACCCCCCAACTCGAAGAAAATTTCCTGAAATTTTCTTAAGCAATGAATCGCTTCAGATCAGAAACATGCCAATTTCCCAAGTTCGATCCATCTTCCTTTTTAAGTTGATAGACCAGTGGTGATACCTTCTTAGAAATGATAAACGGACCTGTAAACTTTGGTGCCAGCTTGGTGGAAAAGTAGTATACAGCGTTTGACTGGGGAAAGTTCCTCTTCAAAACCCTTTCACCTACTCTGAAGTCCTGTTGTCTTCTCCGTAGATTATACCTCACTGCGTTCTTCCGGTGTGCTGATTTAAGCCGGGTTTCAACCTCCTGGTACACATTCTTCAACTCTTCCATCTTGCGCCCATAAGATTCTGTCTCGTCTACTTCTGGTGTCTCTCCATTTTCTTCCGCCTCCTTGGTCCTTAATGTCAGCTCTCGCCCGAAGTTGAGAAATGCTGGAGTATATCCCGTTGCTTCATGCTTGGCCGTCCTCAACGCAAACCCAATCTTTGGCAGCTGTTGATCCCACAAACGGTGGTTGTCGCCGACAAAAGCCCTCAACATATTTCCAATTGTCTGATTGACTCTTTCAGTTGGATTTGCTTGGGGATGCCTACTAGCATTGTACAATATCTTGGTCTTGTATTCGGTCGCTAAAGTCTTTAGTGCTCTTCCAGAGAATTCCGCTCCATTGTCACAAATAAGATATGTGGGAATACCGAACATGAGGAAAATATTCTGTTCCAGGTGTTTGGCTACGAGAGATGAAGTTGCCGCTAGCAGGGGAAACAAAACAGTAAACTTGCTAAAGGTGCCAGTGACCACAAGAATGTATTTATAGCCTGAAGTGGACCGAGGTAGTGGCCCTAACAGGTCCGCCGCAATCATTTTCCATGGTCGATCTACTCCTCTTCGGGATCCCATCATTCCCGCTGGTCGTTGGTTGTCACTCTTTGTGGTCTGACAGACTCGACAGCGTGCAACGTATTTCGAAACGTCCTGTCGCATCTTTGGCCAATAGAACTGGTTTTGTACTCGTGAAAATGTCTTGAAGGATCCTAGGTGACCTGCTGTAGGTTCGTCATGACACATATGGATGATTTTGGCTCTATCCTCTTTGGGGATGACTCGCTTCCATTCTGAAGTGATATCCCATAACGCTGTTCGACTAGGGATGTGTTTCCACAAAAGGTCCTTTTCCACTCTCCAAGTGGGATACTGGTCACCCTTTTCGGTCACCTCCCGTAGCATCTTCTTGTACCATCCATCTTCAACTTTCAGAACTTCGGAGACCACTGGAACCATCTCCTGCTCCTGCTCCTGCTCCACAGATCTTGATAACATATCTGGAACCACGTGCTCTTTCCCTTTTCTATGGACTAGAGTGTAGCTGTATGGTTGAAGTCGAAGTGCCCATCTGGCTAGCCGACCTTGGGGGTCTTTTAAGTTATGCAACCACAAAAGGCTGTAGTGGTCAGTAATAATTGTAAAGTGACTTCCCTCAACATAAGGTCGGAATTTTTCCACCGCCCATATGACGGCCAAACACTCTCTTTCTGTCGCCGAAAATTTTTGTTCAGTTCTTGACAGAGTTCTAGATGCATAAGCGATTACTTGCTCTCCTTCTTGAGTGAGAACAGCTCCCAATCCTACACCTGACGCATCACATGATATAATGAAGGGTTTGTTAAAATCAGGGCATGTCAATATAGGAGCTTTAACCAGGCAACTGTGTATGTCTTCAAAAGCATTTTGGGCCTCATCTGTCCAGGTAAACCTCTTTTTTTTCCTTAGCAGGGACGTGAGTGGATAAAGTCTACTTGCAAAGTCAGGGATAAACCTGCGGTACCAAGAGGCCGTTCCGCAAAATTGTCTAACTTCCTTTTGGTTTCTGGGCACGGGAATCTGAACAATAGCCTGAACTTTTTCTGGGTCCACGCGTAAACCTCTACTATCAACCACGTATCCGAGGTAGCGTAACTCCTGGCGACAAATGCAGCACTTTTCCTGGTTGAGAGTCACGTCCACAGCTCGAAGTCGATTGAATATCTTCTCCAGAACTTCCAAGTGATGGTCAAAATGTTGAGTCACTACAATTATATCATCCAGATACACGAAAACGTGTGGTTCTAGGTCCGCTCCTATGATTTGATCGATGAACCTTTGCCAAGTGGCAGGCGCATTATGTAAGCCAAACGGCATTGTCACAAATTCAAACAGTCCACGACCCTGTACTGTAAACGCTGTTTTTTCTCTACTGTCTGCGGCAAGCGGGATTTGCCAATAAGCAGATTTTATATCCAATGAGGAGAGGTATCTAGAATCTCTTAGTCGGTCAAGAATCGTCGTAACCTGAGGTAGAGGATATGCGTCTCTTTTTGTTACAGCATTCAATTGACGAAAATTAACACAAAATCTTTTCGATCCGTCAGGCTTGTCTACCAAAACTATCGGTGAAGACCATGCGCTTTTTGATGGGGTAACAACTCCCAATTCCAACATTTTGTCCAGCTCCTCATTCACAATCTTCTGTATACTAGGGGACATCGGATAATACCTTTGTTTTATGGGTTGGGCGTCGCCCGTATCAATCCGGTGTTCTACTACACTTGTCCGTCCTAATGGTTTTGTCTGTTGTTTGAATTGGTTTTCAATAAATTCCTCTAGCCTTTTCTTCTGCTCAGGATCAAGATGTTCCTCAGACTGCAGTCCCCCTTTTGTCCAAATCGTTGCCAGTCCCACTTTTGTCGGTGCAAATTCCCAAGTCCTGTTGTAAACGTCTGTGACAATTTGCATAAGGTTCCAGAAGTCTATGCCTAGGATAAGTGACTGGTTCAAACTCGGTACAACAATGACTCCTAGGTTTCTTGTCCTAGCCTCAAGAGTAACAGGAAGGTCAACAATTCCTTCAATCACATGTTTTTGGCCATCCGCTGTTTCCACATATTTGTTCTCAATAGGTTTAAATTTGGCTGGGAACCTCTCTAATATCCAAAGTCCTTCCTTACCCAAAACTGAGTGTGAAGCTCCTGAATCAAGCAAGGCTCTAATTGTTTTACCAAATACCCGCACTTCCAAGTATGGTCGGGGATCTCCAGATTTAGAATAGAGAATGTAATTGATTTTTATATTAATTAAACTGTCTTGGAAGCCAACTTTAGGAATCAAGCTGACTTCCTCGTCTACAAGTTTTTTTGCCTGCATTTTTGGCATTTATTTTTTTATGGTATCTGGCTCTCCGCAGCCGTAGCAAAATTTCCTTTTAGTCTCCTTGCAAGTAGCATATCGATGTCCTCTTGCTCCACAGTTCCAACACTTAACACTTCCTTTAGTTGGTGCAACCTGTCTGATACAAGAAATTTGTGGGGTTCTTCTTTTATGGTGTTCAGCATATGCTAAATCTGGTTCTAAAACACCCATAGTTCGATCTACATTGCGGGGTACAGTAACCCTAAAACGTCCTGCTTCTGCCTTACGTCCCATCAGGCGTAAATCTTCCAGAGTTTTTATGTCACACAGTGCTAGTCGATCTTGAAGAGTAGGGTGCAGATTGTTCAGAATCTGAGCAAGTCTGACTGATTCTGGGGTGTTTATTGACAGTCTGCTATACAACCCCTCCATGGCAGCAATAAACATATCGATTGACTCCTGCTCTCCCTGGAGGCGATAAAATATCTCTTGTTGCAACCTAAAGTCATAGTCAGGAGTTCTAAAAACAATTCTCATCTCCTGACATAAATCATTCCACGATTTAACCCTAGATATGGTTGACCTATACCAAACCAATGCTTGTCCAGCAAATAAATCAACAGCTGATTTAAAGAGTTCTTCATGGGTTACGCCCCTAGCTCTACGAATCTCTTCTACTCTCTCAAGAAAAGCACCCACACTTTGACCACCCTGACCATCAAATCTTAGTCCCCACTTGTACACGGGAACAGTTTTTGTGTTTGCTGCCAAGCTCTGAGATTGCTGGATCAGTTGGGGTCTATCCTGGTTGGCTAGTACAAGTTCAGACGGTGTGCCGTTGTGCCGGTTTGTAGTATCAACTGGTTTCGCCAAAGGGAGAGTGCTGGGTCCTAGTGATGACTTCTTACTGTGACCAGCAACCGAGGCTTCTCTAATTGGTAGAGTCTCTTGAGTAGCTGTAGCTCTGGCTGGTCCTTCACCTATCTTCGGTTTCTCCACTTCAGGTGTGATAAAAGAATCCAATAGACTCTTCACCTTGCGTTGTAGCTCCATCCTCTTCTCCTGCGATTCCTCTTCTTGGGTGTCCTCAGCATCTGGAATCGGAATGCGTTCAACTCGAGGGTAGAGATGCCACAGCCTCGCCACTATCCTCTGATATTCGTCATCTTTGAAGTTTCCCTCATATTGTTGTACTAGGTCCTCCAAATCATCTAAAATTAAAGTACACCCTTCCAGCTCTTCATCAAATTGAAGTGAATTGACGGAAGCCTCATTTATTGGAGTGTTTTTCGACATCGCCTGCGTCAACCGTTTCCTAAGATCATTAGCCGAACCATCAGTTGAAAGGCCTCGGATCCTGAGCTCATACGCAACTTCTACTTTCCTCAACTTGTAGGCAGACATATTTAAAGTAGCAACCAAATTTAACAAAGAAGGAGAAATGCTCATAAGTTATACACAAAACCAATGGCTATATATCAAGCCAATGACAAGTTCTTATCCAAAAATCTGATAACGAATGTCCAAGTTCAACTTTACAAAATGTAGCTTTAAGGTGGACCGCAATTCTACAGCTAAATACAGTCACAATAGATATTTCAAAATTATCAAAACTCAAAACATTTACAATAAAAAATCTGTAAAGAATTCAAAGATTTCAAGCATAAAATAAACCTGAAAAAAAAATGCCCACACAATTGGTATAGATTTATCTCAGATGTTACGGATATAGATGTCTTCACCAGAGAGAAGGGCCCCACGTTTTGCGCCATTTGCTACCCACCGAATTTACCCAGGCTAGCTAGTGGAAAAAGGGTGGGGTTCCTTGGTAGATATTAACACCACCTACGTCAGTATCAAGAAGTGTGAGTGGTAACCAGAAATCCAATTCACTTATATATAGTTTTTTTTTTTTTTTTTTTTTTTTTAAGGGCGCCACTCCGTGCAGGGAAAACCAACGGGCGAACACGGAGATTCAATCCCGTCCCAATAAGGTTGATCACTAAACCACTTGATAAGGCAGTTTGCTCAAATTTACTATACCAATCATGTAAGGCATACAAAATAAGGAATCATATTCTATTTTATTAAGTTTTGCTTATATCTCCAAATAACAATGAGAGTAAATGACTGTATATCATTAGCTGATGCCGCAATAATAATAAATGTTTAAACTGACAACAACTTAAATCTAAATAACTTATGTAATACGCTATACTAATGTATACAGTATTTATGTGGCGCAGAAGTGATAATCCCTCGAAGAGTAACTCTCCGCAAGTCCGTGTCGAAACACCAGTCGTGACACAGTTTAGGAAATTAATCAAGGAAAAGATACACTCACCACAAGTTCTCCGCGTAATGCACGCACAATCGAACAGTAAGCGTATCGGAAGTCCAGGTCGGTCGCGGAACGCGGCGGCGGAATGCGGAAATCCGCGGCGGCAGAAAGAAGTCTCCAGATGACAGCACCAAGCCCCAGGTGTGAAAATGCTCCAAAGTAACAGCAATCAGGGTCCCAGATAGTTCAGGAATCAAAATTAAACCCTTTTCGCACTTGGCTAAGTGCATAGATCCTCACGTCGAGAAAAGGGTTGTACTGCAGCGCTTGAAACGTTGACTCTCAGTAGTAGGCGAACTTGACCAGCAATGACTTATTTCAAGACTGCCACAATCTTGGGTTCCTACATAGTTAGGCTCCCTACCAAGTTGGGGTCTTATCAGTTGCTGATAAGAACGGACCGGCTGGGTAGATCGTAACAGCTGTGCTCTAGATATCGACATTGTTTGCATGCACAACAATGATAACAATACTCAGGTTGATCAGGCCTGATTTCGACAAAGTATTGAGCTATTTTACTGTTACATACTCAGGTAGTTCTTTATCTGGTTTTATTACTTCATTAAATTAACATTCGTTTCATGATCTAATATTGGGCAATCCAAGTCATTCCTTTGAATTCAATTACTTATTATCGTTTTGTACTATATAATTATACAATTTGGTTAATGTTTATTTGGCCCAAATTATGGTAATTAGTCCTTCATTTATTGTGAATGTCGATATATTTAATAATTTAAATTAATTCAGTTTTTTAATAGACAATCTCTCATGGTTATTCTCTTCTCGTTCATGTCATAAATTACAATAATCAAAATCAACAAATTATATTCATTTTGTCGTCCCTAGCAACAATTTTTTTTATTCTTATTCAATGTTTTGTTATACAGTGATAATTTCATATATTATTCTTCCACTCATCAAAATAATTCCTTATTAAACTTCCATTATATCAAAATATAATCTTATTTATAGATTGTTTACTAATTTCTTTATATTCTGCTGGTTTTTCACTCTTAGTCTGTTTCTTTTAATAATTATTATTTTTCCGATATCCAACATTATCTATCGATATCATTGCACTATGGCATTATCATAATTTGTTTATATGGAGTTTGGTTATTATTTATTATTAATTATTATTGGTTTTTACTAACTCATTGAATTATATTTAGTATTTATTATTAAATTCTTTACCTAACCTTTCTGCTCTGAGTTATTATACAGTGTTATTGGCTGTTAGGCCTGTTATTATACTTTGATCTACTTTTTAATTTAACTTGTTAACAACTATAGCCTTTTTTTACAAGTTTACAAACATAATCAACTTTTAACTACGTACATGTACACAAATAATTATCTTTATGATATCTAACAATAACTTTATCTTGACCTATAGATCACACATAAGAAAAACGAAATTAATTAATACTAAACAACTGAGTTCAATCACCGTTCTACAACAGTAAACGAATAATACATATTACTTCATTATTTGACATTCTATCAACAAGTAAGCTTTCATATGATAACACAAATTATAACAACATATTTATGATAACAACATAACATTATACAATTCATAATCATTATTTTAGATTAACTTATAACGTACATTATTGACTCATTCTTATCTATTTTCATACCATCAATTACTTTAAAATAGTCAATATTAGTTTTCTTTCTTACAATTTTTTATCAATGTTTTTTATTTATTTACCTCTCACTGAACATTGAGATTTCTCACTATTGTCTTTATTACATGTTTATTTTTTATTACTATTACTACCTTGCATTCTTATTATTTTTATACAATGATGAATTTATTTATCTGACCCTTGTATTAGTATGGGATATAAATATTTACTTCCCTATTCTATTTTTAATATTTTTCTTTATGTAACGTAGGGGACCGCATTTCTGTTGCGTTACAATATGCACTTTCGATAACCCCATTAATTTTTTTCTCATGAATTTGACTAGCGATTTACTCTTGTCCATTACAAACCCCCTCTCACACTCACTCTCTCTCCCTCTCTAGCTTAAAAGAGTTGCGTGAGGTAGTTATGTTGTTAATACGTTTCTGCACAAGAATGAGTTGTTCTACTGAAGACAATAAACTTGGGTTGCTGCGTGCTAATTATGGCAATCATCTGGACCGTATAATAATCTCATCTTACTAACGGTGCAATCTGATTGGTGCACAGACAGGGTCTGAAAGTGGTGCGCAATTAAGAACACATTATTAAATTGAAAGCTTCCGAATGTTAATCTTTTCATTAACTAGCACCCTTTTATCTTTTTTCTTCCTGTAATTTTCTAAATTTCACATGTCAAGTATGGTCACAGTAGATAAAAGTAATTCCTGGAAAACAGCCAGTTATGTGTAGAGTAATTTTATAATTTATTGTAAATAGTAAAATCATATGCAGGAAAATGGGAACAAAGTTACTGAGAGGAAATTTGGTATTTAAGAAGCACATGTGCGATACTGATGAAAACAAAAGGAAGTCCTTAACGATAACAATACGTAACAATAACAATAAATTTGTATTACGTTTTTTTCACGTGTGTAAGAATCATCTATTTTAAGATTACCTCTAAAAGTGTGAACAATATGTAATTTAAGTCCATATGGTAATTTTCAACCACATTCAGAACTAAGCTAGTTGAAAATCTTTTGTTATGGGTAACAAAGGATTTTTAAATTACGTTTAGTCAAATAATTTATCGCAAATTGCTCAGTTCGTGAAAGATCAATAGGTTGGTCGTGTATTATTTCTTGTAAAAAAAGCTGAATTTCTTTTGAATTGTTACACCACTGCCTCATTTAAAAGAAATTATTACTGTATTATATTCTCACATAGACCTGAGGATACACATTGTAATATGAGTGAAGCTCATACAAGAGATTTTTGACATGGTCCATACAGGAAGAAGACTTCATAAACATATTACTGTGTTGTAACTGACGCAGAGTGACCTAACCGGAAAAATCTGCATAATTAATTGTATTTGGGAACAGTAACACCAGCTGATTTTTAGTAATTTTAATATCATTACAAACAGTTTTAAGCACTGTTTTAGGCCAGGCCGGTCAGAATAGTCACGTCGCTTAGTGGTAAAAATATATACAGTGAAACTCCCCGAAAACGTGATCCTGCATTTAACGATGATTTGTGAATTCTTATCAAAATCCCCATAAGAGTAATTTTATAACGTCTTCAATAAAATGTTCTATTAACCCACATATAGCACGATTTGTGATACCATGTGCTTCACGTTTTAAAAAACAAATGCAAGTGAAAATTGACAGTATACAAGTTCCTTTATTGTTTTGCTGTGGTACCTTGTCCTTTGTTTAGTCTGTGCCTTGTCAACAATAGGCCCACTCTGTTTGTACTGCTAGTCAGGTAGAGGTAGAGAAAGGTCACTCTTGGCTAAAAAAAAAAGGTTTAACTTGTTTTTATTTAGTTTACAGTAGGCTAAAATTCTGGGAAGTCTAACAGTCACGATTTTTCATTCCCCACCCCTAACTACACTTGTTTCCTTATTCAAACTGTTTCCAACAGTGATTGAAAATGGCTGTGATAAACCAAAACCATTCACCAGCTGAAGTTCATTGATTTTCATATATTATGTATGTAGCAATTTAACAATGATAATTATTTTTTGTTACAACATTTTAAGGTGGATACTAAAACTGTACAACTGTTATTTTACGGACCTTGACATTGCATAAAAATTCAATCCCATAAGAACTTACTACAGCAAGCCTATCGCACCTATTGGTTATAGAACCCTATAAAAAAATACATGTAGGCCTAATCTGCAAAATATTGTTTAGAAGTGCTGTATAAAAATAATTTTTACTTATATTTTAGTTTTAATTTTGCATCAGTAATTACTACTGTTATAGATGTGTCAGTCGTATAAAATTGCGTACTTTATTTGATTTAGTCAAGATATTCGACTCATCTCAAATTCAGACTATTTTAATTTGCTTGGTTCTACAGAAAAAATGGTACTTAATTTACTAGTCAGTAGACTAGTGTTCGTAAAATGTAACTGCATAATTAAGTACTCATTTTACTAACAACTCATAGATTACTGTTCTGAATGATACAGTAAAACCTCGATGATCAATTTTGACGGGGATGGAAAATCAATACGATGAATATGGGACAATAATAGAAGCAGAAACCGAATAATAATTTAAAGTTAAGAATAATATACTAACGTTTACCGTAGAGCTGTATTCTTGCCTGTCATTCCTGTTACTTTTGACTGCTAAAAAACCCCAGACTACAAATTTGGTTGAAATAACGAAATTTAAACAAGGTATTTTTAAAACATTAATTTTTTCGATGATAATATATTTTCGAAGTTTTAATTAAAAGCATTCGGATAGCACGTAGTTGTGAAAAATAATTTACGTCATAATATTCCTTTGGCTGTGAGCTTGTGCTAGTGTGACTTTCAGCGAGAAAAGGGGGCTATGGTTTATCAGTTGCAACATTCGTAAATTGTGCTGATAAGTTGCTGTGAAACCAAGCACAATGTTTCCCCTTTTCACTTCTGACCTTGATTTTACTTCCATGTTCCTTAAGCAAATGGAAGTATGGTGATGGCAAAAAAAATCGTGTTCGAGATTATTGCAGATTCTGATTGTACTACACTCAAAACATGAAAAAAGTCGTTTTTCGAAAAGTGTCTGTGTGTGTGTCTGTCTGTCTGTACATTTTTTTCTATGGCAAACGATAACAGCCGCAAATTCAAACAGAATCAAATAATTTTTTGCATACAGCCCTGATTTGTAGAGTACTCACGACCTATTGTTTTTGGTGAAGATCGGTTGAGGGAAAGGGGTAGTTTACCTGCAACGGTTTTTTTTATCAAGGGTAATTTTTTTTTTGGCAAACGATAAGAGCCGCAAATTCAAACAGAATTAAATAATGTTTCGCATACAGCCCTGAATTATGGAGTTCTCAAGATCTATTGATTTTGGTGAAGATCGGTTAAGGGAAAGGGGTAGTTTACCTGCAACGTTTTATGTTTTAACAAGGGTATTTTCTATGGCAAACGATAACAGCCGCAAATTCAAACAGAATCAAATAATTTTTTGCATGCAGCCCTAAATTGTAGAGTTCTCAGGACCTACTGTTTTTGGTGAAGATCGGTTAAGGGAAAGGGGTAGTTTACCAGCAACGTTTTTTTAACAATGGTATTTTCTATGGCAAACGATAACAGCCGCAAATTCGAACAGAATCAAATAATTTATTGCATACAGTCCTGATTTGTAGAGTACTCAAGACCTATTGTTTTTGGTAAAGATCGGTTAAGGGGAAGGGGTAGTTTACCTGCAACATTTTTTTATAAAGGGTAATTTTCTATGGCAAACGATAACAGCCGCAAATTCACATAGAATCAAATAATTTATTGCATACTTCCCTGAATTGTAGAGATCTCAAGGACTTTCGATTTTGGTGAAGATCGGTTAAGGGGAAGGGGTAGTTTACCTGCAACCTTTTACATTTTAACAACAGTAAAGTACTTGAAAATTCATTTAAACTTTTTGAAACAATGGTAATTGTTAAAAATAAAATAATTTTGTTGCCAGGCAATAAAATTATAATTTTTTCATTTTAATGTAAATTATGTACATGTAAGTTAATATACATGTATAAAATAATATATCGTTCGTGGCAGGCAAGCATATCTCAGTTATGTACTGTTTACGTTTCCATTTTATTATTATGACTACCGCAATAAAAAGGCATGGAAGACACACACACACACACACACACACACAATTCGCGTTATTTCTGGCCTCACTCACGTTTATTTTCTTACATTTGCACGCTTTTTAAATGGTAAGTGCTGAAACCCATACTAACATAACGCGTGCAAGCCGAAAAAGTGTCCAGCGTGGATAGCGATTTGCTTCCTGTGTATCGCTGGGCAGTGTAACTGCACGTGTTTACAGAGGAACGATTCATAGACAGACTTTTCATCTTTAGGGAATGAACCCTCTGCAAGACGCTGAGGGTCCATGAGTGACTTCGGAGCGCTCCTTCTTTTTCGCGTGTTTGTTCTGTGAAACATACACTATAGATTCGCAGCTTTACTCTAAGCAACGCTCAATAGGAAATGTTGAAAATTTTTGTCCACGGTGTACCCTCATACACACTAAACCTGCTCTGATGTTTTAATTACGGACATCATAATATTAAAACTTTGGAAACTTGAGCACTACTTAATGGAGATCAAACATTAACTTATACAAGACATTAATTTTGTGTAATTTTTATATATATTGTAGCGTGACAGAAAATCCACTACATCTTAAGTCATATGAAATCATAAAGTTTAATTACACCAACAAATGTTATAATAATATTGAATGACATTTAAATAAATCAAAGGAATGAACCACGATAAAATAAAAATCCTCATTACATTATATCTAAAAACCACTGTTTAAAAAAACCAAAGAAAGTATCGAAGCAACTCATAGTATCATATCAGTAATTTACCCAGGGAGCTAAGAGCAGTAGACCAGTTATATAAGACCATATCAAGAAAAAAGAGACTCAATTAAAGAGTAGTGAATACCAAAATACCCCAAAAACAAGAAAAGGGAAGAATAAAATTTGTGATCAGGAAGAAAACAATACCCTGATACCTGTAGAGAAGAATAAAGTCAGTATCAGTGAATAAACTAAACCTCAGTCGAGATAACACAAAGTACCTTGGTTTACCCAAGAATGAAGAAGGAAGACAAGAAAACCAGAAGAATGAAGACTAGAAGAGGGACAAGAATGAAGACTAGAAGAAGGACAAGAGTGAAGACCAGAAGAAGAACAAGAATGAAGACAAGAAAGGAGATAAGAAGAAGGACAAGAAAGAAGACAGGAGGAGAGGAAGAAATAGTATGAAAGAAACACCGTTGTAAAACCTATTATTATATAAACTACTATCAACCCCAAACCCACAAAAACTATGCAAAAGAAAGTATAACATACCCAAAATCCTATAAAAATGTAATTATTTAAAAAACTAAAGTGCTGTATAGCGTTATAAGAAGTGAATCGACTAAAGCTATTGGGTAATAAAGAAAATAAACTAGTCTTAACAGTCCATGATTACTAAAGGTCTGGTCTGAGATAATAAGACTCAAAATATCAGAACCAACAGTGAAAGTGAATTTGTGTAAGTGTTTTTTAGAAATGCAATAAACTTAAAGTTGGTGAAGCTATAACTTATCAGTATGCAATATAACAACTTTAATATCTAATAATAAACAGCATAATAAAATAATAAAATGGAAGATTTCCAGTATTTTATTATTGCAATGTAAATCTTTATTTACAAGACATTTGTAAAAAATGATAATAAATAGAGTATAGGAGTTCATGTTTACTGATGTAGGGGATCACAAATAATAATGGTTTAGACCAGAAAGGACTGGGATTAATATAATATTAATAAGTGTAAAATGTTTAAATAGACTGTTTATTCACAGTCCTAAAATCAATGTGTTAGTAAAATGTATTTGTAAGAGTTATTAGAAAATAAGATTTATGTTATGTGTTCTAAAAAGAATTATGTTTGCTAAATAATAGCCTACATACCATTAATAATGTTTAAATAGGTATGCTATGTTAACTCAAAAATAGTTAAAAGATATATGTTCAAACCATGTCTGCAATATGTTCAATTGTGCAGATTGCTAAACAATGTTCATAATTATTTATTTTAATAACCGTAGTGTTAATTAACTACTACACTACACAATAAGTTATAAGACATGTTATTTTCATATAATTGTAATTATGTAAAGTCAGAGGAGGAGTTAAGTTTAAATTTATTTGAGAAAGACAGAAATATAAAATTCTAAAATCTAGGCCATTTGGTGAATTCACAGAAACAATATAAACCAGTATAATTCACTTATAAATCCTGTAAACTAGCAAGATTTATATTAGATAACTCAGTTCACCACTAATGGAAATGATCCTATGAGTTAAAATGATAATAAGGAAATATACCTTAAAACATTGTAAATTTTCAAAATATATAAATTAATTAATTTTCAAGAGCAATGTCAAATTTACAGATTAACACAAAAAACCAGTTCAAGGGTTTAATTTATATGTATTTAAGGAAAGGAAGAGGAATATGACTAATTAAAATTTATTATAATAGTATTACTGATACCTAAAATGGAGGAATTTTGTATAAAGACGGAAATCCAATTTTGAGCCTATATTTCCAAAAAGTGAACAAAATTTGTTAATTTCCACAAAATGTCTACAGATATGGACTATAAGACATCAATTTAAAGGGAATGAGATGATTAAACCAATAATAAGGTTCATAATTCATAAACGTGATGAATAAAATAGATAAATTCCATATATAATGTAATATTTTATCATGTGTACAGGTAATCGAAATATGTTAACAATACTTTTTCAAAGATTAACTGGGCCAGATTTATGACCAAGTTAATTAGTCTTTTGTTGAATATCAAGCTGAATAGTTGTGTGACAAAACGTTCTTTAAATCGAGTCGAAAATGGTACTAGCGTTTAGCCATTAAAATAAGTGAAACGAGAGTTAGACGAATTAGACACTTTTTAAAACTAAAGCTATCCATACGTTCACGACAATAGTGAAAACAAACATCTAACTTCATGATACGAGTGACAGAAAACAGTAAAACCTTATATTTAAACCAATTCACTCTACAAATCATAACCATATCTTGAGAACGTTAACTCAAAGAAGTGAACACATACAAAATAAACTAACCAACACAAGTTTACACAGAACACTTCGTCAGAATACACCAAATAACTTAACAGACATATTACACCAGTGCGGGAAGATTTCAGACATTCACGAAGGTAATTCTGTCGTGATTTTGGACATGCCGATTTTGCAGTGAACTCGCCATATCTAGTAGCGGCCATTTTGAAAATTCAAGCCTGCCTTCTGCTTTATCCAGCAGTGACGTCATCGTCTGCATATGGTTCGACAACATTCATACACATTACATATTGGAATTATTTAAATTCTATTGAATAATAATTATTGTATTTGTGTTAATTGTTAATCTTATACTTTCTCGTCACCCTTCTCTGACTATTAATTTTAATCGCTCAAAGAACCTGTCTTTTAATATATTAAATATCATAAATTTTGTTCTGTATGACACAATCGATAATTCCCGAGACAGAGTCGATAATTGCTCTCCATCGATAAAAAATCGATTATTTATTTAAATTGTCAATCTTTATATATATATTTCGTGTGTGCGTGTGTATGTCACTGAACTCCTCCTAGACGGCTGGACCGATTTTGATGAAATTTTGTGTGTGTGTTTGAGTGGGTCCCTGGATGGTTTAGATTCACAATTGGACCCGGTAGGTGGCGCTGCGATCGGGTTCCAGGAAATTATATATAAAAATGAATGTTTCTTTGTTTGTCCCGTATGCGTTCCTATACCATTCATCGGATTGCAATGAAACTTCGCTGAGTTGTTGTGCGCACGCCCGCGAAGGTTTCTGAATTAGTGGTGTTTTTTCAATGGGGTCCTTTGGGGGGTTCTTTGGGGTCTTCCACATCTCCTCCTAAACCACTGTACCGATTTCAACCAAACTTGGCACAAATATTTTACGCAAAGGGAGAACCAACATAGGATAGGTGTTTTTTCGATGGGGTCCTTTTGGGGGTTTTTTGGGGTCTTCCACATCTTCTCCTAAACCACTGTACCGATTTCAACCAAACTTGGCACAAATATTTTACGCAAAGGGAGAACCAACATAGGATAGGTGTTTTTTCGATGGGGTCCTTTTGGGGGTTCTTTGGGGTCTTCCACATCTTCTCCTAAACCACTGTACCGATTTCAACCAAACTTGGCACAAATATTTTACGCAAAGGGAGAACCAACATAGGATAGGTGTTTTTTCGATATGATCCTTCGGGGGGTCCTTTGGGGTCTTCCACATCTCCTCCTAAACCACTGGACCGATTTCAACCAAACTTGGCACAAATATTTTACGCAACGGGAGAACCAACATAGGACAGGTGTTTTTTCGATACGATCCTCTGGGGGGTCCTTTGGGGTCCCCCAAACTATTAGATTTGGTTACTATGGCAACCCAATAGAATAGATTCTGTTATAAATATATTATCGCATTAAACTGAAGACCACGCGAACGAAGTCGTGGGCAACAGCTATTTATTTTTAAGAAACCTACTTTAATTGAACTTTATTAATTAAACTAACATTTTCATTACGTACAACGTGAAACTCCGTAGCGAAGCACGGGTATTCCCCTAGTAAATCTATATATTTCCATTATTTCTTATCTGTTACTTATTTCACAGGTTAATTTAAGAGTATTTATTAAGGCTGAAGGACTTAACTAAGAAGAAAATATTTTATTTGAACGAGATATTGGACCAGCCAGAAAAGTCACCAATCGATTGCTAACTGGAGTTAAACTATTTAACTCCAGACTTGGTTCAAATCTTCTAGAAGTGCATCGGCGGTCAATAAATACCTGCCTGTTATTAAAATTTTTACAAGAACCTTTTAAAACAGATTTATTTCTTATACACAACTCTTAATAAACATAAACAAAATATTTTACTATTTGAAAATTCTATTTTTATAAAATTTTCTATCAACTTATTATCTTTTGTAACGACCGGCATACAGAGGTCTGTTACAAAGTGGCGTCCAACTTAGAGGGCTTAATAATCTAAGCTTGGCAGCGATTAATAAATAGAGACAGAGAAAGATGCAAAGACGAGCTACGTCGAAAAAGAGGGCGGCAGAGGCCGAAAAAGAGATGGACATGGGGGATAAGGAGGCAACACCCGTTGAAGATCCAGATGTGTTAGTGGCCCGGGTGGAACCGAAACAACCCGTACCACCAGAGGAACAGCCCGAAGTACCAACGCAGACAGTGGAAGTCAATGTCCCAGAGAAGGAGAAATCTAAAACAATGGAAGAGAAGATGATGGAAATGTTCCTAAAAATGAGTCAGCAAATGGAAGGAATGGAGAAGAAAATGGATTCCACTAACAAGGACATGGAAGAAAGTAGTAAGAAAATGAATCAGGAATTGAAAGAAGACTTGAGGGAAGACAATCGATCCACAAAGGAAGAATTGGGCCGTAAGATAGAAAATACCAATAAGAGGATCGAAGAAACCAGTAAAAATTTGAGTAAGAAGATGGAAGAGAAAATGGAGGAAACAAGTAGGAAAATGGAAAGCAACAATCAGCAACTGAGGGAAAAGTTGGAGGAAAATAATCTGAAAATGGAGGAGAAGATGGATGAGAATAATCAAAGGTTGAGAGAAGAACTAAGGGAAGTCAACCAAGAGAGCATGAATAAGTTAGACGAGAGGATTGAGCTAGCTAAGGAGGAGTTGAATAAAAAGATAACTGAGACAAAGAAGTCAATCGTCAAGAAATTAGAACAGGAAGTTGTGGTTGTTAACCAGCAGATCCGAGAAGTAGACGAAAGATGTCGTCAAACAGAAAACGAAGTGCTAGAAGTCCGGGAAGTAATAACAAAGGAGATTACTCAGGTCCAAGAACAACAGAAAACAAGAATGGAGGAGACCAAGAAATTTGCCTTGGAAGAAGTAAATAAAGTGAGGACCCAAGTAACAGAAAGATGCGACGGCGTGGAAGCCGCTATGTCAAACATAACCGGACAGGTGCGTCAGAGCCAGGAGGAGATAGAGTTAATAAGGAACAAACCATCTGGATATCACAATTTCCCCATGTCAGAGAACAGAGAATGGCTCAATTTCCGGCAATACAAACGGAAGCCTATGGAGTTCTTGGCACGAATAGAGGAGTACCTCGAGAAACACCGAGGGAACCGATGGGTCCAGAACAGAGAAATCCTTGACGAGTCGTTTCGGGAGGTGAATGACCATTGGTGGATGGCCAACCGGAGCGACATCGACAATTATGAACAATTCAAGAGCCTGTTCAAGGCCAAGTACTGGTCAGAGACCACGCAAAATCTAATAAGAGATAATATATGCCACGGCCGCTACAAACCACAAGTCGGCAGTTCAATGACAGCTTATTTCCTCGGCAAGGTGTGTATGGCCAAGCACTTAGAACCAGCCATACCGGAGGAATGCCTAATAAATAAGTTGTCTTACCATTATGATGAGGAGGTGATTCGTGCGAGGAGGGGCAGCCAGATAAAAACCATCCAGGCAATGACAGAACTCCTAGAAAATTATGAAAATGAAGACTACTACCGACAGAGTCGTAGAAGAAGTGATGGCCCCGAACCAAGGACGTACCAGAACAATAACCAGGGTACGAACCATATAAATACTGGGTACCAAGGAGGCCGGGCATATCCGCGAAATAACGGTCCTAATAATAATGGAAATAATGTGAACAATACTAATTACAATGATAATAATAATACGGGTCCAAATTATCAAAACCCGAATCGACCCTCTAATGGTTATCAGGGTAACCGCAATCCCTACCCTAATAACGCAAATAGTCAGAGAAGCCCCAATTATGGTAATAGTCATTACCCTAATAATACCAATCGTACGGGCCCCAATAATGGTAATTTTAATAATAATAGGTTTCCTCGCCCTAGAGTGAACTTCATACGAGCCACAGATGGAAGACAGCGGAGATTCGATCACAATAGACGAAATAGCTACCGAGGATATGAAGAAAGGCGGAGGAGCCTAGAACGGGACCAACCAAGGTACTATCCGGCGCGTAGGAGCAATAGTTTGGACAACACTGAACGGAGGTCGAACCATGAACGACCGGAAGACCATAGGACCGATCGGCAGGTAACCACTCTGAGCATCCCAAATGAGGCATCGACTAGTATGGCTCAAAGGAACAATGATGCCGAGCCTTTAAACGGGCACAGGCAGTAATAAATCGCCAGAACCCGTTACTGCTCTTAACTACTGGGTATAATAATCATAATGAGTGCAATTTTGAGAATAATCACAATCGTATCACAATCATCGGGTGCAACTACCTAAAGGACATCAGACAGGAGTTATTGGAAGAGGATAACAGGAGTCCCACCAATAACTTCAATAATGAAATTATACATGTCGACGCCAAGGTAGAAGGCATCCCAGCCAAGTTAATGATCGATACTGGGTCGAACGTATCAATAATAAGTACGACGGAATCGGAGAGGATACAGCAAGAGTGCGGGAGAACTTTACCAACATTGCCGTTGAATAATATTGTTTTGTTGGGTGCAACCGGCCGACAAAACAAAACTATACGTAGACAAGTCTCCGCCAGTGTGATGAGCTGTGGTATAGCGATTGACATGGAATTCTTGGTGGCGAGCGGTCTGCCATTTAATATACTGGTCGGGTGTGATGTGCTTAGGAGGAATTCCGCCATCATTGATCTGAGAACTGAAACATTGTCGCTGTTTTCTAACGGACATACTTGGACGGCGAACTTGGTGGGTAGTGACCAAGTCGTTCCCGATAGTATCCATCAGCAAATCCGAAAAATTAATTACATCCATCCAACATCTATAATTGAACAAAGGATAGACGACACCTCTAATGAAGATTTATGGTCACAAAAAATCCAGGAGATCAGGGATTTCCGGAGCGGTATAACTGGCGAAGGTTTAACAACAAACCAAGCGAACAAATTAATAGACATATACAACAAATATAAATCAGTCTTTTCTGATGAGCCCGGTAAAGTGAAGAACTTCCAGTGTACTCTACAATTCCGAGACACAGTGGACTTTAACAGGAAGTCTTACCCCATTGCGCAATCACGAAAGCAAGCAGTAAGAGCTGAAATAGAGCAAATGATTAACCGTGACATTATAGAGAGTAGCCATTCCCCATATACAAGTCCTATCGTGGCTATTCCTAAGAAAAACGGACAAGTCCGTTTGTGTTTAGATGCGCGCAAAATAAATAAGATGATCATTAATGACAGGACTTCGCCCGGTGAGATTGAGGAGATCTTAAAACGATTCCACGGTACCAAATACTTCACTACCTGGGATACGGTGTGCGGATACTGGCAGGTGGAATTACATCCACAGAGTCGCCAGTATCTGGCCTTTATATTCGAAGGGCGGAACTACCAGTTTAAGAGGTTGCCCTTCGGACTGGTAAACTCAGTCGCAGTCTTTGTGCACTGCATGGATCAGATACTTGGCCAAGAAGCACTACAATTCACCACCGTATACGTCGATGACTTGCTAGTGTCCTCAGAAACTTGGGAGGAACACTGCTACCGTGTGGAACACGTCTTACAGAAGCTAGCAGCAAACAATATTACGCTGAAGTTAGCAAAATCTCATTTTATTGCTAAAGAGATACAATTCTTAGGCTTCATATTAAATGATAAGGGAATCTCACCATCGGCTGAAAAAGTCGAAGCGATTCAGAACTTTCCTACACCAAAGAATCGAAGGCAGTTACAGTCGTTCCTGGGACTCTGTAATTATTACCGCAAGTTCCAGGAAAAATACTCCGAACTGACTGCCAGATTTCAGCCGCGACTGTCATCTAAAAATAAATGGATCTGGGGTAATGAACAACAAAATATATTAACTCTTATAAAACAAAAATTCCTTAAACACATTATACTCCGCCATCCAGATTTTAACAAGCCTTTCTTTCTTAA
Source organism: Magicicada septendecula (assembly GCA_034769895.1). Lineage (NCBI taxonomy): Eukaryota > Metazoa > Arthropoda > Insecta > Hemiptera > Cicadidae > Magicicada > Magicicada septendecula. The sequence goes on along the minus strand of CM068371.1, from coordinate 166,279,089 downwards.
TTGTGATGCCAGTGACATCAGCCTCGGCACTACCTTATATCAAGAGGATGAGGAGGGCGAACATCTTGTAATCTGCTTTGCCAGCAGAGCTCTGAACCAGAGTGAGAAAAACTATCACGTGACAGAAAAAGAGTTATTGAGTGTCGTGTTCGCGTGCGGAAAGTTCCGCACATATATTCTTGGTTATCCCGTTACCGTCCGGACAGACCATAAATCTATCTCGTTCCTTAAGAGATGTAAGTTGAGCCATGGAAGGTTAACGCAGTGGATACTATTGCTGCAAGAATACGACCTTAAGTGGGAGTATATCCCCGGAAGGAAGAATGTCGTCGCGGACGTATTGTCTAGAGTAGACATTGACAAACAGACGTTCAAGGGGGAGAAGGAGAGTATTCTGAAGGTATACCATATTCTCAGCAGCAGCGCCGGTCTACAATCAGTTCTGGAACAACTAAGCACACACCAACAAGCTGACCCGAAATTAATTACTATTATATCAAGATTGGAAGCAGGGGATGAGACAATATCCCAATATTATACCATACATAATGGAATCCTGTTTTCCAAACCATCATTATATAAGGAGGAATGGAAGGTAATAATTCCGACCCATATCGAGAAAGAAATAGTGTTCAGTTATCATGTTCGATATGGGCATATGGGCGCCTTAAAGGTGGTAAAGGCCCTGGAAGAGAGCTGCCATATCAAAGACATAAATCGGAAGGTTCGGAGGTACATTAGAAACTGTCGCATTTGCCAACTCGTAAAAACTAACAACGAGAAAAGAGAAGGGCAGATGATTCCAATAACATCGCAGTCGAAACTTGAGAAGGTATTCCTGGATATCTGTGGGCCATTTCCCCGCAGTGGAGGCCGCCACCGATACAAATATATCGTCATCATAATGGACCATTATACCAAGTTCATGAAGCTATACCCAGCGAATCGGGCGACTACGAATAAAGTTCTTGAGATCCTGATCAACCAGTACTTCCCAACCGTCGGAAAACTGGTATCGATCATAACCGACCACGGAACACAATTCAAGGGGAGGAAATGGCGGGATACACTGCTGTCCATGGGGGTTCATACATACAAGACATCCGTATACCACCCAAACAGTAACCCGGCCGAAAGAGTCTTGCGAGAGGTGGGGCGCCTATTAAGAACGTATTGCCATGATCAGCAGAGAAGGTGGCAAGAATACTTGGAGGCCACTGAAGAATTCCTCAACCTGGCCTACCATCCAGCCATAGGAATAACCCCATACTCCGCAATGTACGAGAGACAACCCCCTAGAGAGATTGAAGATATCTTGGAGTTCCCCAGAGAGCATAAATATAGATTTGATAGAATTCAATTTTGTAATAAGGTGGCCGAAGATCAGGAGAAACGGCGGAATAAATACAATAAAAGCATGGGTAAAGTTATTCATTATACCGTTGGAGAGAAGGTGTTGTTGAAGAATAGGGAATTACCCAGTTCCTTAGAGGGGATAACAAAAAAGTTATTGCTCCTGTACACTGGTCCCTATATTGTCTCAAAGGACAATAACAACAACACATACGAAATCAAGGAAATGAATTCAAATAAAGTCAAGGGTGTCTTTAACCAGGCATCCATGAAGAAATTTTATGATTAAAATTATCCAAATTCTAAACACAATGTAAGCCAATTACATACAATTTATTTGAAAGAAACTATTTGGAAAGAAGAATATAAGAATATTAGAATTTGAGAAAATCCTAAAAATTCCAAAGAAAAAGTAAGTACATCTTACTAAACTATTATTAATGAAACCATTTAGAAGAATACAACAACAAGAATTTTCAACAAATTATCCAAATTCTAAAAACAATGTAAGCCAATTACATACAATTTATTTGAAAGAAACTATTTGGAAAGAAGAATATAACAATATTAGAATTTGAGAAAATCCTAAAAATTCCAAAGAAAAAGTAAGTACATCTTACTAAACTATTATTAATGAAACCATTTAGAAGATATGTACAAGAAGAATTTAAAATTATCCAAATTCTAAACACAATGTAAGCCAATTACATACAATTTATTTGAAAGAAACTATTTGGAAAAAGGAATAAAACAATAACAGAATTTGAGAAAATCCTAAAAATTCCAAAGAAAAAGTAAGTACATCTTACTAAACTATTATTAATGAAACCATTTAGAAGATATGTACAAGAAGAATTTAAAATCCCCAAATTCTAAAAACAATGTAAGCCCATTACATACAATTTATTTGAAAGAAACTATTTGGAAAAAGGAATAAAACAATAACAGAATTTGAAAAAATCCTAAAAATTCCAAAGAAAAAGTAAGTACATCTTACTACACTATTATTAATGAAACCATTTAGAAGATATGTACAAGAAGAATTTAAAATTATCCAAATTCTAAACACAATGTAAGCCCATTACATACAATTTATTTGAAAGAAACTATTTGGAAAAAAGAATAAAACAATAACAGAATTTGAAAAAATCCTAAAAATTCCAAAGAAAAAGTAAGTACATCTTACTAAACTATTATTAATGAAACCATTTAGAAGATATGTACAAGAAGAAATTAAAATTCCCCAAATTCTAAAAACAATGTAAGCCCATTACATACAATTTATTTGAGAAGAAACATTTTGGAAGAAGATATATAAAATAGAATTTAAAATCCACTAAATTCTAATAACAATGTAAGACAATTACATACAATTTATTTGAAAGAAACTATTTGGAAAGAAGAATATAACAATATTAGAATTTGAGAAAATCCTAAAAATTCCAAAGAAAAAGTAAGTACATCTTACTACACTATTATTAATGAAACCATTTAGAAGAATATAACAAGAAGAATTTTGAACAAATTCCCCAAATACTAAAAACAATGTAAGCCCATTACATACAATTTATTTGAGAAGAAACATTTTTTAAGAAGATATATAAAATAGAATTTTGAAAATCCTCAAAATTCTAAAACACTTGTAAGCCAATCTTACATAAATAATTATTTGAAGAAAAACTTTATGGCTATAATATAATAATAAAGAAGGAGAGAATTTAGATGAGAAACCATCTACATTCAAAAACTAGTAAGGACAGCTTACTAAATATTTATTTGAAGAGAAACATTTTGACAATAATACCAAGAGAATTTAGAAAAATAAAACCAGCCAAAACACAGGTAAACCCACCTTACATACAAATGATTTGAGAAAACTTTATGGAATAATATAAGAAGAGTGAATTTTTGAATTGTGTATAAATCAAGTTTTCAAACCAAGAATAAGTACAACTTACCAACCAATTATTAATAAAACACTTTGGTGAGATAAACAGAAGAGATTTCATACCATATTTATGGTAAGCATAGAATATAATTACCATGGTAACAAAGGATCATAATGGGATGAATAAAGGAAACAGACTTTAGAATTAAAACAAATAATTCTGGACAGTATGATCATGTCTAATTTCAATATGAAGAGTAAAAACCTTTCCATAAAATGATGCTAAAGGAAATAAAAAAGAAAAAATTCTTTAATACGATTTGAGTGATTGAATATAATAAAGTGAAAAAACTTATTTGGAATTATGAGATAATGAAACTTTGAAGTGGTATGAGGAGAAATTATGACCTCATTATGAAATTAATAAAAAACCATCATTCGAAAGTATAATAACAATGACAAGAATAATGTGAGAATAATGTCAAAGATTTATGTAATTAAACGAATTAATATAAAATGATTTATGAATTAAATGACAATTATGATAATGATAGTTCTACAAATTCTAGAAAATAGAACAAGTGGAAATTTAAGAACAAAGAAACAGTCTAAAGATGTCATAAAGATATGCTACAATAAACAATGCAGTTTATAATAAAAAAGCCAGAAGGTAATAAAGAATTTATAACCAAAAGATTTATATGATAAGAAAAGTTGAAAAATGTAATAATAAAAGAGCTTCCTACCATAATATCAAATGAAAGAAACATCCAGTTAATGAGTCAGAAGAACAACTGAGATAGGAATATTAAAATCTCTGAGAAATATAATAAGTAATAAGTGAAGTATCCCAAAGATATTTTTTTTTTAAATTTAAATAGTAACAAATGTGTACTATTCTGAATAATTTTTTTAATCTGTCTGAAGATAATTCCAGCAGGATTAATATTTTTTTTGAGCAGAGATGATTTGCCTCTGTACTCAAATATGTGTGAAGTATTGGACAGCAGAGGAAAGTAGCGTACAGTGCCTCTCTGAACTGAACCAGCTCACAAAGTAGGGAACGATAGGGAGGAAATATCCCAAGGAGAAAATACTAAGAAGAAATATGAAAATGAAATAATAAATATGAAACTCAGATGACTATTACTATCAAGGAAGATCAAGTGAGAATGAGAAGGATATAAACTCAAATATAAATAAGAAAATGTTTAAAATGGAAGGAAGTCCAGAATAATAACAAACCTAGAATAATTATCATAAGCAATTGTTTCAGACAAAGCAAGTATAGTCTGAAAAAATTACTTCTGGAGAAGGGCATTCTGTAGCGTGACAGAAAATCCACTACATCTTAAGTCATATGAAATCATAAAGTTTAATTACACCAACAAATGTTATAATAATATTGAATGACATTTAAATAAATCAAAGGAATGAACCACGATAAAATAAAAATCCTCATTACATTATATTTAAAAACCACTGTTTAAAAAAACCAAAGAAAGTATCGAAGCAACTCATAGTATCATATCAGTAATTTACCCAGGGAGCTAAGAGCAGTAGACCAGTTATATAAGACCATATCAAGAAAAAAGAGACTCAATTAAAGAGTAGTGAATACCAAAATACCCCAAAAACAAGAAAAGGGAAGAATAAAATTTGTGATCAGGAAGAAAACAATACCCTGATACCTGTAGAGAAGAATAAAGTCAGTATCAGTGAATAAATTAAATGTTCCAAACTAAACCTCAGTCGAGATAACACAAAGTACCTTGGTTTACCCAAGAATGAAGAAGGAAGACAAGAAAACCAGAAGAATGAAGACTAGAAGAGGGGCAAGAATGAAGACTAGAAGAAGGACAAGAGTGAAGACCAGAAGAAGAACAAGAATGAAGACAAGAAAGAAGATAAGAAGAAGGACAAGAAAGAAGACAGGAGGAGAGGAAGAAATAGTATGAAAGAAACACCGTTGTAAAACCTATTATTATATAAACTACTATCAACCCCAAACCCACAAAAACTATGCAAAAGAAAGTATAACATACCCAAAATCCTATAAAAATGTAATTATTTAAAAAACTAAAGTGCTGTATAGCGTTATAAGAAGTGAATCGACTAAAGCTATTGGGTAATAAAGAAAATAAACTAGTCTTAACAGTCCATGATTACTAAAGGTCTGGTCTGAGATAATAAGACTCAAAATATCAGAACCAACAGTGAAAGTGAATTTGTGTAAGTGTTTTTTAGAAATGCAATAAACTTAAAGTTGGTGAAGCTATAACTTATCAGTATGCAATATAACAACTTTAATATCTAATAATAAACAGCATAATAAAATAATAAAATGGAAGATTTCCAGTATTTTATTATTGCAATGTAAATCTTTATTTACAAGACATTTGTAAAAAATGATAATAAATAGAGTATAGGAGTTCATGTTTACTGATGTAGGGGATCACAAATAATAATGGTTTAGACCAGAAAGGACTGGGATTAATATAATATTAATAAGTGTAAAATGTTTAAATAGACTGTTTATTCACAGTCCTAAAATCAATGTGTTAGTAAAATGTATTTGTAAGAGTTATTAGAAAATAAGATTTATGTTATGTGTTCTAAAAAGAATTATGTTTGCTAAATAATAGCCTACATACCATTAATAATGTTTAAATAGGTATGCTATGTTAACTCAAAAATAGTTAAAAGATATATGTTCAAACCATGTCTGCAATATGTTCAATTGTGCAGATTGCTAAACAATGTTCATAATTATTTATTTTAATAACCGTAGTGTTAATTAACTACTACACTACACAATAAGTTATAAGACATGTTATTTTCATATAATTGTAATTATGTAAAGTCAGAGGAGGAGTTAAGTTTAAATTTATTTGAGAAAGACAGAAATATAAAATTCTAAAATCTAGGCCATTTGGTGAATTCACAGAAACAATATAAACCAGTATAATTCACTTATAAATCCTGTAAACTAGCAAGATTTATATTAGATAACTCAGTTCACCACTAATGGAAATGATCCTATGAGTTAAAATGATAATAAGGAAATATACCTTAAAACATTGTAAATTTTCAAAATATATAAATTAATTAATTTTCAAGAGCAATGTCAAATTTACAGATTAACACAAAAAACCAGTTCAAGGGTTTAATTTATATGTATTTAAGGAAAGGAAGAGGAATATGACTAATTAAAATTTATTATAATAGTATTACTGATACCTAAAATGGAGGAATTTTGTATAAAGACGGAAATCCAATTTTGAGCCTATATTTCCAAAAAGTGAACAAAATTTGTTAATTTCCACAAAATGTCTACAGATATGGACTATAATACATCAATTTAAAGGGAATGAGATGATTAAACCAATAATAAGGTTCATAATTCATAAACGTGATGAATAAAATAGATAAATTCCATATATAATGTAATATTTTATCATGTGTACAGGTAATCGAAATATGTTAACAATACTTTTTCAAAGATTAACTGGGCCAGATTTATGACCAAGTTAATTAGTCTTTTGTTGAATATCAAGCTGAATAGTTGTGTGACAAAACGTTCTTTAAATCGAGTCGAAAATGGTACTAGCGTTTAGCCATTAAAATAAGTGAAACGAGAGTTAGACGAATTAGACACTTTTTAAAACTAAAGCTATCCATACGTTCACGACAATAGTGAAAACAAACATCTAACTTCATGATACGAGTGACAGAAAACAGTAAAACCTTATATTTAAACCAATTCACTCTACAAATCATAACCATATCTTGAGAACGTTAACTCAAAGAAGTGAACACATACAAAATAAACTAACCAACACAAGTTTACACAGAACACTTCGTCAGAATACACCAAATAACTTAACAGACATATTACACCAGTGCGGGAAGATTTCAGACATTCACGAAGGTAATTCTGTCGTGATTTTGGACATGCCGATTTTGCAGTGAACTCGCCATATCTAGTAGCGGCCATTTTGAAAATTCAAGCCTGCCTTCTGCTTTATCCAGCAGTGACGTCATCGTCTGCATATGGTTCGACAACATTCATACACATTACATATTGGAATTATTTAAATTCTATTGAATAATAATTATTGTATTTGTGTTAATTGTTAATCTTATACTTTCTCGTCACCCTTCTCTGACTATTAATTTTAATCGCTCAAAGAACCTGTCTTTTAATATATTAAATATCATAAATTTTGTTCTGTATGACACAATCGATAATTCCCGAGACAGAGTCGATAATTGCTCTCCATCGATAAAAATCGATTATTTATTTAAATTGTCAATAAATCTATATATTTCCATTATTTCTTATCTGTTACTTATTTCACAGGTTAATTTAAGAGTATTTATTAAGGCTGAAGGACTTAACTAAGAAGAAAATATTTTATTTGAACGAGATATTGGACCAGCCAGAAAAGTCACCAATCGATTGCTAACTGGAGTTAAACTATTTAACTCCAGACTTGGTTCAAATCTTCTAGAAGTGCATCGGCGGTCAATAAATACCTGCCTGTTATTAAAATTTTTACAAGAACCTTTTAAAACAGATTTATTTCTTATACACAACTCTTAATAAACATAAACAAAATCTTTTACTATTTGAAAATTCTATTTTTATAAAATTTTCTATCAACTTATCTTTTGTAACGACCGGCATACAGAGGTCTGTTACTATATATATATATATATATATATATATATATATTGTACAACGTTATCGGCAACAAAGAAGTAGTTTTTGTTAAAATTCCTTCCCGGGATGTTTGGCCGTAGTCCAATGTTTTCTACAAAACCAGACGTTTCGGCAATGCCATCGACTTCCATCATCAGTGAAAATCGAGTGCGATAACGTGAGGTGGTATACGTTAGTGATCACAGTACTGTGGTTAAGGCTGAAGCAGTAAGTAGAAAGAAGTAGTTTCTATAGTAATATTTCATTTCGAAAATGATTTAAATATAAATCTTAGAACATGGAAGTCATGTATGGTTCTCCATACCGATATTTACTTCCATATTCCCTAAGGAAATAGAAGTATGGTGATGGCAAAAAAAAATCGTGTTCGAGATTATTGCAGATTCTGATTGTACTATACTCAAAACATGAAAAAAAGTCGTTTTTCGAAAAGTGTCTGTGTGTCTGTCTGTCTATCTGTGTGTAATTTTTTTCCTATGGCAAATGATAACTGCCGCAAATTCAAACAGAATCAAATAATTTTTTGCGTACAGCCCTGATTTGTAGAGTACTCACGACCTATTGTTTTTGGTGAACATCGGTTGAGGGAAAGGGGTAGTTTACCTGCAACGGTTTTTTTTTATCAAGGGTATTTTTTTTTTTGGCAAACGATAACAGCCGCAAATTCAAACAGAATCAAAAGATTATTTGCATACAGCCCTAAATTGCAGAGTTCTCAAGACCTATTGTTTTTGGTGAAGATCGGTTAAGGGAAAGGGGTAGTTTACCTGCAGCGTTAAGGGTATTTTCTATGGCAAACGATAACAGCCGCAAATTCAAACAGAATCAAATAACTTTTTGCATACAGCTCTGATTTGTAGAGTACGCAAGACCTATTGTTTTTGGTGAAGATCGGTTAAGGGGAAAGGGGTAGTTTACCTGGAAAGTTTTTTATCAAGGGAATTTTCTATGACGAACGATAACTGCCGCATATTCAAACAGAATCAAATAATTTTTTGCATACGTCACTGAATTGTAGAGAACTTGGTGATTTTGATTTTGGTGAAGATCGGTTAAGGGGAAGGGGTAGTTTACCTGCAACCTTTTACGTTTTAACAAGAGTAAAGTACTTGAAAATTCATTTAAACTTTTTCAAACAATGGTAATTGTTAAAAATAAAATAATTTTGTTGCCAGGCAATAAAATTATATTTTTTTCATTTTAATGTAAATCACGTATAAGAGAAAATATATCGTGTGTGGCAGGCAAGCATATCTCAGTTATGTACTGTTTACGTTTCCATTTTATTATTATGACTACCGCAATAAAAAGGCAGGGAAGACACACACACACACACACACACACACACAAAATTCGCGTTATTTCTGGCCTCATTCATGTTTATTTTCTTACATTTGCACATTTTTAAATGGAAAGTGCCGAAACCCATACCAACATAACGCGTGCAAGCCGAAAAAGTGTCCAGCGTGGATAGCGATTTGCTTCCTGTGGATCGCTGGGCAGTATAACTGCACGTGTTTACAGAGGAACGATTCACAGACAGACTTTTCGTCTTTAGGGAATGAACCCTCTGCAAGATGCTGAGGGTCCAAGAGTGACTTCGGGGCGCTCCTTCTTTTCCGCGTGTTTGTTTTGTGAAACGTACACTGTAGATTCACAGCTTTATTCTAAGCAAAGCTCAATAGGAAATGTTGAAAATTTTTGTCCATGGTGTACCCTCATACACACTAAACCTGCTCTGATGTTTTAATTACGGACATCATAATATTAAAACTTTGGAAACTTGAGCACTACTTAATGGAGATCAATCATTAACTTATACAAGTCATTAATTTTATGCATATTTTTTTATATATATGTGTACAACGTTATCGGCAACAAAGAAGTAGTTTTTGTTAAAATTCCTTCCCGGGATATTTGGCCGCAGTCCAATGTTTTCTACAAAACCAGACGTTTCAGCAATGCCATCGACTTCCATCATCAGCGAAAATCGAGTGCGATAACGTGAGGTGGTATACGTTAGTGACCACAGTCCTGCGATTAAGGCTGAAGCAGTAAGTAGAAAGAAGTAGTTTCTATGGTAATATTTCATTTCGAAAATGATTTTAAATATAAATCTTAGAATATGGAAGTCATGTATGGTTCTCCATACCGATATTTTATGTTGGGAAGGAAGACATTTGATGTAAATCATCAAGAAAAATCTCTCTTTCTCTTACTCTTCCCTCTCTTTACTGAGGAGCACTATATAGGGGTTTTACTGTAGTACTATACAATTGGTGATTATCACCTGGTCACCACACTGTTTATTGACAAGGCTATAGTACGGTTGTTTATGGAGTCTGAAGCAACATGAACCCACGCATCAATTTGATTTGCGTTTGTAGTCATGGTTTTCTGTACTGCTTAATTATGCACGTGACTCTATACGAGACAAGTAAAAAACGCTTGCGTTGTGATCGAGCCCCCTAGCACACTGTGACAGCGATTGCAGTCAAATACTGCAGAACTGAAGCTGACGAATTCCGCCAACTGATGGACAAGTAAACACGTGAATTCAAGATATCCATATGAACAAATGCATTTGTGGCCAAAAAGTGTTCATTTTAAAAGTTACCAGGTGTCAGATTGAAGCTCGTCAGTCCCATACACGCGCGTGCACACACACACACACGCACGCACACACACACACACACACACACACACACACACACACACACACACACACACACCATTAAGAAGTGACCGGCCGATAAATCACTCATTAACAGTTTAAGATAGCCCGCCCGTTCCTGAAATAGCGTGTTTCAGGACACCCCGTTAAAGTTAACAGGCCTTAAAATTGTTCGTTAATGGAGAGATCCTTGATATGTGAAGTAACTAACACCCATTAAAACAGCGATAGGTAAACTTAAAATTTTGTTAGGTGTAGCTTTGATGTATGTTGTTAATTACTCACTAAACTAATTATGTATGCAAAAATTTGGTAACTTCCTGTGTTTAGAAAATTTAGTTTGCACATTCAGTGTTGTCTGGAAAAAAATGGAAACACAAAGCCTAATATATACGAAAATACATAAAATCTTTTCCAAGCATTTTTCAAATCAAAATTTGTAATATTTTTAAACAAAAAAAATCTAGTCAGAATAAACAGAAACTACAAAAACCAAATGAAAAGTAAAATAATTTTAATTACAGAAAGTAATTACAAAATACACACAAGGAAGAAAATTAACAAAGGTTCGTGAAACGGGGAATTAAAAAGTCACTTTATAGGCTTGATCATTTGTAATTACAAGCCTATTATAAACAATTTCTTTTACAAACAGAAGCAGCATTGACAATTATAGCGGAATAGGCAGGGTACGTGAGCATTTACGAATGGGACCAAATGGCCGTTAATAATATGGCCATTAAGATAATATTAACAATTAAGATGTGCATTAACATATTAACATAGGGCTGTCATATTTCCAACTCCAGAAACGAGAAAGTTTTTACTTTTTGTTTATTCTTCACAATAACGCTACTATTTTCGGGTTACATTTTTGCTATTCATGGTTTATTATTATTCCCATTTATATTACCAGTTTCTACAGTTGTTTATTGTTTTTGTGAAAAAGTCATTTAAGAAAGTATATATAAAATTTCTGTAATTCTACTATACAAACAAATTCATTAACAGAATAATACATGTCAAATTTCTTCGTTTCCTTTTATCAAAGTCGCTGAGTTCATGAAAATATAGCTCTATACTTGCACTATGTGCAGGATTAGTGAACAAAAACAACTATTGTTAAAAATTTTTAATTACAGTCTACAATTTCATTGTTGTAATTTTTTCCACTCCCCATGTATAAACAATTTGTCAAATTCTTGGCCTTGACAATTTGACAATTGTTTTTATAGTTTTCCCACAAAGAAAAATTACCTCTTAAAAAGAGGACATGTCTGGAAAAAAGAAGATGAATAGTAATCCTTGTTAAAAATTGTACGTTAGTTAAAAAACGGTCAGTTAGGAAGAAAATTAAGAAAGGTTCGTAACACACAGGAAGTAGTTAGCCTATAGAAAGTGCAGAAAATTGCTGAAAGTTCTCTATTATGTATCTGTATTGCATTTGAAGTTGCCTACAAAAAATGTTTTGTAAAAGAAATGTTGGATTATTGGATTTTGTGGTTCATAACATGGTTTAAGTATAAGTAATTCACTATTTCCAACTATGGAACATTTATTTGTATACTAAATACCAAATACGCCTTCTGACACACGTTGTGTTAAGATTGTCCACAAATAAATTCGACCAGGTCAATAAATCTGATAGATTTACCAAATCCGAAGATGCTCGTGATGGAAGCAGCTCAAATGGTTGTAACGGGACATTTAGGCCTACCTGGGGTAATATAAAAAATTCTAATGTTTGATTAAAAATAATATTTCCTTATGTAACATTAATTTTGGGGAAACATAAAAAGTAATGTGAAATATTAATTATGGGGAAAAGTAAACAAACTTTATTTCATGAATTATACAACGCAACAAGTATTGAGCGAAATTGTGCCAAGGTCAGTTCCAGTGAGAAGCAAAACAGCTATTTTTAGATGAGTGACTAACATATTATGTAACTTAGAGGATCATACGATATTACGTCAGATCATACGTCACGCTGGAATGTTAGGGAGTGTTCTGACCAACCGCACATACTGGTGGAGGAATACAAACTAGAACAATAAGATTTGGTCATGTAACCACGACCACTTCAGAAAATACTGCCGTTCATCTCAGCCCAGTTAAAACTTTGCTCCTCGTACTGGCCGGTCCCAAACAAAGTTCTAGAACGTAAAATCGCGGGCGTCCGTACTTAAAATGCGAATACCGCATGTATAAATCTTTTAAAAATGTAAAATAACAAATTTCAAATCATCAGAGTGAATTAACAGTTTTTAAATATGTAGATTCAGTGAAGATTATGAAATAATCTGCGTAGTGCGCGGAGCCATGAGACGTCTTCAGGGCTGATTTTCCAGATAAGTAAACAAAAACGAGGGGCAGAACAATTCTTAATATGGGATAAAAATAAAATTTCAATGTTATTATCATGATTTAAGGTGAGATCTCACATAAGGGAAACGGGGCACATATGAATGGGTGCATAAATGAAGAGTATGAAATAAGGAGCGCTGGTTTGTGCATAACAATAGATTTAAGTTTATAGCTATTGAATTTTTGTTAGTAACCATGTTTTGGAGTATTCTGAGTAAATTCAGTAATGAAAATAGTAACACAAGAAATAAAATGTAAAGGAGAGGAGTAAGGACTCCATTTTGTTGTATTTCAAGATGGCTCGCATAATGTTGTATACAAATTCTATCATTGTAAAAAAGATGAAGTTTGAGTAAAAATAAATAAGATAACTTGTCACAAAAGGGAAATATTAGTCATTTCAAAATAATCATATTGTTTTTCAACACGTCTAACTCGAAACCCTGGATACGGTAAGTAAAAAATTTAAGTTGGCAACTAACAACATGGTAAAAAACGTAAACAAAGTCAATTCATAAATTACGAGGGCTATCCAGAAAGTAACAGACGTTTTGACCGACCGCGGCGGTGGGCGGGGATAGAGCCGCCATCTTGGTGTCAGAACATTCCTACACTCAGTACGCATCCAGCTGTGGTAGCGTGCGGTCTGTGCCCCTCTTACTATGCTCTCTGTGACGTGTTAAAATGTGCGCTGCAATAGAAAATCCCGCCACTTGTGAGGTGCGTTCTGTGATTAGGTTTTTGTTGGCAAAAAATCACAAACCAATTGAAATTTATCGCCAACTTTGTGATGTGTACGGAAAAGGAATAATGAATGAAAGCCGAGTGAGGCAATGGTGCATTGATTTTAAAAATGGCCGTACCAATGTTCACGATGAGGACCGCAGTGGTAGACCTAGCCTTGTGACTGATGAACTGGTGATGAAAATCAACGACAAAATTCGTGAAGATCGTCGTTTCACGATTATGGAACATTTCGAAACATTTTCCCCAAATTTCACGGAGTTTGGTGCATGAAATTGTGGCGGAAAAGCTTGGTTACCACAAATTTTGTGCTAGGTGGATTCCGAAAATCCTAACGGAAGACCACAAAAAACAGAGACTGGTTGCAGCACTAACTTTCCTCGAAGATTACGACAAAAATGGTAACAAAGTTATTGATCGTATCGTAACTGGGGACGAGACGGGTGAAGCATGTCAATAGTGAAACAAAAAGGCAGTCGATGGAATCGGGACACACAAATTCTCCCAAGAAACCAAGGAAGTGTTTGCAAACGCTGTCAGCAAGAAAGATCATGGCTACTGTGTATTGGGACTCTGAGGGAGTGATTCTCGTTGATTTTCTTGAACGTGGCACAACAATTAACTCAGAGAGGTATTGTGAAACACTGAGAAAGTTAAGGCGCGCGATACAAAACAAGCGTCGGGGAAAACTTAGTGCGAAGGTTTTGTTTTTTCACGACAACGCACGTCCAATCGTACCAGAGAGCTCTTCGATGGTTTTGGATGGGAGGTGTTCGATCATCCACCGTACAGCCCGGATTTGGTGCTGAGCGACTATCATCTCTTCCCAGCGATGAAGACATGGCTCGCTACACAACGCTTTGATACTGACGCCGAACTGCATGCTGGTGTAAACCAGTAGTTGAAATCGCAGGCGGCAGATTTCTACAGAGACGGTATTGAAAAACTTGTGCCACGGTATGATAAGTGCCTTAATTTGAATGGCGATTATGTAGAAAAATAGCTTAAGAGTGTACCTTTCAAATGTATATAATAAAATTTTGTTTTTTCATTTTGTAAATTTTTTATTTCAAAACGTCTGTTACTTTCTGGATAGCCCTCGTAATTTATAGACCCGAACAGTGACTTAGTTTGTTAGTTAATAATGGCGCCCGAAGCAGCTGGATCATTTGCATAAATAAAATTATGCAAATATGGACCTGTTTGAGGAACAATATGGTTGTGGGGAATTGGTATGTAATTAGAAACATAAATATAAAAGATGAGGTTATGTTGCGAGCATATGTAATATAAGTAAGTATAATCTCTTGTTAGAAAAGAAATTGTGTGATACTATATGTTAGTATTTTGGTATAAAAGTGATAACTTTACCATTAAAAATGGAAAATACAGAAATAAATCTAGAAAACTCTCTTACAGAGTCAATGCTAATGAGTAATGTAGAGGCAGAATCTACCCCAACGACAACTAGAACAAAAGAGTTGTCAATGGACGATATGTTTAACTTAATAAGAACAATATCTGAAAATATAAATAGTAATATAAATGAATTGAAAGAACAGAATAAAGAACAAAAAAGTGAAATTAAAGAAATACAGTAATTTCAATGCCAAATTTGACGAAGTAAAAGATGAAATAAAACAACAGAAATTTAGTATTAACCAGCAAATGAATGAGATTAATCCACGTTTTGATAACATGAAAGAAAAAATAGTAGCATCAGTTAGCGAGGTGTTTGATAAACAAATTGCCAGAGTAGACGACATTATTAATAAATTGAAAATGAATAAAGTAGATGACAAATATGAGATTAAAATGGGGGGTAGAGAATAGTGACAAGTCCGATAAATTCGATGAGAATAAAGACGATCAGATGACATATAATGAGGTAAGTAGGGGTGAGAATTACGATGATATAATTAAACATGTGGTGTTAGAGAGTAAGGTTGTGAATATTGAAAGTACTGATGAAGTTTTAGTGGAAGTAGGATGTAATAATGGAATGTTAGTGTGTATTGATGAGTCAGAGAGAAAGTGGAGAGAGAATATAGAGGTAGAGGGGTTGCAGAGGGTAAATTTTCCCCAGGTTTATTATGAACCAAGGTGTTTACAAATGTTGTTGTTGAAGGGCAAGAGTCCCTTATTATTGGAAGACATGAGGTCTTTGAGTTGTTCCCTGAATTTTTGTGAGTTAGTGCCCACTGTATGGGATGGTAGAAAAAGTGTGATATGGTGTTATGGTGAGAGATATTTAGAGAGAGAGTTGTGTATAGATAGAGTGATAAAATTATTTAAGGTGAATAGAAATTATGAAGAATTTGTGGAAAGGTTAGATGTAGAGAGAGCTGGTGATTATATTGAGTACTCACCTTGTATTGAAACTGAGGTAGTAGCAGAAGTAGATGATAATGTTGACGAATTATTAACTTACCTTACTTTAACAGAAAATACTAAAGGAGAAATTACCCTACCCGATGTCGACAGGAATTTTGAAATAATGGTAAGCAATAATATTTGTATTATCAATAGTATTGATATAATGGATAAAGGTAATGATGATGATTGTTATAATTATAATAGCCATATGTATTCGATTGTAAATGAATGGTGTAGTCATAAGATCAGATTATTATATGATGATGGGGGTTAAATACAAAATTAGTGAATGGACATTTTAAATATTTTAGATTGTGGTAATGACCTAGCTAACTTATGAAATGAGGTGTGGTAAACAGAAAATAATGACAAAAAATTTGTTAATAAATTTATAGTGAAATTAATTGTGTTTTTGTTGTGAAATATATTTTATGTAAATAATGTGTGTATGTAGTAGAAATTGATTTAATAATAATAATAATTATTATTATTATTGTTATTATAATTTATTAGACTAAATAAATAATGAGAGTTTGTAATAAATGAATTGTAATTGTTTTGAAATTGTAATTAAAGTAATGTTGTGTTTAAATAACTGATTGAATTAAAGAAATTACAGATGAATTAATTGATTTAAATGTGGTAGAAATAAATTTTGATAATGAATTTAAATGATTTTATGAGATTTGAACTTGATAAATGAATGTTTATAATTTTGCGTCTATGACAGGAATCATATGTTTATGCAATTGAGTGATGTAATGTAAGTATGAATTTTATAATGCAATAAATAAAGTAAAATGTTTAATGTTTGAATAATAAGTGTTAAATGTGTTTAAAAGGTTTTAAATGAAATGATGAAATTAATTTGAGGTAGTAATTAATGTAGAATGTTGTAAAAGATAGAGCTTGGGTGATGATTATTTCAATAAGGCATTGGAGTCAGTCAAAGTTAACTTTAATGGGTATTAGATAAAATAAGAATTTTGGAATAAAGGTAAGTAAAGAAGTTGAAATACAAATAATGCAGAAAGAGGGTATTAGATATCTTAGGGACACAGTAGTGTTAGTGATTATATGTAGAGGTGAGTAACGTAAATGGAGATTAAATAGGTGATGGTGATATTTTGTAAAGAGGGTGGTGTGGTAAGGAGTCATCAACGACAGGCGTTACGGCGGGAGGTGAACGATTTAAAGAGGGTTACGGGTTACCTGGAAGGGTCAGGAACCGATAAGGGAATGAGCTGGTAGGTCGGGTACACACATCCTAGGTACAAAGAGGGTATATAATTGGAGAATAGTTTAAGTGGAAGTTAGAGAATTAGTGTAGGTAAATATTTTGGAGAGATTGGTGTCATGCTATATAAGTCCGTTAGCGGTTGTTAGAAGGAAGAAGGTGAGTAAGGTTAGATATATAAATGCCAATAAGGTTAGATAACAGAAAATTCGTAGGTTGAAAGGTAATAATAACTGAAAGGTAATGTAAAATAAAGGTTGATAATAAATTTGAGTTTTTGTGGAGAATTAAATGGTAGTAAATGATAAATAATTAAAAGTTGATATAAAAGAATTGTTAATAGTTAATAGAATTTAAAGATAAAATAAAGCTGTAAAGTGTGTACATTTTGATCAAACTGAAATGTGAATTGTTAATTTTAAGGTAATAACAACAATGTGAATTATGAGTAAACTATGTTTTATGATGTTGTATTGTTTGTTACGGTGTAGGAGAATTAAATAATAATATAACCAAACATACCGGGTTTGCCATCTGTGAACTGCAGTAACAGTGTCAGTGTAAACCTTGTATGTCTTTTAGTAGTTTCCCCTACTTTTCGGGTGGTCACGGCTTCACCGAACCCTGACCGTGGATTTATAATGTAAATATATTCTAAATTGGTGAACTTAGAAATTAACTGGAGGGTAACTCAGGGGAATCTACTTAACTATGGAACAGCGGCTATCATCGAAGGTGGTGATAGTGCCGTATTAAGGTTGTGTGAATCATTATAGTAGGATTACTGGTGTCCTCGGACATCAGTAATGCCGAATTTTTATATAACGCTGAAGCAAGAACGGGGTAGGCAGCGTCTACACCCTAATTAAAATACAGTTCTTGTGGATGCAAATGGGCGCTACAGTCCACCATAAACAATAGAGCGTGTGGAAAAGGAGTTGGCCGTTACAAGCCAGGGGCATAAACAACAGAGTGTTTATGCAACCAGGTAAATGCTTTGCACAGTTTACCCGTGAGGTGATTTACCTGATTGTAACTGGGATATAGGGGGGATATTAGATTTTGATGTAGAAGGAGGTTACTAAACTGTTAGTAATGAGTTACTGAATATTAAATTGAATTATGTCAATGATGTAGAATATGTAGTTGATTTTATAATGTACTTAAATGATTTTGTGTTGATTTGAGATGTTTTCAGGGAGATGTTTAACAAAAGTTGAGAAAGATATAAGTAAATAAGTTGTTATTGTGTACTTGATTTAATATGATTTACTCGATGTAAGAATTTTACTAATGAATAGAAGTCTTTTGAAATGTGAATTATATAATGGGAGGTATTTGTAATATTGTAATGGGAAATGTTTATTTAAATTCTGATGGGAATCAGGGCAATAATTTTGAATTTTGGGATAACAGGAAACAAGAGAAGGGTATACAGAATGATGTTAAGGAAGTTTACAAATGTATCATGTTATTTTAAGTGTTCATATATACATGTGTGTTAAGAATTAAGAAAAACCAGTGCTTCTTAACGCAAACCAGCACAGCTAAGGGGAAACAGATCAGTTAGGGATATGGTATTATACAAGGCCACCATTTGATATTTGGAATTGATGTTTCAGAGTCTAGTGATGCTGTGGCGGCGGTCCTGAGCTGGCCAGCGCGTCAGAGCAGGAGCGTCAAGTGCCTGACTGGCCTTGCGGTGTTGGGATCTTGAGAGAGAAGTCCAGTAAGGTCATTCAGGTGCGGTCACGATCACTGGACCAAGGGTAAGTTAGATTTTTTTTTGGTAAACCGTAGACGGGGTTGTGGCGACATATCCTGACTGATCCCTTTAGGCAGTATGAGTGTGTCAATGAGAGGTTTTATGCTTCGGCATAAAACCTCTCATTGAGGGGGTATTGTAACGGGACATTTAGGCCTACCTGGGGTAATATAAAAAATTCTAATGTTTGATAAAAAATAATATTTTCTTATGTAACATTAATTTTGGGGAAACATAAAAAGTAATGTGAAATATTAATTATGGGGAAAAGTAAACAAACTTTATTTCATGAATTATACAACGCAACAAGTATTGAGCGAAATTGTGCCAAGCCAAGGTCAGTTCCAGTGAGAAGCAAAACAGCTATTTTTAGATGAGTGACTAACATATTATGTAACTTAGAGGATCGTACGATATTACGTCAGATCATACGTCACGCTGGAATGTTAGGGAGTGTTCTGACCAACCTCACATACTGGCGGAGGAATACAACTAGAACAATAAGATTTGCTCATGTAACCGCGACCACTTCAGAAAATACTGCCGTTCATCTCAGCCCAGTTAAAACTTTGCTCCTCGTACCGGCCGGTCCCAAACAAAGTTCTAGAACGTAAAATCGCGGGCGCCCGTACTTAAAATGTGAATACCGCATTAAAATGTGAATACCGCACTAAAATGTGAATACCGCATGTACAAATCTTTTAAAATGTAAAATAACAAATTTCAACTCAACAGAGTGAATTAACAGTTTTTTAAATATGTAGATTCAGTGAAGATTACAAAATAATCTACGTAGTGTGCTGAGCCATGAGACGTCTTCAGGGCTGATTTTCCAGATAAGTAAACAAAAACGAGGGGCAGAACAATTCTTAATATGGGATAAAAATAAAATTTCAATGTTATTATCATGATTTAAGGTGAGATCTCACATAAGGGAAACGGGGTACGTATGAATGTGTGCGTAAATGAAAAGTATGAAATAAGGAGTGCTGGGTTGTGCATAACAATAGATTTAAGTTTATAGCTATTGAATTTTTGTTAGTAACCATGTTTTGGGGTATTTTGAGTAAATTCAGTAATGAAAATAGTAACACAAGAAATAAAATGTAAAGGAGAGGAGTAAGGACTCCATTTTGTTGTATTTCAAGATGGCTCGCATAATGTTGTATACAAATTCTATCATTGTAAAAAAGATGAAGTTTGAGTAAAAATAAATAAGATAACTTGTCACAAAAGGGAAATATTAGTCATTTCAAAATAATCGTATTGTTTTTCAACACGTCTAACTCGAAACCCTGGATACGGTAAGTAAAAACTTTAAGTTGGCAATTAACAACATGGTAAAAAACGTAAACAAAGTCAATTCATAAATTTATAAATTAATTTATAGACCCGAACAGTGACTTAGTTTGTTAGTTAACATGGTGGAGGCTGAGCTTGTCAGGTATTTTCATGAAGCAAAAGAAGTTGGAGACATGAGCCCTCTGTGAAAGACTTCTGTGCTACTGGACTCATTTTAGGGGACGGGCAAAACTGACAAAACTTTTGAAATACAGCTTTTGTTAAAATTGAACGTGTTTTTGCAGTAATAACTGTAAGGTTGAAAATAATTAAAGTTGTCTATAAACTCGTTAATTACTTATTTTAATTATTTCAACAACCAAAGTAGTTTGCTGAATAACAATAATACAACAAAAAAAGAAAAACAAAAATGTTTAAATTTTAATCAGTTGATAATTTTTATTAACTAACCCAAGTCTGCTCAACAGCATGTCTTAAAATTACAAAAGTTGTAACGTGTCCAAAATTGGGTCATTTTATTTCTTACAGTTATGGGGTACATGTATTTTATTTATTTCATTTTGCGGGATTTTATAAAAATATTGCGAAAGTTTTATTCTCCGACAACGTTATTTCCATTGGAACAGAACACGTGGTAAGAAACAGTGTTGAAACAAAGGCAAGGCGCAATTTCTATTGTGTAACTCTGCAAGGAATTCGCACCACCCTAATTTTCTCAGAACTTTGCATAAGTGTGACCGCGCGCCCACGAGCAGCACAAGTACGCGCTCGGAATGACGCCGTCGTTCGAAAACCAAGATGCCTGGGGAACGATTTTATTCATCGTCTCCTTAGCGATCCGCAGGAAATGCCGCCAAGGAACGCCCACTTTTAGTGACGTCAACAGTGCTTAACAAATATCGTCCACGGTTACCACACAAAAAACACACTATGTTTCATGCATAGAGCTAATAAGCCACAACAAATCAACCGTGAACGCCGACGAAATCCAACGGGCAGTGGACGGCAGCTTCCTACCGCCCAAACGCAGTCTACATCAGGCAGAGACGCTACACAGTCAACTAGAAGCCGACTCCAACTACAGACGCTTACAGTTTTGTTTAGGGCCCGGTCGGTGGTGTTATAAAATGTCATTAATTCAATAGGACCGACCGGTACCCGAGGAATTGAACGAAGTTATAAACGGTTGCCGGGCAGTGACAGTGGCAGATTTAAAGGAATAACGAACAATGTAACTGAAAACGAAAACACGTGTTCGGTCGGCGGTGTTAATCGGGTTACCGCGAATAAAGAAACAGAACTTCGTAAAACACAAATAAGGGGGAATATGTTCAATTGTATGAGTGTGTGTGAGAGCAAAGCTGGGCTGTTATTTTATGTTATTTTCATTTATATTTAATTATAAAACGGTAAGTTATATGTAACGGATTCAAAAGGTGTTTTGTAATATCTATTGTGTTGTGCTTGTATTAAGGAATTCCAGTCATGTAAGTAAAAAGCATTTATATCATAACCAAAATGTGTTAGACTAAGTTATTTCGTCATTACCACGTTCTCATTTCTGTGTTGCGAAATTCGTCTAAACGTTCCGGAATCTTTCTGAGTTATTAATTGGGTGTGGTCAGATTGCTAAATTGTCCCGTTTTATTAAGGTAGAGTGTTCAAAGTTTACATGTATAACTAAAAAACATGTTGGCGACTCTGGGCTTCTGATAAAATTTCTGCAGCAGGTAAGCGAAACTATTGCAGGTAAGTCCTGGCAGTGGATTTTATTTATTTAATATATTTCGGCTTATTTTTTAGCATCACAAAGTTGAAATGCAATTGGTCAAAACTTGACCTGGCTAGTATACTAAATAAGTGTCCATAATAATAGGAGAATTATCTGTTTTAATAAAAATGATTGTAGTGGACATGAGTATATATTTTGATGGGTTTTTATATTACGTGTTTTACTTATTTGACATTTTCACTGCTGACTTCTTTATTTTGAGGTAGAAGAGTACTACAAGGCTAAAATGATAAGTGCATGGAAATCACATACAAAATATTCTGTAGTAATACAGAATAATACAAAATATTCTGTAGTGAATGGTTTCAGGGGTGAACATCACTCATTCATGTTGCAGAAACACTTTATGTAGCTTTTAATTCCATTTGTGAACTCCATGCAGAAAAATCTTATAGTGTGGCTACATATGATGTAAACAAATTTTTTTTTAGAAATTTCTTTAGAATTCTCAAGTTAAACTTGGGACCTTTATATAAAGCGACCTTCAATATAAAGCGCTTTTTGGCCAGTCTGCAGAAGAGCGTTATATCAAGGTTTCACTGTATATATCTTCACACAAAATGTTATTCCAACCACTACTCAATTTAGGTTTGAAAATTTTGATACTCATTCTTTAAAATACAAATTTTATTCACACACAAATCAGAAATGCACGTATGTGTATGTATGTAAATGTATAAAATATTGATTGCCTATTCTTTAATGACTTCCAGATGAAACAAAGTAATGTACAGTATTTGATTTTTTTAATCAACACTGAGTTTTCAATTAATATACTTATTTTAGACTTACATATTTTTTAATGTCAAATGAACATTATGTTAATTTCACAATAATTCAATTTTACCTGGTGGATTATTTGGTGCAAATGATGTTTTCAGGAACTGTCCTATATTTGACATTGCACGGTTTTTGCTTTCAGCAACTGCTTCAGGATCTGAGAGGTAATCTTCCCATGGAAGTTTCCCTGTCAGCCATTGGACTAAATTATAACCAAGTATTTCTAAATCACCACGACGTGAATGTACTAGAAATACATCAAAATGTCATTTACATATAGAATTAATATTATATTTATATCCTTAAATTTTTAGTGACTGTCAATCAGTGAATGTTTTAGTGGATAGTTAGTGAGGATCGGTCAATAATACAACTTTTAGTTATTTTGCATCGACGTTTCGACAATATTTATTGTCATCTTCAGGACCTGTGTATGAAATACAATAGAAATATCAAACATAACGAAACAATTAAATATTTGGGTGAACGTGATGTGATGGTAAGACCAAGTTCCAGGTAAATAACATTGACCAAAATGTAAATATTAAGTAATAACCATTTTCATATAATAGATCTGTTATCTATAATGTTGTGTTATAAAGTCTGTAACCCTTTAATACAAGTTGGTAAATCATTTCTGTTATTGTGTGTATAATTCTCTATTTATATGAGGATGATAGTGTAATAAAAATGGTGAGTGTTTTAGAGTGCCAATTGTGGACAATGACAAATGAGAGGGAGAGAGAGAGAGAGAGAGAGAGAGAGAGAGAGAGAGAGAGAGAGAGAGAGAGAGAGAGAGAGAGAGAGAGAGAGAGAGAGAGAGAGTGAATGAAGAGAGATAATGAGAGGGAGAGAGAGAGAGAGTGTGAGAGCGAAGGGTGGAAGAGTGAGAGAGGGAAGAAGGGTTACAGTGAGCGAGATGTAGAAGGAAGAGAGAGAGAGAGAGAGAGAGAGAGAGAGAGAGAGAGAGAGAGAGAGAGAGAGAGTGGGGTGATAGTGAGTGATAGATCGATTTCAGGTTAGAGTGAGAGGCTGGGTGGACTGGCGGGGGGAGCATGGGTGAAAGAGAAGGGTGATTGTGGACACATACATAAATTACATTATTCTATAGTACTCTTGACTATATTTTACAATATGATTACAATTACCGTATTATCCAAGTTTACCTGTTAGTAAAATTTACCAGAAACTTTTGTGTGTAACCTTTGTCAACTATCTGATTTAAGTCGTAATGTTTTACAATATTGTGTAAATTGTATGTTTCTAAATTATGATTGTTTGCTAACACCAGTAGGGAGTGAAACATGGTAAAAATAACTTTTAATAATTACGTAGTGAACATCCCCTAATCTGTTTTAGTTATAGGTAATATATTACTTTGCTATATGTTGACTGTTGTAGGTATAAACAATTTTTGTACCAATCTAATATCCAATTGTTGGTTACTGTTTGTTTAATTAATTAAAATAACATTATATTTTAGTAATTTAAATTGTAATACTGTATAAATTAAGTTCTCTCATACTATAATTTGCTCGCTTTCTTAAAGATAATTTGAAGATGTAAACATACTATCATAAGTCTTCACATAAAAAATGATACATACATACACACGCACACACTCACATCACCAACACGTTCACCCAAATATTTAATTGTTTCGTTATGTTTGATATTTCTATTGTATTTCATACACAGGTCCTGAAGATGACAATAAATATTGTCGAAACGTCGACGCAAAATAACTAAAAGTTGTATTATTGACCGATCCTCACTAACTATCCACTAAAACATTATATTTATAAATTAACTATTGAGTGTTTTGTAATAATTGCAAAAAACATTTACAAAAATAAAAACAAAATCAACTCATCAGTATTATAATAATAATAATTTGATTACAAAACCAATTTAACCGTTAAGAGAATAATTTCATTTCAATGCACAACTGTTGTCATACAAGTAATACTGTAACTACCAGAACAGAAAACAATTTAACTACTTGTTATATTTATGGTAATTAACTCGGTAAACTAAATCTATTAAAAAAAAAATGATGTAGAGTCAATACATAATCTCCTTACACACACCAACTCCACAGAATTTTTACTTGAATCCAACTGATAATTCTAAGATTAAAACACAATACTAAATTCTTTAATTATTTACAAGTGTGCTCAGCTTGCAGTTGTCAGCAACTTCCAAACTTTTGCAAACCTTTATAATCCAAAACACGTATAGTGTTTCTTTGCACCTCTTCTCTTTGCACCCATCTATTGGAATACTGGTTTTCTTCTAGTCTGATCCATTTTGGTTGCAGTTTCTTAGTGAGTTGACTCTCCTGTCAGAATGTAAAAGCTTATTAAACCAGTCCAGGTTTTTCTTGATCTTCCTGTAAAAGCTGTTATCTTGATCATTATTCTTTTACAAAGAAAAGTCAAAACATAATCTTTTTTCTTTAATGTAGTGTTTTCTCCAACAAATGTTACTACCATGTCATAGAAATATGATGGTTCTATTAAAGATGGATCAAGTTTACAATATCCAATATTACCATCTGTGTATGCTGATTTGACATCATCGATAATGTTTTTCTTGTGTTGACACACGTTTTCTTACAAGGTTGCCCAGTAGCCTGAGTTGGAGTACAGTGTGCACGGTCATGTATATAGTCTGCTGAAGCTGCATCAGACACAGCAGGCGATAGTTACTAAAAACAGTAGTATACAAACACCATATTCTAACAAGATTTAATACATTCTTAACATTGTTCACCAATAAAGATTTATACTCCATACCAAGAACAAATTTATTTATTACACTATAACTCTAATAAATCAAATTAGTAGAAATACGAGATAGAAATACTTATATCTAAAGCCTTTTTGTTCTTACCACCAATATGAGCATCTCTTGACGTGTACTCTATTGTTCCATCATGAGCTCTTCTTTCATCATGTCTATATTCCTTGTGTCTGCCATTTCTGTCCTTGTAACGACATGCTAAACCAAAGTCAACCAGATATACAGGAGCCTGTGCTGAAAGTCCTAGAAGTAAATTGGAGCCCTTGATGTCTGCATGAATATAATCATGACTGTGTATGTACTCTAATGTATCAACCTGAAAATAACATAATGATACTTAAAATCATAGTAATAATAATACTCCAACAACGACAACATATACATGTACTAACGCAAGAATTATCTGTATTCATTCATGTAAATATTGTTATGACGTCACAGAACAATCTACGTGTTTATCGAACGTTCCAGAGACATCCAGAATGTAAGCGTGTGGTGTACGTGCTACTAGACGCATTTTGCGAGAATCTTCTCGACTGTGCCGGGATTCGCGGGGCGCTTGGCCTGTGTCAAGGCCGTAGTTAATTACGTAGTTCATACGCACGCTACGATGCAATTAGGAATCGTCTAGATATTCGACAGCTATAAATACTGGTACTCAAACGACGTTCAGTTGAGTATGAGGCGAATTTTTGACTGTGCGGTTCGAGAGTATTAGTGCAATATATTTACAGAGCGGTTCGAGTTATTACTGTGTACGTTCAAGTAGTAATTAGTGAAGTGCTGCGTTTTATATTCGGGCGGTATAATTGTAATACAATTGAGTTCTAATATTAGTGGACATTTTATTGTGTGTGAACAATTTTCATTTGATTTGTTGTAGACACTGTGTTGTTAATTACGAACTGTTTAACTGTAAAAAGTAAAGGTGTGATTAGTGACTTAATTGTTGTCTTGTACTTATTTTGTTTCCACTGTACCTACGACGATCGAGTAGACTGTCATAACAGTGGTGTCAGAACTGGGGTAAAACGGTTAACAGTGGACACTTTGTGCAAGATGAGTGTAATTCGTATTTAATCGGAAAACAATGGATGCCAGTCAGATGATGGAAAATTTCCAGGCGCTGTTGTTGCAGACAGAGGAACGACAACGATAGGATGCAGAAGAAGCAGAAAGACGACAAAAAGAAGAACGAAGACAAGAAAGGGAAGAAACATAGGAACGACATAAGCAGGAAGCAGAGGAATGTAAATGTGAAGCAGGTGACATCAAAGCGTTAATTCATGAACAAAAGCAGATGCAAGAACATACTACCGCAGAATTGGGTCTCCTACGTGGTGACGTAGGTGAATTACGAGGTGAGCTCAATAATCAGATTACCAGAATATCTGACGTAGAAGAATCCATGTCAAATAAAATAGCTGAAGTAGAAAAATCTGTCTTGACTGTGGAAGAAGTTATATCAACAAAAATATCTGCAGTAGAAAACTCAATGGCAAACATAAGAGAACAAATTAAAATTGAAGTTGAACAGTGCATGAAGATTCAACCAAAACAAATTTCTGAACAGACTGTACCAGTGATAAAGACAGAAAAAGACACAGAAAATACGTTAACAGAGAAAGTCACTTTGCCTGCAGTAGGGACAGTTCATGTCAAAGCTCCAACCTTTGACGGAAGCAGTCACTGGGCAACGTACCTCCGCTAATTTGAAGCTGCTGCATGCGCAAATAATTGGACAGAGAAAGACAAGGCTGTTTCACTCGTTCTTGCACTAAAAGGACCTGCGGCAGAATTACTACAGAAAGTACCACCTGACAGCCAGAACATCTATGCCGAGTTGATAAAAGCTCTAGAATTATGGTATGGTGATAAACATTTGCGAGATGTGTATTGCACCAGTTGAGAGCAAGGCGACAGCATTCCGGGGAGAGTCTTCAAGAGTTTGAAGCAAGTATCAACAAACTAATTAGACTGGCCTATCCTGAAGCGCCAGAAGATTTTCGAACGAGTTTTGCGATGCAGACATTTACTGCCGGTGTCCGAGATAACGAACTACAGTAAGTGTTACGAATGGCAAGACACCAGAACAGTGTGGACGCCTTGGTACATGCTTTGCAATTTGAGGCCACCAAATCAGCGTCTGGTTGGACAAGTCATAAAGTGCGCGCTAAAAGATCGCGACGGCACAGACGATGAGGAAGAAGAACAAGGACCAGAGACTCGATGGTCGGCGCCACAGAATAAAATAAGAAAGGATGGAAGACCGAATGTTATCGATGTGGGAAACCTGGACATCTACGAGATTGCCGGGCTACAATTCAGCAGCAGGGAAACGAGCAATAGTCGGTACAACAGGGCATGTGCTGACTAACTGGAGGAACGAAGCCCCTACAGAATACACAATTTCTACACTTCAGAAAAACAGCGGGAGCTTGGTAGTTACCGGATTTGTTCAAGAAAGGCCAACCTCGATTACAGATGACACAGGCGCAACAGTTTCTATTGTGCGCCCCGACGTGGTGAAAGATCTCAAGCCAATCTGGTGCTCTTGCAGCTTGCGAACAGCTACTGGACGGCCTGCAAAAGTGTATGGAAAAGTGGAGATACACCTACGGTCGACTTGAGGGTCATTCCATATCAACTCAACACAGTGACTTTACCTCATCATCTCCGAATTTGATGAAATTTGATACACAGGTTACCTTCATATAGACAAGAAAAATACCAAAGTTTTTTGAAATATGTCAACTGGTTTGGAAATTACAGCTATGTAAAGTTTTCAAAAAACGCCCCAAAACGCTGGTACATGACATTTTTGAACTGCGATTGTAGCTCTCCTAGTTGAGATAGAAAGCTGGGAGAGGTGTCATTTTTTAGCATTTTTCATGCTCTTTAATATGCAATAATATAAATTAAGGGTCAAGAGGAAACATTTTTTTCCAAATTCAAAATCAAAATTTTTTTTTGAATTTTTCAAAATGCACCCCTTTAAAAATTTTGCAAAAATTCATAAGTTATCTTTATATGGTTTTTAATTGTTTTTGTAAGTTTCATAATGGGATCATAATGGGAACATATAATAAAGTCTTTTTTAAAAAAGCTTTGCATTAGATTGTGATTTAAAAAAGCCTATTTGACACAATGTATAAAACTCATTATGGTTTTATAGGTCTAAATGAGTTATTCTTCATTCTTATTGCTTGCCAGTACATGTATTTATGCCTGTATAATTAATATTTAGGTCTTCTATATATTTTTTTTATTTTATATTTACAAAAGTTTGTTTATTTTATTTTTAAGTTTAAAGTTTAAAATTTTTTGTGATTTTTTAGAACTACCTAAACTATAGATTATAAATTTGGATCTTAATAATCTACAAAAGTGTAGAGGTCTCCCACTCCTTGAGAGAAAAATTCTTGGAATATTTAAGGCCTGTAGTTCCCAGAAAAGGGGAGGAAGTTATTTTGAGACTCTATTTCCTGTTGTTGAGTACTACTTTTGATTTTCTAACCATGTAATTTGGAGCATTGAACTCTCTCATAATTTTTCTAATGCTCCATGATTCAGGCAGACAAGTTAAAATCATTAACTTCTTAACTCTAGAAGTAGTGCTTGAAAAGTTTGTTTTAAGGTTGTTCAATACTGAGTCACCAGGTGACTCTGTCTCGTCTTCAGAGGATTCCTCAACACTTGTAAAAAGTTTTCTTTTCATTGCAGAACTAATCTTTTTAATTTTATTTGAAGCATAGTGTTTGGAACTCACCTTTTTTTAATCTAAAGGTGATCCACCTAGTTCATGAAGAGAGGCATTAAGTTTATCAACTACTTCAGATTTTGAAGAAAAGTTAGTATCAGTTTCAGATTCAGAACTAGAACTTAAGTCTTGAGCAAAGCACTCATTAGTATTGGGCTGAATTGAATTTTTATGGGCTTTTAGAGTTGTCAGTTGTTTTCTGCAAGAGTCACAGATTTTCGATTGCTTTGGGATTTGTGGGAACTCTTCACACATCCAATCTGTAACAATCCTAAGCTTTTTCTTGTCTCCTACTTTATGGTTTTGTTTTTCAAATGGGTTGAAACATTTATATATCACATACCTATTTTTATCCATGTCCAGAACTCAAGAAATACCAAAAATCCAGCACAAAATAAAACGCTCCACAATTATAAAATACATGTAACCAACATCACATCAAGAGTACAACTGAGCTATTTTCTCTTACATTAAAGGAGGAAAAGTTGAGATAAAAATAATACACTGTGAGAAAGGAACAACAACAGGAAATAGAGTCTCAAAATAACTTCCTCCCCTTTTCTGGGAACTACAGGCCTTAAATATTCCAAGAATTTTTCTCTCAAGGAGAGGGAGACCTCTATACACTTTTGTAGATTAATAAGATCCAAATTTATAATCTATAGTTTAGGTAGTTCTAAAAAATAACATAACTTTTAAACTTTAAACTTAAAAATAAAATAAACAAACTTTTGTAAATATAAAATAAAAAAATATATAGAAGACCTAAATATTAATTATACAGGCATAAAGACATGTACTGGCAAGCAATAAGAACGAAGAATAACTCATTTAGACCTATAAAACCATAATGAGTTTTATACATTGTGTCAAATAGGCTTTTTTAAATCAAAATCTAATGCAAAGCTTTTTTAAAAAAGACTTTATTATATGTTCCCATTATGAAACTTACAAAAACAATTAAAAACCATATAAAGATAACTTACGAATTTTTGCAAAATTTTTAAAGGGGTGCATTTTGAAAAATTCAAAATCAAAATTTTGATTTTGAATTTGGAAAAAAATGTTTCCTCTTAACCCCATGTTTCCTTTTTATTATTGCATATTAAAGAGCATGAAAAATGCTAAAAAATTACACCTCTCCCAGCTTTCTATCTCAACTAGGAGAGCTACAATCGCAGTTCAAAAATGTCATGTACCAGCATTTTGGGGCGTTTTTTGAAAATTTTACATAGCTGTAATTTCCAAACCGGTTGACATATTTCAAAAAACTTTGGTATTTTTCTTAGTCTATATGAAGGTAACCTGTGTATCAAATTTAATCAAAATCTAAGATGGTACAGAAAAAAAGTATTTTTTTTTTTTTTTTGATTTGACATGGAATGACCCTTGAGTTTAATCATCAAGTACTTGTTGCAGACATTGTGGATGAAGCAATTCTTGGTGTGGACGTTATGAAGGCATATGGATTTATAGTCGACTTAAAGAACAATGTCTTGAGAGTCGGAGGCGAAGAGGTAATGCTATCAACAATGACGACAGCAGAAAAATCGATGGACGTCATAAACCAAGTGGTCATAATTGTCCGCCAAACTCTGAAAAGATCATCATGGTTAGAACCGATGTAGATACTAGGGGCAACCAGTGCTCTATATTCGAACCCCAGGTAGTCAGCACACTGGGCATACTAATTGCCAAAAGTTTAGTAAAACCTGACAAAACCAGAAATGTACCTATTAGAGTGGCAAATATTTTGGATCAAGCTATCACTTTACAAAGCAATACACTCCTAGGCAAATTAACTCCTGTGGCCTGGGTAGCCGGAATAACGCAACGAAGATCCAATTCTTCGGATACTTCTAAATTATCAGAGGAACTGCAAGAATGATTGAACAGATCTTCTAACGACCTCTCAAGTGGTGAAGTAAAAGAACTCAGACAGTTTTTACACGAATTCAAAGATTGTTTTGCAGTTCGGGGACAGTCACTAGGAAGAACCTCTCTTGTGTAACATCACATCAATACCGGGGACACAACACCGACACGCCAACCTCCTCGAAGGCCTCCATTATCTAAACAAGAGGAGATGTCTCGGTTAGTACAGGACATGTTGACAGAGGGAGTAATCGAACCTTCGTCAAGTGCTTGGTCTTCCCCTGTAGTGCTGGTAGCGAAGAAGGATGGTGGACTGCGTTTCTGCGTAGACTACCGGAGGTTAAATGGCGTTACAAAGAAAGACTGCTATCCATTACCTCGCGTTGACGATACACTCAACATGTTGTCCGGAGCACAGTGGTTTTCCACACTGGACCTGAAGAGTGGATATTGGCAAGTGGGTCTTCATCAAGACGACAAGGAAAAGACTGCTTTCTCGACCCCAAGTGGCTTATTCCAATTTAACGTCATGCCATTTGGACTCTGTACTGCACCGGCAACATTTGAGAGATTGATAGACCTGATACTCCGAGGCCTGACGTGGAAAACTTGCCTTGTTTATTTAGACGATGTCATAGTGATCGGGAAGACTTTCGAAGATCATTTGGAAAACCTTAAGGAAGTTCTAACTAGAATTCACGGTACACAACTGAAGCTGAGCCCGAAGAAGTGTTCTCTATTCCAGAAGGAAGTACAGTATTTGGGCCATCTGATTTCGGCAGCGGGTGTTAGCATGGATCCTAATAAAGTAGACACTGTAAGAGACTGGCCAGTTGCGAAGAATAAACACGAAGTTCGGAGTTTCCTGGGGTTATGCTCATATTACCGACGTTTTGTGAAAGGCTTCGCTACTATTGCTAAACCACTACATGAGCTAACAGAAAATAAACGAAACTTCCAATGGTCGAGAGAGCGTGACCAAGCATTTAGAACGTTGAAGATTGCATTATGTTCGCAGCCAATTCTCGCTTTTCCAGCTTCCGAAGGGAAGTACATCGTACACACAGACGCAAGCAATACTGGTCTAGCAGCAGTTTTGTCTCAAGTGCAGAACGGTGAAGAACGAGTAATAGCGTATTACGGCAAGACGCTTTCTAAACCAGAGAGAAATTATTGTGTTACAAGAAGAGAGTTGTTGGCAATTGTCAGAGCTTTGGAGCACTTCCATAAATACCTCTATGGGAGAGAGTTTTCACTACGTACCGACCATGCTGCACTTGCATGGCTCTTGAGATTTAAAAATCCGGAAGGACAGTTGGCAAGGTGGCTCGAACGTCTGCAACAGTACAACTTCAAGGTACAACATCGGCGGGGGCGCCTGCACGGTAAGGCAGATGGCTTATCACAAAGACCGTGCCCGGAAGACTGCCAACATTGCCACAGAAAGGAAGAACAAAACCCAAGCGAACATGTTCAAGCCATCACTGTAGATTTCCTGGCTGATGCCTGGACAACACAAGACTGTCGACAAGAACAGATGACTGATGAAGACATTCGACCGATCTTGACAGCAAAAGAGGAAGGTCGCCGCCCGGATTGGCAAGATGTCTGCCATGTTTCCGAAGTGCTGAAGGGCTACTGGGCACAATGGGAATCTCTCACCTTAGAAAACGGATTGCTGAAAAGGGCTTGGGAAAGTGCAGATGGACGAGACGTGGTCATGCAGTTGATAGTTCCCCGAAGTAAAGTGCAGTCTGTTTTGAAGGAGATGTGATGGAACATCTGGAGGCCATCTTAGCGTTAACAAAACCCTTGACAAAATACGGAAGCGATTCTATTGGCTTCATCTTCGCCACAACGTACAGTAATGGGTTCGGACGTGTGAAATATGTGCTGCAAGCAAACCAGGAGTGGGCCCACAAACCAGAAGCAGGGGAAAAATGAGACAGTATAACATTGGACAACCTTTCGAGAGAATTGCCATAGACATTACTGGACCATTCCCAGTTACTGACGATGGAAACCGGTACATCATGGTTGTAGGTGACTACTTTACTAAGTGGGTGGAAGCCTACGCAATTCCAAATCAGGAGGTTACCCCTGTGGCAAAGCAGTTAGTTCACAACTTCTGTTGCTGTCATGGAGCCCCTATGGAAATCCATACGGATCAAGGGAGAAATTT
This sequence comes from Magicicada septendecula, assembly GCA_034769895.1. Taxonomy (NCBI): domain Eukaryota; kingdom Metazoa; phylum Arthropoda; class Insecta; order Hemiptera; family Cicadidae; genus Magicicada; species Magicicada septendecula. The sequence goes on along the minus strand of CM068371.1, from coordinate 166,245,463 downwards.
TGAATCAGGAGTGTTTAAAGAATTATGCCGTCTACTCGGAATTCGAAAGACCAGGACAACGCCTCTGCATCCTCAGTCGGACGGGATGGTTGAGAGATTCAACAGGACACTTGAGCAGCATCTTTCGAAAGTTGTTGACGAGAACCAAACAGACTGGGACCAACGTATACCACTATTCCTTACAGCGTATAGGTCATCAGTACATTACACAACCGGCATGACTCCAGCAAAATTGGTGTTTGGGCGGGAGATTCGTCTTCCTGGGGACTTGATGTTTGGATCACCTGAGACTCAGTCCCAAGAGCCACAGAACTATTCCTCGCAATTAGAAAACCAACTGCGAGAAATGAATCGCTTGGTAAGAGGACGGCTGAAGATTGCCAGTGATAAAATGAAAACTCGGTATGACATTCGCGGCAATAAGTGTGGGTTTCCAAGAAGGTGATCAGGTCTGGTTGTTCAATCCAAAGCGCCATCGTGGTCGCTCACCTAAGCTTCAGTCTAACTGGGAAGTACCCTACCCTGTGAAAAAAAGAATTAATGATGTTGTTTATCGGATTCAACAGGAAGGACAGCGAAAGTTCAAGGTCATCCACCTAGATCGCCTGGCTAAGTACAACTTTAGAGACGGTTTGCCAGTTCGGGACGAACAGGCTTAAGGTGGAGGCAGTGTTACGACGTCACAGAACAATCTACGTGTTTATCAAACGTTCCAGAGACATCTAGAATGTAAGCGTGTGGTGTACGTGCTACTAGACGCATTTTGCGAGAATCTTCTCGACTGTGCCGGACTTTGCGGGGCGTTCGGCTTGTGTCAAGGCCGTAGTTAATTACGTAGTTCATACGCACGCTACGACCCAATTAGGAATCGTCTAGATATTCGACTAGCTATAAATACCGGTACTAAAACAACGTTCAGTTGAGTATGACGCGAATTTTTGACTGTGCGGTTCGAGAGTATTAGTGCAATATATTTACAGAGCGGTTCAAGTTATTACTGTGTACGTTCAAGTATTAGTGAAGTGTTGCGTTTTATATTCGGACGGTATAATTGTAATACAACTGGGTTCTAATATTAGTTGACATTTTATTGCGTGTGAACAATTTTCATTTGGTTTGTTGTAGACACTGTGTTGTTAATTACGAACTGTTTAACTGTACAAAGTAAAGGTGTGATTAGTGATTTAATTGTTGTCTTGTACTTATTTTGTTTCCACTGTACCTACGACGATCGAGTAGACCGTCGTAACAGTATACACGTCAGAATTTCATATCACATGAGGGGAAACAAAAAGAGACAAGACATATAATTTTTATCATAGTGATGTCATCAAAAAGGGAGTTCAAGAGTCCATCAATTTTAACTTCCATTTGTGTATAAATGCATTATTTTAATTTTTAAACCATGGGGTGAGTAGTGATTCAGACCATCAAAGTATGTATTCATATTTTTACTCTTCTAGTATGTTACACATTTGCCAATACAACCTGGCAACAGTTCTGTGCTGTGTAAATCATATGTACTTTCTACAAAGGAAGGAGAAAATATGTTCTAACATCACGGTTACACAAAATTCCATCTCCATATTACTGACAGTATGTTGTTATACAAAATTAAAATGTTTGAATTAATTTTTAGATTGCATTCCTTCAGTAACAATGTGTTCTTAATGAAGGCACTGTAATTACACTGTAGCCTATTCAGAAAAAAATTAAGAAAATAATCTTACAATATATGATGCCAATGTGAATGCAGTTTTGATATGAAACTTCCTATGATGCTTGAGGAATAACTTCTGTATGTCTTGTCCAAACCTCGGTAACACAAGGAACCTATACCGTTCACCGTTGTAAAAATGTGATCCGCCTCCCACATAATATGGCATTCCAAGTGCTTTTACATCATTCTTCGCTACCCATGCATCAACTAAAAATACACAAATTATATCAGTTCTTGATAAAAATAAACTCAATAATATGAATTATTTTTCTTAGAGAAACTAGATAACATATGAGCATAGCAAAATTGAAAGCTAAAGGCACACACGCAGAAACCAGTTTCTTCACGGAGGAGTCCCACTTTGAAATTGTGAATGGCGGGAGGGTAACAGAGAATCAGCTGTTATGCACGCGAAGGTGTTGCCAACCTGCGTGTCACGTTTTAGTTACGTTGTTTAATTAATTTAATTTACAGTTTAATTACTGTGTTACATAACTACCTCAGTCTTGCCTTTGTTATTATCTCAGTTTATTATTAATTTTGTTGTTTTATAGTTCATTTTAATCGTTATTTAATTTTGTTGTTTAATTTTTATAATACTCATATGCTGGCTGCACTGATGGTCATAACAATTCTCTTCTCACATTTTACAGCATTCCACCACATCACCATTCCCCTCTGAGCAAAGTGTTTCGCGCATACCCATACCCTTAACTTTCAATTTTGCTATACTAGCTAACTATAAAAGTTAAACATTTATGGTTTGTATAATTTATACTATATCCAATGTTTTGATATAGTAGGTTTATCTAATATCTATATAGTAAATATAGCTATCTTATATTATATAATATCTAATGTTTAGACAGACTATAGCATATAACATCTAATGTTTAGACAGACTAAAGACTAGCCTTTGTCACAGCTGCTTATAAATTAGTGTTTCTACAGTGTATAATATTAAAACACTAATGGTATATGGATGGAAAGTTATAGTTATGATACTTGTAACATACAAAGTATGACAGCAACTGGACTTATTATTCAATAGTTGTCTAGAGATGTCTGTAAGAACCCACAAACACTCCCACCTATTGTTTAGCCCCCATTAACCTAATATGTAGAATGTTCCTAACATTATGTCAAACAAGTTACCCTACTTACTCTATAAAGACAGCATGTGTGACAGTAGTGAATTCCACAAATATTTAGTGACTGAAGGCTCACTGTCACAGTTTTATTACAAGATATTAAGTGATACTGAGTCGACTATAGTTAATTTTATTCAACTAGCTAACTTTTATTTATATAATGAGTAATAAGTTTTTGTAATACAAGTGTCTCTATTTCACAGATGTGTTAAAAAGTTACAAATACTTATTCTTTTGACATTTAAGTTTGATCATGAAATTGTAGAATATAACATAACTGAATTCTCACTGCTACTATGATTACAGTAGTATAATATAATACAATGAAAACTGTTTAGTTGCCATTAAAAATTCATTGTAATGAGACTTCCTGCTATCGAGAAACTGTTACAAGCTTAATCTCTTCGTTTTAATTATGTATTTACAAATTACCTTTCTGTACACTTATTTAGTAATCTGATTTAGGGAGGATTTAATTTCTACAAAACTCTTTTGTTGGTTGTATATATCAATGTATTTTCATGTAACAAATCACAACTTATTGTTAACTGTCATATATAACAATGAATTTTAAAAAGTAACAGTTCCTCCTCTTTTGTTTAAAAACACTACAGTTCAAGAAACTTCAATAACTGACAAAACAGTAAATCTACATATAAGTCATATAAACATTTGAAACAAATATGATAAAATTTAATCTTTATGTGCAGAGTGTAAGGGATTTACACTACACAAATACTTACTCATATCCATTTTTCCAGTTCTTATGTAAAAATTCATTTCTACAAATAATGGACCATTTTTGTGTGGTTCCTGAAAATGAAATAAAACAAAAAACTAAATTAGTAAATATTTAACTAAATTATTTTCTATAAAGTAACATCCACTGATTACTTACTGACTTCTGTGAAAGATACGTTCAAAACATGTTATAAAAATGCAACTGGGAACTGCATGTTCAATCTTCATTAAAAACAAGAAGAAAATCTTCTTATGACAATATTCAAACATACTGACGAAATTCCGTTTTCATGTTTTCTGAGGTGTAGAAAATCACAGAATATGGTTACTACATGAAACTGTTTGAGGCTAACAGTGAGTTCGTGAATTTGGAAAGAATATATTTTTGTCAAACAGTAAATGTGTTAAGTTACATTAGCCTAAGAATACACCAAACAGTAGATAATACTATTAACAAACACATAAAACATTATTAGCAATGTGCAAAAGTTTATTAAGGATTGCATTTAAAATCAAGGTTCATTGTTTTCCTGACACAGATAACAAAAATCCTGTTAAAGGATTCCACAGTTCTGTTACAAACACCCAATGTAACAAGAAAAGACAAAACAGCATGGCTAAGTAACAAAACTGTAGAACATCAATATATACTAATTAATGTCATATATTGTATTAGTGTATTTAACATAATTTCAATTAAGAAATCTATCAAGATTAATTAATGCTTTCCCCAAAATAGCAATGTAGGAAGCCTTTTCTGCAGTTGGGGTTTATGTTTCCGTTGCATTATTTTTTTTATTTTAATAATTATGCATTGCTTCATTTGCTGTCTTTGTAATACTAAACAAATCCTAAATCTTAACAAAAAAAAAAGTAAATTTAATCATAATTACATTTTTCCTGTCCTCTTCAGCACAGTTTAAATAGATTTTGGTTTACATACAAGTTTGCTTGCATATAGTAGCTGTTAAGAGATTTCAGTCCTGCTCCAAGAAATTTATATCAAATATGTGCACGCATATATTTGTTCCACTGGATGTTTATTCTCTACTTCACACATCTAAACCAAACAGTCTAGGATGTATGTTATGTTTAACATTTTTTACTGGCCTCACACTATAGTAGTTTTTTCTACGGTCACTGCTGCCTCTTTGACTGGTAAGATTTAGTTCATTGGTAAAAGTGAATCACTATGTTCAAACCTTTTAAAAGAGTATTGGATAGTCCCTAACCTAATACCACTCTCAGAATCATACTGGTATGCTCACAAAGATATACTAGATGGATCATCGGAACTTGGAGCATTTTCTGTGAGTTCTCTTCATTACCATGAAGGCACTACATACAGTAAAAAAAACTATGAAAATGTAATTTCCTATTTAAACACTAAATAAATCTACATAGAACACTACATCAGCTTCAGTATCTAGGTAAATACAGAAGATAACCTCACATTCAGCAGAACACAAAGATCCTTAGCACAATACAAGAAATAATTTAGATTTAAGAACTGTAAGTTAGAAGTCACAAAGCTAACAGAGACATCAGTGAATTTACACAATGCCTCAGACAATGAAGGATATTAAAACTTCAATTCCTGTTATTAACCTTAGAAGACTAAGTCTTACAGGTCCGTACTACGCCAACAGCCTGAGTTATTTCCAGGTTTATCACTCCTCCTTTTGGAGTATGCTAATATAATCACCTTATATAATCACTTTTATATTACCAAATATTCTACACAAACTATGACATGAAAGAAAATTCCTTACAAAATTTGACCTATGGTATTTGTTCTTGCAATTCATGGCTACATTATGTCTATCATAATAATCCTCAGAATTAAATAAAATCAGTAAAATACTGAGAGATTTTCTACTCAGGAAATAGTACTATTGCGATTACAACTAAACAGTTTTCATCATACAAAATGTTCACAACATAAAGGACAAATATGATTTTTACGTTAGTTACAGAATTGTAAGATGAATGAGAATAAAATGTTTACATTTCCATTTTCTTATTTTTATAGAAATAGTATCTTAAATACATAACAGACAGCATTATTAGTATTAAAACTGAAGTGAACACATTTAAAATATGTGTATAATAGTGTAAAAATGTATAATTACATTTTGCGCATTTTGAGAAAAACAATAAATCCCATGTGATAGATATTGTTGAACATGTTACCGCACTTCAAATAACACATTTTTCCATACATAAAATGAGAATTTGACTCAACAGAAGAGTTCACATACATCACTTTTTCATCGAAAAAGTAATTTTTCCCGAATTGCAACATACAATGTTTTTCCAACCATCCATTATGTCCACAGTTGTAATTTGAACTGAAAATTATAAAATGTACCAGTACATTATTAATGCATTAAGGGTATTCTGCAGCAAACATACCAGTATATTCATAATACTCAAAGTGACAAATTTATATAAAAAAGGAATAAGCAGATTATACAATATGTAAATGAATAACTGTACGCTGAAAATGGTTTCTTAATTTTGTGACATTGGAATGGTTGGGAAGAGATATTAATTTTGTTCCTCATATTTCAGAGTATGGAATTTTAAAAACATAATTTGTATTTTAGATATAACATACGTTCCTTCTTGCAGTAAGTAGGAAGACTGTCTTACAACAGCAACTGCAAACAATTTATATAATCTTACTTACAAAATTACTCTCTCTCTCTCTCTAATAAGCCCAATTCTTGTTTTTAAGTCTTCTTATCAAAAGAAACTGCTAGAAAAGAAATTGGCAAAACAACGCTAAAGAATTAACAATATATTTTCTACTTCATCAATATATAAAGACATACAACATATACAGAAATAATGGCTCAATAACCATACATGGGGAAAATGAACTGGGGGGGGGGATTATATTATATCTAATATTCCAATATTAGAAAGAAAAACATTGGAACAACTGATTCATTACCCTTCCACTGCTTTAATTGGCTATAGTTGGCTTGACACCTACCATCCTTAAGTATGTAAACTGAATATACTTGGCTTGACACATAATACCCTTAAGTATTTATGCCAAGTGCAGATAATTTTAAGCAATCCCATTTTTGGATTTTGTTGGTAGATGCTTCATTCTGTTATAAGTCTGTACGGCATTAAAAACATTGATTAACTTTTTAACACTCCCTGCTTGCTTATTAGGAACTATTCTTTGATAATGATTCCAATCAGGTGTTTAACTGGTCCGTTCAAATTATCTTGGCCAAAAAACAAGCTTTCTCATAACTTCAGTGCATAATTTCACACAGAACTCGTCTACTAAGAAATGCTTAGTGAAATGTTAAATCACATTCTCAAGAGACCTCTGCTGTTCGACAAGCTAGGTTGTCACAAATGTGAAATTATATGCTTTCTAAATTATCTGAAGAGTCACTTGCTGCAAAAGCTGATCGATCCTGCTTCAATTAAATCCATGAACCTTTGAGCAATGAATGAAGCAATCAGTGTAACCATAGACTCAGCTTGATTTGTGATCAATTGGATAATGAGTCAGATGAACAACACCAGCATTGCCATCATTTGATTCATCAACGTCTGGATGATGACCTTCCTCATGGATGAAATAAAAGATTGGCGGCAGCACAGAAATGTAATTGGAAAGTAAGACAAAATGAAAGAGGTGATCAAAGACCACAAAGCTTAGAAAACGTATGAAATTATAAACAACATAAATGTATTAATGAAGATAATTTTATTTCACCAATAAATGAATTCGCTGATGCTCCATGTGCTGTGTGTAGAAAACTATTATATCCACTGCAGTGTTGTGAACTTGAAACGTCTTCCTTTGCTGACTTGGCCAATGATTTAATTGAACTGTCTAATGTGGTGGTATACATCCGTTGCTCTAGCAATATAAAGAAATGTAAAGTTCCTTTCAAGTGGTTTAGAATAAAATGGACATCGTGCCTATACTACCAGAACTGAAGAATTTATCGGACATAAAGCAATGACTGCTGGCAAAAATAATTCTGTTTTCAAAAATCATGAATATACAGAATACATTTATTATATATAAAAACTTTCACAAATGAACTTACTTTGGTTATCACTTTCACAAACGTTTCAAGGTGATGTGCCTCTTACTCACACTGAGGAAGAGACACATCACCTTGAAACGTTTGTGAAAGTGATAACCAAAGTAAGTTCATTTGTGAAAGTTTTTATATATAATAATATTTAAAAAAAGTGAACGAAGAGGATGAATCAACACGATATTTAGAATACATTTAGCCAAAACTGGTGTAAAGGGCAGTTATTTTATTTGGTCAAGATATAATTGAAGATGCCGAACAATTGCCATTATTTTTGTATATTGCATGATTAGTAATTATAGCAGAAAGTTGTAAAAATCTGCATTGGCACAGAGAATTACAAATAAATATTGCATAACTATTTATAACTTTGCCACTGTATTGAATTACATTATTTCTGAGATAGTTCAGGTGACAGAAAATCCGGAATACATAGCTGACATGCATCTCTCTCTTTGTCACACACACACACACACACACACACACACACACCAAATTTGACGCTTCTGTTGATGAACTGCTCAGTAACCATGAATAATGCAACCGTAAGTACTGAGTACAAAATGGGCAATTTTAAAATTTGCTTATTTTCAGAAACATACTTAACATTATAAAGTTTGACATAGTTCACTTGAAAGTTGTAGATAAATTCACAAATCCCAGCCAGTCTAACGTGATTTTGTTACAAGACCAATGAATTTTCATATATGGGAATATTCTTTCTGCATTAGAACTATGAGAGGGTATCACGGAATAAATAGTTTTATTAATGTCCTCTATTGTCACAATTTAAAAAGAAATTCGCCTACGCTTTATGATTGTTTTTCTCAAGAACCTTCCAACTGTCCCTCCTTACCATCATAACAAAATCTACTACTTCACAATTTTTAAAATCTGGGACAAATCAATAACCTGGTAATCAATTCCTGGGACATTTTACTTGAACTTTATGTACACAATGTGTGTAAAATTAAATTTTTCTAAGCACAGTAATGGAACAAACAGATGAACCTGTATTGTATTTAATACTCTTGTGCATAATATATTTGTAAATATACTAAATTTGTAAGTAATACAAAACTGTCTATTTGTCCCACTGCTGTGTTTAGAAAAATGTTGTTTGTATATACATTGTGTAAAGAAAGTTCAAGCACATATATATATATATTTAATTTTTAATTCTGCCATTAATATAACAGCTCATGTACATATATGCAAAAATTAATGCAAGAAAAGTCTTACTACACACAAAATCAGAGACAAAAAGGGTTACCTAAAATAAACAGAATTGAATAAAACAAATGAAAATGATAAATTCTCTGGTGTATGAAAATATATAGAAATAGAACAGCTCTATTCACACAAAAGGCATAATGTTATCAGAATCACAGTTCATTGTTTTCTCTTTAAAACATAACAATGAGTAGTTCACACCTGCTGACAAATGAATCACACTGAATTGTTGTATTAATTTATCCCAAGAAATTAATCACTTATGAATCATCTCAGTTACCTGGAAACAGTTACAAAATGGATGAAATTTAAAAAGTCTGACATGCTAAAGCTATAAATTTAAGGCATTTCCAGAAAATTAGGTTTTCTTTTAACTTCGAAGAAGCATAACTGCAATGTTATTATACCAAGAATTGAAATTCATAAAGAAAAAAAAGTCAATCCATCCATGTGCTTTGAAGCCTATCATACAGAACAGGAATCAAAGGTAACACTCTTGTGACTACCAAAATAAACTTATTTTCATTGTTTGCTAGTGTACTTAATAAATAAAAGTAAAGAGACAGATCACTGTCAAAGAGATTTGTCATTTTACCATAGATAGCTGCCAAATTAACACAACACAAAAAAATAACTTACAAGGCACAATGAAAATTAAAAGCAACAATGTAAAAAGATGATGAAATCAATGTAGGCGATAAGTCTACGAAAAAAAATCAAAATATCTATTAAGAATATGAATATTGCTTAGTAAATGTTCTTTTTAAAACAGCTGATAAATTAAATACCAAGTTTCCTTACTCAAGTGGGAACATATCAGGAAGGAAACATCACAGGAATATAAATATACACCAATATAGTGGAATATCAAGTATGCAAAGTAATTACCTCCAGATTCCAGTGAAAGACTATGAACAGCTTGCAGATTCCTGTTTTACAAAAATGGTTTTTGCTACACCAAGATAAAAAAAAACTAAACTGAAAAATTAGTACTGCAAAAGAGAATTGTATCCTGCAAAAAAGTGAGCTTGAAGGAAAATTCCAACTATCTTCTAACGAAAATGTCTGACAAGTCAAATGCAAATTCCAGTAACCTTTCCGATAAGTCTAACCACACATTGATTTTCATGACAAATCAATGTATACATGTTTGGTGACTTCGGAATATATTATTATCCTACATGAAAAATACTAACAAAAAATACATACTTTCAACAATACAAATATTAAAGTTATTGATAATAACTAAATTACGAATTATTTATTATTTAAAGATGCTCAATTTCGCTTAAAAGTAATATAAATTGAAGCTTAACTAGCAGTAATTAACACAACTAAATTAGTTGATTCTAAAAGAAAATAAATTTAAAGGAATTACATATTGCCTGGAAAATTGCCAAATACTGTGTATACAGAATTATTCCAGTGTTATGATGAAACATAAGCAAATAAAAATTATAAATTAAATACTAACATCTTAAATAAAAGCAAGTTACAGAAATGTAATAAATAGATGAAATAAGTCTCCTTCAACATATTGTACATGTATTTATCACCAAATCAGAATGTTGCTGACTTGTTAGTTGCTAGCAAAGGGCTCACTGCTTGTTAACGTTTCAAATTTGCAAAAGTACAAACGCATTATCTTTCTATTCTGAGGCTACTATGAATCTCAACATATTTCACAAACTACTGTTGATATGTACTGTATGAATATCTTAGAAATTATGCCCCTTAGCCGTAAACAAAACACATAAAGTACAACTTTTTACAAAGATGGCTGTGATGGATGAACACATTTGAATTTGAATTTACTTGATGGACTTTTGCCATCACAGAAAAAATATAAATGCAACATTTCGGTCATACAAACAATCAGCAGCCATTTCTTCAGGCTAATTATATACATAAAGTAATTAATTTTTGATTCCTCAAGTCCTTTAAAAGATTCACTAATAATATAACTCTTATATTAAATATATACACAAATCAGTATATAATGGCTATAAATTTTTATTACAAAAAAAAATCATCATGTGACCACCATACACAAAGGTTAATCAAACAAAGGTCACATACATTCCATAAAAGTATATAGCACATATCTTAACTTCCTAAAACACTTGAACTTTCGATATTCTTACAAGTGTTAAAACTAACTTTTTAACAACACTTAATTTTTTGTTTTACTACATATTTCTCTACATAATACAACTTACCACTTTTATTACGTATTTTGCATCTGGGCCAACCGGTCTGCGCGTATCATCTGAGGCTACAACATAACAACATCCATAATCAAATAATTCCAACACAAATGGTTTATTATAAGCCATTTTATTAAAATATTAAAATTATGTTATTTCTTGTTAAAACAGCTCTACTAGTCACTTTAAAATATTTATATTTATACATGTGATGGCACAATTTTAAATATTTATTAAAATACTTTATGGAACTAAAACGTTCCCTCATACCTGTTACTTAATACACACCAAAATTTTTATAAAAATAAATTGTATGACGAGTTCGTCAACAGACTTGCTGACATTATTAACAGAGTGATGCTACAGTCAACAATATTAAAAAAAACTTACTGTATCATTTAGTTCAGAGTAAAGTCAATATCAATTAAAGAGATGAAATCCAAGCAGGAGGAAAGGGAGGGGGAGGGGGAGGGGGAGGGGAGGGGAAGGGGAGGAGGAGGAGGAGGAGGAGGAGGAGGAGGAGGAGGAGGAGGAGGAGGAGGAGGAGGAGGATGAGGAAGAGGAAGAGGAAGAGGAAGAGGAAGAGGAAGAGGAAGAGGAAGAGGAAGAGGAAGAAGAAGAAGAAGAAGAAGAAGAAGAAGAAGAAGAAGAAGAAGAAGAAGAAGAAGAAGAAAAGCTTGAATAGTTCTTTAAGCTAAGTATGTAACTTATAACAGCTGTTGTTAAAATTATATTTTAACAGTACAAAATTATTTTGGTTTAAATTATTTACAATGATAATTATTCTTCATTTAACTTTGGTAATGGACAATACATTATGTTACAGCAGATTTCAGCAATAACTTTTATTTATCCCTAAAACATGAGCATTTACGTGAGCTAAAACCTCAAGAGTTGCAAGCTTAGCAATAACCTGAACTAAAACACGGGGGCAGCTAAACCCACATACCAGCAAAATGCAAATTTTACGATGAATGGGGCTCAATCCCTACACAAATTTCTTAAAAAATTATGAGAAACTGTTCAGTTATCTATTTAGTTATATTTTAACCAATACTATCTGTGAATCTGTGGGACACATTTACTTGTTTTTGCACCTAATCTGTTTTCAAACATCAAATATCTGAGCAGTTATTGGAGTTAACTACTGCAAATCAGCTGGTTGGAAACCAGACTCCAGAAACAATCCTGTTAAAATTTTACTCTAAAAAAAATTAATATTGTGGAAATCCAAAAAGGCCTACTCACTTTTTACAAAAAAAAAAGTGAATATCATTGTGCATCCTTTGCCTCAATGGAGATTCAATGAAATGCATATAATAATAGATGCTAAATCCACTAAATCGGTAATTTTTCAGATAACAAGTAATAACTTTAGTAAGGTTTAAATAATATTATTATTTTTCACTTACAATTGACATTAGTAATCTTTTAATTATTGTATTAATTTTTATTAAAAAGGCAGTCAACAGAAGTTGAAATTTTTATTAAAGTTTAATCTTGACAAACAAATAAAGCAGGCCTATTTGAACATCTCTATATATTAATACATGAAGAGAAAACTTTGTACCCCTTTTTAAGCATATTGCGCGCACGGAGGAGTGTGAGATTTGGCATAGTTAAAGTTTATATGGAGAAGGAGTGCAGAAAGCTAAAATTTATATATAATATGTGTTACAAATACATTAAATTAAATAAAATAAAACATTCATTTGCACTTGAAAATTCATTTAAACTTTTTCAAACAATGGTAATTGTTAAAAATAAAATAATTTTGTTGCCAGGCAATAAAATTATAATTTTTTCATTTTAGTGTACGTTCATACTGCCAATGTCAAACACATAATAGTCTGTCGTTTGTTTACGTTCATACTGCCAATGTCAAACACATAATAGTCTGTGGTCAAACAGTCGCACAGAGTAGAGATTGTCGCCAAAGAATTTTAAAATGTTGCCAACAAATAATTACCGACAGATTGACTGAATGAGCTGTGAATTTTGTGTGATTTCAAATGTTCCTTTTTCAATAGTCTGTGGAGTGTATGTCAAGGCAAAAAAGCGTTTATTTTATATTTTGTATATTGTAACAGTACCAAATATGGTAGTTACATAATATAAACTAATGTAACGTCAAGTATGAGAAAAACATGGAAGTATGTCTAGATAAATAAACCTAAGTGTATAAAAGTGTGTATCTACAAATATATTAATAAAAAAAATCCAACGATGAAGAAGATAATATTAACATAGCAACGCCAAATACAAAATGCAGAAAGAAAATGCCATGAGCCAAAACAAAATATCAGTAACCAGACCCAATAGGATCCAACAGTGAGGGGAACAAACGAAATAAGGACCAACAAGCTCCAACAGCAAAGGAGATAAATAAAAATAGCAACTACAATGAAAATATAAGAAAAAGAAGAAAGAAGAAGGACCAGGAAGAACACCAAGAAGAAGAAAGAAGATGGACAGAAGGTATAAGGACTCAACATAAACCACATGTACTAAAAACAATATAAGTGACAAAAGAAATGATGATTATAAATGTGAAAAGAAAACCAGTGTAAAACATTTAAGGAACCACAAACAATTACAGTGTGTACTTAATACAAATGTGAGACCTGTGAATAATTAACTAATTTCAACTGAATAAACCACACAAACAATTACAGTGATGAAGTTTACAGTGTGAGAAAATATGTTAATTTCATGATGAAACAGCAAGAATTAAAATAGTCAAATAAACACAGACAATGAGTGTGACTAATTTAATAAAGTTGTGATCAATACAAATAATCATAAGACCACCAGAATAGAACAAAATAGAACAATTATGTTATTGTTCATAGAGAACTGACAACAAATGAAAAACATTTGTTATGTATCAAACAAGGACAGGAATTAAGTTCCACCATTGACCAGAAAAATATTGTAAATAATACAAAAAAGATTTGTGTTTGTGTTTAAGAAGGAGTTGTATAAACATGTGTAACAAAATAGTTAAAGTATTATAGTAAGATACCGTAGTGAAGTCAGTTTAGTAGTAGAAAAATACTGCACTAAAACAGATGGTATTTTGTTACATAACCCCACAGGGAAGATACCTATTACAACAGAAAATCATACATATTAGTATAAATAAATGATCATCAACTATGATATCAAACAAGAATTTGTTATATATAAATAATAAATCCTAAGAGACAATGTAATATATTGCAAAACAATGCAAATAGAACAAGTCAAACATAATGGCACAGAGAATAGCAGAGATGAGAAGAGTATGCCAATTTAGTTAGGCAAAGTACAGTATCAAAACCAATACCAATGTTTATAAGAGTATTACCAGTAGTGAGATAAATGTCTGATAATACATTGAGAACAGATTCTGAACATAATAAGAACAATATTGTAACTAAATTATTGTAAACTAACTAACTATGTACATATGACCAGAAGTAAGCTGAACCGTTGTGTAGCTAATTAGTTAAGAAAAATACTGTATCAAATATTGAACACAGATTGTTACAATTGTTACCAGTAGTAAGAGGAAATCCCAATGCTATTTTGAGAACAGATTATTACCATAAAAACAGTCATTTTATATACAAACAATTAAAAACCAAATGACTATTATGAAGAAAACCAAATGTAAACAAACAATGACAAGCAAGTTATTTATGAAAAATATAACATATAAACTTGTGTAAAAGTAAATGAAAACATTATCAAAAGTTAGAATAATATCTAATGCTACTTTGGAAATCCAAACCAAGTAGAACAATAACAATTTAGTTGTTGTATTAGAAAAAATAAATGACTACTATGATATGACACAACATAAACAGAGCCATTACTGAAAAATTGAAGGGTTCTGAACTAATTAAAAGATAACCATTGTATATAATAAATTAGGTACTATGTGTGTACACTAATTACAATCATTACATGATATGATTTATATAGAGAAAACCAAAAATAAGGTGAAAAATTGTATAAGAGAGATAGAAGAGGACTGAAACTATGTAAATATTAAATTAACCACAGTCATATATAAATATTATAGTGTAAAATTGTGTAAATAAACTTTACTAGTATTATTAGATTGTAATATTACTGTTTTAATTAAGGAAAATTAGTTTTAAGCACATTTATGGAAAATCAAATATGGACGCTTAATGACGCCATAACGAGATTTGTGTAGGGAACAATTATTCCCAAATTGTAAATCAAACCAATTGAGATATAGACTCAAAGTGTTTATTTAAGAAGTGTTTTATTATAATTAAGTAAAATCTGGTGTAACAAACTTATAAAAATAAGATACACCAGAAATAATAAATAAAATCGTTATTGTGATAGGAGTGATGAACGGAAAATATTCATTCTTGGACTAAAATTAACAAGCAGAATGTCCGCAATTCACTGACATCAACCATTTAACGATAGGACATAAATTAAGAAAGTTATAGTAATTTTAAACTTTTCAGTTAAATTTTTGTACCAGTGCTGACGTAAAAAAGCCTCAACACCAAACTCGATTTTGTCAAAAAATTAAATATTTTAATAAAACAAAGGCCTTTGGGTCAGAGAGTATAATGTTTCCAACCAATAGAATGAATGAATTTCGACAGACTCACAGGAGACGCTTAGAGGAAACATGACAGTTCACATCTAGCTTTTCGACGGACAGGTCACGCCACTCAGACAACATGAAGAAGTTTTTATTTTGAATTTTGTGCGCGACATATGCATTAAGTGACCAGCATACATAACCTTTAACACTACACCAATATATACGAGTGAAAAGTGCGAAGTTATTTGATTAAACGAGTACGGCCAGTGTATAATGTCGACGGTACTTGGAGTGATGTGATAAATAAGAAACAGGGAGTACAATTTTATTTAAATAATACTGAACAAAAATAATAATTTCGTAACCAACTCATTTTTGATACTACGCAAGTCAAATAAGGCGAAGTGTCAAAAACAATGATTAAATTATCAGAATTAAAGGGAAAATTAATTCACAATTATTAAAATATTATAAAAATATTTTAATTATTTATAATAATTTAAAATATCATGTTTGAAATAATTATTACTGAATACAAGAATATTTAGTCACTCATTTGACTAAACTTATTTTTTCTTGAATTTTTTCGATGTTTTGAAATATACATTATTAACTTTCATACCGTATAAATAAATGTAATTCTGATAATAGTATATCAAAGTATTACGAATGATATGTTTATATGTATAGATTAAGAAATAATAACTGTTAAGAAATACTTATCCATTATAACAATACCGGTTATAACTAACCTCTGAATCGTCACGGTAACTTGATAATTTCAATATTACCGATCTGTTCTCAAGTAACATCCAAATCAGATAGAACTACTAACAAGAGTTTTTTGATAAATTTTTCTCTTGTGAATCGATAATTTTTTAAACGAATTATTAAAAGAAAGTAATACATTTTTAACTACTGTACAAGTCATACAGCTTGATAATTGTAAACTAGTATTATAAGATGCGTGCGCATTCCCGCGTACGATAGTACCATAAATATCAGACATATGGTATCAATTTTTGATTTCTATATTTCTTCGCTTATTATTAATTATTGTTAATTTTATATCGTTAATTATATTACATCTTGTGCCTGGTATAATGTTACCTAAAAGAACCTTACGAATTATGGTAATTCACTGAAACAAAATAACATAACCTATTGAAGTTAAATTATTGTACCAATAACAGGTCTACCAGCCTTGAGAATTGGACAGAGTCTTGTTTGAATTTTTAATTGTAATCAGTAATTGAAAGGTTGTTAGTTTTTGATTATTAATTGTCAAAGAGTTTATTATTTATTAAATTGTTAATAAACCTCCACTTTTATTATCAGTGAACAGAGTATTATTTCTATTCTAAATCAGTTCATTTATTTTTTAATCAGTTCTACCACACGTGGCGGAAGAGTTTAAAAAGATCTAACAATAATTCAGAATAATAATTAGATATTACTTCATTTATTTTGTGTATGATACTATATTAAATATTCGATCTGAATATTTACTTGTATATAAAGTGCATGTATTTCAGAAGAAACGTCACAGAACAGGATTGAAGTATTCACGTGTGGTAAGTGAGGGAGGTATACAACAGAGCGCGCGAACCATTGTAAAATAAAAGAAGTGGACTACTATTACGCACCCATTAAAAACAATACAATAACACTAATAACCTTAATAGTTGCAATTACATCTTTTAAGAAACAACATTATTGTAGATATCGGTGCGTGTCTGCACTCACACGAACACACCAAAATATATAAAATACACCATAATAACTTGTTCTTTAACAAGTTGGCTAACCCAACAGTGTGGCAGAAGTGAGTGAAGATCCACTAAGAATTTATAATAATAAACTACATAACTATAATAATAATCTACACTTACTTGTAACTTTTACATTACAATATTAGATATCTGTGTTTTATATATTAATGTGCAGTTGAAAGTGAAATACAGCTTGCTTAATATACACCTGTTGCAAAAGGAAAATTTTGTAGCAGCAATTTGAATTGACTTACTCTCGCCTAATTATTATTGGTGGTTTCAAAAAAGTGAGTACATTTTATTATTTTTAAATTAAACCCTGTCTAATCTTAGTTTCAGTAATTTCATTACATGTTTTTTTTTTACATTCAGACATTCGCACCTACTTCCATTATGCCTCGACATAGAACATTGACAGGTCGGAGTCAGAGACAAAGAAGAAGGAATATATATTCGTGTGAAAGTCAAAATGATAATAGACCAAATGCAAATTTAAATAGTATAAATAGTATACAAAATGATGAAATTATTTTGAGGGATACATTTAAATGCGCACTGAATGTCATTCCAAGAAATTTTAATACTTTTGATTGTGGATTAATGCATTTACAATGCAGGTTTTGCAATGCAAAACATTTCGAATCTGAGGTCACTTTAGGTGAAAGGACTACATTCACTTCATGTTGTCATAAGGGTAAAGCAAATTACCGGCCTTAAGTCAAAATGAATACTTTAAATCATTGTATGATGGACTTACTTCAAATGAACCTTCAATAAAAAGAAAGTCAAAAAATTATTTTGAAAACATTCATAAATACAATTCATCATTTGCTATGGTTAGCTCAGAAGCTAAAATTTCGGATACAGTTACGCGTGGAGTGTATCATTTTAAAATACATGTTTTTTATCACAGATCAGGTCCAATGACTGCTGGATATGGTCGCTCACCATGTTATGCGCAATTATATTTTTATGATGTTGACACTGCTGTCAATTATAGATTACGTGAACACTATAATCAAACATGCAATAACAATATAATGCGCGAAATCTCTCTTGAATTGGAACGCATTAATCCTTTCGTTCGGTCATTCATTGCAATGAAAGATCATTGTCAGAGAGTTGAAAATCAAAATAAAGAAATTTGTATGCTCATTAAAGTAAATCGTGATTTAGATCTACGCCGTTATAATGATGCAGTTCAAACTGATGTAGCAGTAATATTTAGTACAGTTGATGGTGAGCCACCCTTTGAACGAAATATGGTTTCGTTTTCAAAAGTTAATGGTATCATTAAAAATATCTCTGTTTTGGATTCATCATTGGACCCTTTAGCGTATCCATTACTTTTTCCAAATGGTGATACTGGGTGGCATATTAATATTTCTCATAATGTACCAACTACATCTAATTCAAGAGCGCCCAGAAATAAATTAACCATGCTTCAGTATGCAGCCTATCGACTTGCAATTAGAGAAGATTTTAGCATGTTGCACCATTCACAAAAATTATTTCTGCAGTGGATAGTTGATATGTATGTGAGAATAGAGGGCACAAGGTTACATTTCATTCGACAAAATCAAACAAGTCTTAGGTCTGAAGTTTACAACAATTTAACAGATTATTTAGAATTGAACCCCAATGCCAATAATGTTGGCCGTAGAGTAATTTTACCATCTTCATTCAATGGATCTCCTAGAAATATGTATCAGAAATATTTAGATGCAATGTCAATTGTACAACATTTCGGAAAGCCTTCTTTGTTTATTACAATGACTTGCAATCCAAGTTGGCCTGAAATAGTTAGCAATATTGGTGTAGGTGAGTCAGCTAATTTTCGACCTGATATTGTTGTGCGTGTATTCAAGTCCAAACTGAAAGCATTAATTGAGGGCCTTACACTAAAAAAAAATCTTCGGTAAAGTTGAAGCACTCATTTATACAATTGAGTTTCAAAAGGGAGGATTGCCTCATGCTCACATTTTACTCTCTTTAAATGAGCAAAATAAAATTGTTAACGCTACCGATATTGATAAAGTTGTATCTGCGGAGATTCCTAACATTCAAACACATCCTACATTACATGAATATGTTGTAAAACACATGATGCATGGTCCATGCGGTGTACTTAATCCAAATTCTGTATGTATGAGAGATGGAAAATGCACAAAAGATTATCCAAACGATTTAATGAATTTACATGTGAATCATTAAATGGATATCCATTATACAGAAGGCGTGATAATGGTATTAATGCTTAAGTTCATGGTAGGTGCCTCGACAATCGTTATGTTGTACCATACAATCCGTATTTACTTGCCAAATTTAATTGCCATATAAATGTTGAAGTATGCACTACAGTTAAAAGTGTTAAATACATTTATAAATACGTGTATAAAGGCTATGACAGTGCATCTGTTGAATTAGGTTCAGAGAGAAATGAACCAGGTCAAGAAATACAAATTGATGAATATAAATAATTTTTTAAATGGCCGTTATGTCGGATCAACTGAAGCTGTATGGCGCATCTATGAATTACCAATGCATTTTCAATCACATGTCATCGTTAGACTTGACATTCATTTACCGCGTAGACAGAATGTTTACTTTCGAGAAGGGCAAGAACGTCAAGCAACTGAAAATGCAAGACAACCAAATTATTAGCATTTTTTGAATTGAATCGATCAGATCCATCAGCGCATGAATATAAGTATATTGAAATTCCTTTGCATTATGTGTGGGAAGATTCCCGAAAAAAATGGAAGAAGAGAAGGCATGGAAGTGATAAAATCATTACACGCATATATGTAGTATCACCAAAAGACATCGAACTTTTCCATTTACGACTGCTTTTATTACATGTCTGTGGTCCAAAATCATTTGAGGGTGTTAGAACATACAATGGAATTATACACACTTCTTTTGTTGAAGCGTGCCATGCTCGCGGCATTGCTTCAAATGATAATGAATGGCGCGAATGTTTAAATGAAGCAAAAGAATTACATTCACCAAAACAAATGCGAAATTTATTTGGTTACATTTGTGCATTAAATGTGCCAGCCAATGCATTGGCGTTATGGAATGAATTTAAAGTATATCTTAGTGAAGATTTTTTGAGAGATTACAACGAATAAGTATCCTTTAACACAGCTCTATTAGAAATTGAAGATATTTTGAATGTTCATAATTTGTCATGTCAAGAACTTGGTTTACCAGTTCCGACGTATTCGCAGAGAACAGACGAAGCAAATGCTATTGATCCAATAGAACAAGAGTTTCTGTTTTGTGAGCATTATGAAACTGCAAATATTGAACAGCATAATCTAATTGATCGTGTGATTCGTGAAGTTTTGCACCATGATACTGGATCTAATGTTTTTTGGTTAACCGCTCACGCAGGTTGTGGAAAAACATTCACACAAACAGCAATCATTCACAAATTAAATTCGCTTAATCTTAGTTGCATTGCAACAGCGTTCAGTGGCATAGCTTCAACTCTATTACTTGGAGGTAGAACTTTACACAATGTGTTTAAATTGCCTATACCCATTTTGGAAAATTCTGTAGCGAATATTACTGCAAATAGTAGCTATGGACATAACATAAATTCATCATCATTGATAAATATTGATGAAATTTCTATGTGCCCACTGCAAGTGTTGAAAATCATAAGATAGATTATTGCAGGATCTATGCGATGAAAATGATAAACATAAACCATTTGGAGTGAAAACGATACTTCTGTGCGGTGATTTTCGGCAAATCTTACCAGTTGTCACACATGGATCACGTGCAACTTTAATTGAAAATTGTGTCACGAGTTGGCATAAATTTGTTTATTTTCATAAAGTAACGTTTAGGCCTCAAAATATGAGAGCCTTACCAAGTGAAATAGAATTTGTCGAATTCTTGAAAAAAATTGGTAATGATGAAGCCCCACAATTCCCTCAGTTTGGTGAAAATATTATTGAAATACCTCAGCAATTAATAGGAGATGAAAATAATATTATTAATGAGGTGTATGGAAATATTTCCGAAAACATACTCTCAGATAACATATTGAAGTCAGTTATTTTAGCACCTAAAAATGATGGTTGTCCTTTTATTAATACTGATATACTTAATCGAATACCAGGTGAACAGAAAACATATCATAGCTGCGATAAAATAATTTGTGATGATGATCAATAATTATCCAGTAGAGTTTTTGAATTCTTTGACTATAAGTGGTTTGCCACCACATAAGTTAGTATTGAAAGTTAATTGCATCGTTTTACTGATCAGAAACTTAAATACAAAGGAAGCATTAGTCAATGGAACAAGAATACGCATCAAGTGTATGCATCGTAATGCTATTGATTGCGAAGTTTTAACTGGAACCGCACGCAATAAGAGAATTTTGATTCCACGTATAAATTTAACATATTCCGGTACTGTTTTACCATTTAACTTTCAAAGAACTCAATTTCCAATTATACCTGCATTTGTGATGACAATAAATAAGTCTCAAGGACAAACATTCGAAAAAATTGGAATTTTATTGAGGCAGCCAGTTTTTACACATGGTCAATTGTACGTCGCAGCAAGTAGAGTTCGATCATTCGATGGTTTGAGAGTTTATATTTCCGAATATAATGGCCAAGGGCATTTAGCAAATGATGAAAGAGTTTTTACAAAAAACATCGTTTACACAGAAGTTCTGAATCATTAAATTCACTTTCAAACTATTTTAAGTTCAATGGACATTTATTTTTTTTAACCGCCCGGTTTTTTTGATTTAATGAAAAATATATGAAAAAATACGAGGCACGTATTTTTTATTTCATTTTTTACTTTGTATTAATTTTTTATTTAAATTTTATATAATTCAAAAAAGATAGGCAAAATAACTGTGTAGCCTTGGCAAAACCTGGTCAGTATGGCAATAAAAAAAACCCAAGGAAATGTCAAAAAACGCGTTATTGCTTTTTAAATATGCCTTAGCCAAGCTAAACCTCATTTTTCCTATCTTTCATATTTTTCAAATAACTCGAAAATTAATGCATAGAAAAAAAAAATTAAAAAATTATATAAGCTTTGTAGCAGATAATCTTCAAACTGTTTTCGAATTTTGTACCTTACCAAAAATGAAATGTAATCCACTGGAATTGAAAACAATGCATCTTATACTTCTATGAATGTCAAGTCTCATTTTTATTAGCGTTTATTTGATTCAATAATAACATGAAAAAATTAAAACTGACAATGAATTATATCAGAAAATAAATACGAATACAAGCTGTAATTGTGTTTTTTTTCCAACTGTTACTAACATTAAATTTTAAATTTCATAGGTATTGCAGGGAATTAAGGCAAACAACACACGCTAATCACGTATTTGTACACGCTCGCAGCTGACGTAATAGAACAAAATTCAAAAAAATTATATGCAATGATTATAGAGGTATACTCTTTGACAAAAGAACCTCAATAACGTTCAAACTTAAAAATTTAATGATTTACGGTCGAATTTCGACCACTAGTAAATATACAAACACAATTTGTCTTCTCTTTCAAACAGCCAGACAGAAAGAGCGTTCGCGCACACACGGTTGATTCAAAATTTCACAGAAATATTCTAGGAGGATGTTATAGAAGTCAAAATCTTGTAATGTCAGAAATTACTTAAATAACACACACGGTAACCAACGGATTAGATGAAATATACCAATAAATTGGTCACCATGATTACCTGACATCATGCCATTAGGCTATTTTCTTTAAGGTTTGATGAAATCGTTAGTTTATACTAGTACTGGCACAATAGAACAGACTACAAATTTATATAATGGAAGCTGCAGTAACTATACAGGATAGTGCCATTGCTACAAGATATACTATAGAAGCATGGATTCATCATGTTCAATACTGAATTCAATAAAATGTAGATCAACTGAACATCTACTATGAATGAATTGTGTCTTATAATACACATGGTTTAAGAATTACATCTTTAACCATACTGTTAATAATGTATCTTTAACCATATATGTGCAAATAATAAACCATTTTAAAGGCAAATATTGATATACTTTTATGTTTATTTTGGCCTGGAACATAGTTTGGGAATACTGCTGTGAAAACGTATGGGTACATGCCCGCATGTATATACACATAAACACGAAGTGATAAAACTTAAAAAATGATAACCTAACATTTAAGTATTTAAGGTTACATATTCTAAAGTATAACTTACATATTCGAAACATGACAAACATGTATTATTAATGAGACAATTGTGAAACCATTAATGAAATACAAAAGGATAGCGTTACACAAAAGTAAACTGTAAAAACTACACTTTATTGAATCTCTCAATAACTAATTCCACACCAAATCAACCAATAAAAAAATAACTTTAGACTCAAGGTTATTCAAAATGTGTGAAACTTGGTATTTATATTCTATGCATAAAGATAGTCAAAAATACAAAGTTTCAATTTTTTTTCTCTTTTGGTTTTTGAATTATACATGTTTAAAAACACACAAAAAATGTCGCTTTTCACTTTGTTTTTACATCTTCAAAAGCCTGTAACTCAAAAACTATTTGTCCTATAAAGCTAAAACTTGCGCCATTCTCTTCATAATTACAAGGGCTTTAATTTGATATATCACTCATATATACTAGATTAATTTTAAAATCTGTAGAAAAAACCTTTTTTTTTTTTTAAACTCAAAATCGAAATTTTGAATTTTTTTGAAAAAAATATATGTTTAATGTGCATAATATAAGAATGCACATACCAAATTTTATGATGGTATCTCAATGGGATCACGTCAAAATGAAAAGTTTTGTGGAAGCTCAGTCACCCATTAATGGCTCACGAATGCTGTCGGGTATGGTAAATAACTTAAAACTGCAGTATGTATAATGACTTTTAGCAAAGTAAATTTTATTGTTTAAAATATGACATATACAGTGTATCTCCACTTCAGTTGAAAAAAAAAACTGCATAAAAATACAAGGCTTTATTTTTTAATAGTTCGAAGTTTTTGAAAATAAATTTTTCAGTTTTTTGTGTATGAATATTTTTTATATAACTGATTTTTTAGAAAGTTGAGATAAAGATGTAGAAGGCACATCTATAAGAAGGTTGTGTGTGTGTGTGTGTGTGTGTGTGTGTGTGTGTGTGTGTGTGTGTGTGTGTGTGTGTGTGTGTGTGTGTGTGTGTGAAGAGAGGAGGGGGGAGCAGTGAGTCACACAAACAAGTTGCAACTTGTTCAAGTATGAGTAAGCCTCATCCTTTGTCAGTTTTGTTTGAGCAGTCTAGTAGTGAATACATTATTGTGTTGTCTTCTTTTGCAATCAGTTTTTGTTTTTTTTTTAAGTGTAGTGTGTTAGCAGTGAATATAGTTTGGTGTTTTCTTTTGCAACTTGTTTTAAATGTAGTGTTTTTAAATAATGTAAATTGTTGAGATCCGGTCCGAGTGGACCTAAAAAATGTTGATGTCAGCACGTGTGTACCAAAAAATGTTCTATTAGGAAGAATGATGTTTGCGGTGCTATTGCCAGGATGCAGAATAATGACAATAGTGGACTGTATAATACATTTATTTAAGTTTCTGTTGTACACTTAAATCATGGTGTTGAGATTGGCTAAGTCTGAACAGATTTTAATTTTGGATAAACAGAGTCGTTAAGAACGCTACATGTTAGATGAGGCGCAAATGTGCGGCACTCAGATTAAAATGTTAAGGCCTAAGGCCTAGACGAATGTCATATGAATTGTCGTAAGACTTGAGGCGCGAGTACGCGTCACTCAAGCTACATGAAAAAGAATTACCAATGTATTGCTAATGTATTGCAAGTTTGCAATATATGTTGTGGCCTAAGGCCTACAATGATTGTCTGACGACAAGAAAAATGAATGATGACAGAACAAGCGAACAAACGTAATGACGTCTGCCGCCTGCCGTAGCTCGGACAACTGTGTCGTTTGTAAAAACATGATAAGCACAATTTGAAAACGTACAGATTAGCCAACCTATTAATGCGAAAAAAACCACATTACTGTCCATAACTGCCCGCAAAAAAATCAAAGGATTTTTTAATACATTTTAATAACTTATTGTAGAAAAATACAGAGTTCTTAATAATAAAGTCAATCTCAATAAGTTGTATTGAACCTTGAGTTTGAAATCTTAGATAACAGTTATGACATTAACTGTTTAGAGATAAGCTTCAGTGATGATGGAGTTGAGCAGGCCAAAGTCGGCTTGCAACCTGATTATACATGAGTATAAATGCAAGATTAGCAATGTATTGCCAATATATATTGTATATATACAATATTAAACAATATAAGACATGAAAAATACAATGTTTGACAATGTTTAATGATGAATAATCGGTGACTCATCACATGATGGGCCCGATAAATTGTGACATTTATGCAAGTCATAATGGTTATCTTGAACCAGATAAGGCCAGTAGACCTATACAATAGTATTGAATACAATGAACAAACAAAATTATTATAAAATTATACATGTAAAGACATAAATTTAGCATGACGCTTTATAGTTTGCACGATGCATGCTATACCTGATGTTTCAGGAATATACAATAAATTGTTATGTGAAAACAAGCTATACATAGTTGAATGATTGCAAGCACAAAGTGTAATGACATGTATGTCATAATTAAAGCATGAATAATAATTGTGCAATACATGATCACAAAATACAATATAAAAATATAGGCGTGGCGTATGGTTATAGACAGTAGATGCGGATAAAACAATGTGTTTTACATAGATACAAGTTATACATAATAAATACAATAGAAATCGGTTTAGATAATTACAAAATGTAATACATGTGTTGAACAATTGTGAGAAATAAATTCATAGAGTAACAAAATTTTTACATAAAAACGATAGTAAGCAAAGACATGAGGCATAAATCAAATGTTGCATATACGAAAACACAAAATAATAATTAAAGCTTTGCATATTAAATAAACTGACAATTTCTTGAGTAAAACAAACAGTTTCTGAATCAAAAATATACAAATTAAAGCTTATGCTAAAAACAAAGGTGCTTATAACTAACAAAGTCTTCTTTGAACATCTGATTTATGTATTTTTGACAAGTATATACAAAGGAAAATAAACCCTTTTTTTTTACTGTTCGTCCCTAGTAGGGACCAAACATAATTTATGGATTGGTCTGCGATAGGTTCCAGTAGGCGTGCGAACGTCAACTACTCTAATTAAGTTGTCTGGACCGGGAAATGTGGCGGTAATTACACCAAATTTCCATGCTAATAGAGGTAAGTTATCCTCAAACAGTAAAACCAGGTCACCAATGGAAACGTTATCTTTGACGAATTTCCATTTGTGACGTTGTTGTAATTGATGTAAGTAGTCGCGAGACCAAGCTTTCCAAATGACTTGGACAAACTTCTGGAGAAGTTGCCAACGTCCAAGACGAGAGATGGGAACGTGAGATAAGTCTGGATCAGGTATCGCCGGTAATGGTGCGCAAATCAAAAAATGGCCAGGTGTAAGTGGCACCGGATCATTTACATCCGATGAAACGGCAAATAATGGACGTGAGTTTAAACATGCCTCTATCTGAGACAAAACCGTCGTAAACTCCTCGAAGGTGAGTATAGACTTGCCTACCACGCGGCCCAAATGATACTTTAAACTCTTTATACCGCTCTCCCAAAGACCACCAAAATGAGGTGATGAGGGCAGATTAAATGACCATGTAATACCATGAGGTCGTAAAAGATTGGATTGATGAGGTGGCATCCTTATTATGCCAAAGATTGTAAAGGTCACGCAAAACATTGCGGGCCTTCCTAAAGTTCGTGCCATTATCAGAATATAACTGGCTGGGTATGCCCCTTCGGGACATGAAACGACGTAACGCAGCTATAAACGCGTTGGCTGTAAGGTCTGAGACTAATTCCAAATGAATGGCCCTGGTTGCTAAGCAGATGAACAAAGACACATACGATTTTGACAGAGTCCTAGATTTCTGCCCGCCATGACGATTCATGAAGGGACCACCATAATCAACTGCGCAGAATAGAAACGGCCGCGAAGGAGCGACTCTAGGAGATGGCAAAATACCAAGCCTCTGAACCTGATGTTTGGCACTAAACCTGAGACACTTGACGCATCTACGAATGATGGAGCGAATGACTATCTTCGCATTAATGATCCACCAACGTTGACGAAGTGAGTGATGCACGAGTTGAGCACCAGCGTGGAGTAGACGAATGTGTTCGCATTCAATAATAAGGCGAGTAATATGAGCCGATGGATACAAGACAATAGGATGCTTATTGTCATAAGGTAGTTGCGAGTGCTGTAATCGTCCGCCGACGCGTATTACGCCAGACTCATCAAGGAACGGGTCCAGAGAAGACAACTTGCTCCTGATAGAAACAGAAGACCTATTACGAAGACAATTAATCTCGGCAGCAAAGTGGATCGACTGAGATTGTTTTATGAAAAAATTAAGAGTAGAATGAATTTCAACGGGGGTAAGAGCGCCCAAAATTTTCTCAGCCCTGGAGAGTCTAATATTTTTGATGAATCGAAAGCAGTAAGCGTATACATGAGTCAGACGGTGCAACGAAGAAAAGTCCTTAGAAAGATCAATGGCTAAGGTAGACATTACAGAAAGTTTGGGGGTTTGTTTCTCCTCCGCAGTGAATTCAGGGGACGACAGATTAGAAGGTAAAAAGGGTGGAAAAAGATTGGACTCGGAAGATTGAGACAAACAAGCGGTAGCATAGGACTCACCCAACTGGGGATTGTCAGACTCAAATGGTAGCGAAACAACGAACCTACCCTCCTTGTTGCGATGAGTAGACTTAACGAAATACTCTTCATAAGCTGAATCGTTACTAATGGGTGCATTATCAGGGATATAGGTATACAAGGTAATTAAATTATCAGGGATAGTTTCGGTCTCCCAAAATTTCTTGGTAGACGCCAGAATTTGACTGTCGTTGTTCCTAGCCAGGAACGAAACAGCAGGACCCTTATAATGGCAGTGTTTGGGCAGATTGCCGGCTAGAATATAGCCTAACTTTGTTTCTTGTATAGTAGGGAAATGAGAACCTCGTACATATTTGTTAGGTAAAATTAAATCTAAGTAAAATTGCGCTCCTAAAAGTATATCGATATCAGCTGATATGTTGAAATGCGGATCGGCAAGGAAAACGTTATCTGGGACATTAAACTGATTTATGTCAAAAGATTGTGCTGGCAATTTATGGGTTAATGCAGATAAGACCGCGCATGTTGCTTGGAAACTAAATCCTTGATAGCGTGAAATAATGCGTATAGACGCTAAATTAGTGGCACAACAAGCGGTATTATTTATACCTGTAATCAGTATATTAGATTCAGTCAAGTTAAGCCGTAATTTATCAGCAAATGATTCCGTACAAAAATTTATTTGTGACCCCGCATCCAATAGAACTCTTGCGGGTTGTCTATTGCCAGCCCGTCAGTGACAAACACAATTGCTGTTGATAAAAGAACATTGTTTGTAGATTGTAATTTAAGTGAACAGTAGTTGCTGCTGCTGGCAGAAACTGGTTTTGGCACATTATTTATGTGTAGCAATGTATGGTGTCGCTTTGAACAGATCTTACATGATTGTTTGATCCTACAATTTGATGAAAAATGATCTGGTCTTAAACAATTTGTACAGAGTTTATGATTTAATATAAATTGCCCTCGTTCTGATGTGCTTAATGCACGAAATTTGTCACACATGTAAATTGGATGACTAGATTTACAGCATAAGCATAAATAATTGTTTGAAGCTGAGTGATAACTTTTAAATGCAGTGCTGCCAGCAGAGTTTCGTGATTTATGTTTGTCAGATTTATTGAATCTTAAAGTTGAGCTGCTGTCCGGCATCGATAGGCAGTGTATTTTCTAGCAACTGTCTACGTGCGTTTAAAAACTGAGTGAAGCTTTGAAAGTTAGGAAGATTATCGGGGTCTATAGACTCCTTCCATAATTTAAACATGGTATGATCCAGTTTTGCTGACAATAATTGTACAGTGATAAGCTCGAATGAATCCACCGACAGCTGCATGGGCCGCCAGTGAATTAACGGAAGACTTTATTGTATTTATGAATTCTGCCAGACTTTGGACAGAGTCCTTAATTGTTGACTTTACTTCAAGCAAATTTTGAATATAATACTTAGCTAGTATGAATTTGTTGTCATATCTAGCGGACAGCAAACTCAACGCTATCGAATAGTTTTCGTTACAAATAGGTAATGCCTTAATTAAATCTAGCGGCTCATTTTTCAGAGACGAATACAAATAATGTAATTTCTGCACTGACGTTAAATCAGATTTGGCGTGCACCAAATCCAGAAATATTGAATAAAAGTGCTGCCATTCTAAGATATTACCTGTGAAGCAGGGCAGACTTATCGGTTTTAATTGTATGTTGCTTGTTAATACGGGAGATACAGTCTGAACGTTGAAGCTTTCTATCAACTGCAAGATATTGGCTTCTGTTGAATATAACAGCTCTTCAACCTCAATTCGGTCTTCTTGAGCAGCGTTTATGTCTTTAGAAATGAGTTCAATTTCGGACTGTACCTCATTGTATTTTGTTGCCAAACCTTTTAGACTTTCGAGTCTAACTGTTAACAAATGTTTTGTGTTAGTGTTTTTATCAAAGTTAATGATAGCCGAATTAATTCGCACTATGGCAGACTTTAGGCCGCCTCTCTTTCTGACGAACACTTTGAGGCCTTCTTCAGCCATTGTACGCACCTGTTAATGATGTGGTACCTGGTATGCGATGTCCTGGAGCGTCGAGGCCGTGGAGAAGATGGCAAACACACAGACCGGAGAGATGACTGCTTAAACTGGAGTGTAGACGCTAGCACATGGATGTTCTTGCAGTGATGTCGTCACAAGGCTCAATGGCGACGAAAGAAATGCTGAGTAAGTCCCGAGACGGTCGGATCAGCGAATATGCTGACTCGCCCATGATGGCCAGAAATTGGGGGAGAAAAATGATGAAAACCGCTATAATAAGTTGCAAAAGGTGAATGATGAATCCAGGCACGGAGCAACCAAAAAAATGTTGAGATCCGGTCCGAGTGGACCTAAAAAATGTTGATGTCGGCACGTGTGTACCAAAAAATGTTCTATTAGGAAGAATGATGTTTGCGGTGCTATTGCCAGGATGCAGAATAATGACGATAGTGGACTGTATAATACATTTATTTAAGTTTCTGTTGTACACTTAAATCATGGTGTTGAGATTGGCTAAGTCTGAACAGATTTTAATTTTGGATAAACAGAGTCGTTAAGAACGCTACATGTTAGATGAGGCGCAAATGTGCGGCACTCAGATTAAAATGTTAAGGCCTAAGGCCTAGACGAATGTCGTATGAATTGTCGTAAGACTTGAGGCGCGAGTACGCGTCACTCAAGCTACATGAAAAAGAATTAGCAATGTATTGCAAGTATGCAATATATGTTGTGGCCTAAGGCCTACAATGATTGTCTGACGACAAGAAAAATGAATGATGACAGAACAAGCGAGCAAACGTAATGACGTCTGCCGCCTGCCGTAGCTCGGACAACTGTGTCGTTTGTAAAAACATGATAAGCACAATTTGAAAACGTACAGATTAGCCAACCTATTAATGCGAAAATTACCACATTACTGTCCAGTAAATAATATTAGTAGTTTTAGTTTTTATCATTTAGTTACATAATTTTCTTCTAAATAATTTTAATATTTTTAGTTCAAAGTTAGTGTTTAGGTACCGGTACCTAAAATGGACAAGAAGTGGTCTATTTTTTGTTGCAACCCATTTAAAAGAAATTCTCACTGGATTAAAAAAGATCTTAGGAGTGTAAGTTCTTGGATGATAGACTTGAAACAATATGATATTAAAGAAAGTATGAAAATTTGGGCAGCATGCAGATTGAAACTGGGCAACAAAAGGAAACCTGTGCAGGATGAAACCCCAGAAAAGCAAGACAATTCAAAACCAGGTACTAGTAAACAAAATGGAGATGAGACAGAATTTATGGATGTTGAAGAAGGCTTCAATCAATTAAATGCCTCTTTGACTTCCATAGGAGAGTCACCAGAAGTAAAAAAAAATGTGCCAGTTCAAACAAGTATTGTAAACAAAAAATTGAAAAAATAAAGTCCAACTAGATGAAACATTTTTTTTGGGAAAGGCAACACACACCAAAAGGTATGTGATTGGGAAGATGCTGAATCTAAAATTATTGACCAATTCAAGGAAAAGTTTAAAATTTCAAATAAAAATGAGATACATTTTTTGCAGTCTCCAGATCGCTATTATGATTAACTTAAAATTTTTTTTAAGATGGGGATTTAGTCCCCGAAACATGTTGTATGTAAAAAAACTGAGATCGCCTAGTGGATTATACAAGGTAAAAAAATTTTTAAGTTAAAAATGAGAAGTTTCTTATATTAACATCTTTACCTACAAGTTGGTCATGCGCTAAAATTGAAAGCGAATTTGGTGTTACCAACGACATGGCAAGAAAGTCAAAAAAGTTAGTGGAAGAAAAAGGAATACTGTCAACTCCAGATCCCAAGCATGGTAAACCACTTCCTCAAGAGACAGCCGTTTTGGTGAAAGAATTTTACTGCAGTGACGAAATCAGTAGACTAATGCCTGGTAAGAAAGACTATGTGTCAATGGGAAAGAACTTTGAAGGGAAGCCTATACATGTACAAAAAAGGTTGGTTTTAGTAAATTTACGTGAAGCTCATCAAGAATTTAAATCAAGTTCCCCAGATGTAAAAGTGGGGTTTTCAAAATTCGCCGAATTACGACCCAAAAACTGTATAATAGCAGGGGCAAGTGGAACACACATCGTATTCGTTTGTACAGCACATCAAAATGTTAACTGATGATAGCTGGAGGAAATTTGAACAAACTAATGATTTTTGAGTATGACCAGCCACTAACAACCTACAAGGACTGCCTCCCAAAGCTAATGTGTACCCCACCAAACAAGTCATGTTTCTTAAATGAATGCGATTACTGTCCAGAGGTAAGCATGTTCAAAGAGGCTTTGTTGACAGCCTTCGAAGAGGACATGATTGAAAATATTACCTACAACCAATGGGTTACTGTTGATCGCTGTACTTTTGAAACAATCACCAAATCAGCTGAAGACTTTGTCCAGGAATTTTGCAAACAGCAAAATTTGCATGTTTTTTAAAATCATGTTTTAAAAAAACATGATTTTGTTGCCAAACAACAATCTGCCTTTTTTTCTGAAAAGAAATCTGCTTTGGAAGAGAACGCAATTATTGTACAGTGTGACTTTTTCTGAAAATTTCTCATTTGTGCTTCTGGATGAAGCACAAGGCTTTCATTGGAATAACTCATGGCTACAGTCCATCCATGTGTAGTTTATTTTAAAAAGAAAAATGAGGAGAATGACAACTTTGATGTTTTGACCTACAAAAGCTTTGTGTTCATCTCAGACTGTTTGACCATAATACAGGTCTAGTTCACGTTTTCCAAAGAAAGTTAATTAATTTTATCAAGCAAGACTTCATGCCAAGTTTAAAGAAAGTGTACTACTTTAGTGATGGCTCAGCTGCCCAATATAAGAACCGAAAGAACTTTTCCAACTTGTGTCACCATACTGAGGAGTTTGATGGAGTGGAAGCAGAATGGCATTTTTATGCAACATCACATGGGAAGGGAGTGTGCGATGGAGTTGGAGGCACAGTGAAGATACTTGCAACCAAAGCTAGCCTTCAAAACCCAGTAAACAACCAGATTTTAACTCCTCTCCAGTTATTTGAGTGGGGGAAAGAAAACATTCCTTCAGTTATGTTTTTTTATGTTACCAACAATGAGTACTTATTGGAAGAGAAAAACCTGGAAGAAAGATTTGCTGAAGCTGTAGCTGTCACCGGAACACAAAGTTATCACGCTTTTATTCCTGTCAGTAAAACAAAAATTGTATCCGACTCTGAAACATCAGATGTTCACAATATTCAAGTAGCTCCAGATGCAGATGATGTGCCTTCTGAACAAATAAGTGGATATGTTGCTTGTGCATACGACAGCAAATGATGGGTAGCATGCGTATTATCAAGAAATGACTCTGAAAAAGAAGTTAGTGTATCTTTTCTCTACCCTAGTGGACCAGCACCTTCTTTTGCTTACCAAGAAGACCAGATACTTTGACAGTGCCACAAAACTTTATTATTTGTAACATTAACCCAATCACTGAAACTGGCAGGACTTATAAATTATCTGCTGAAGAAATGACTAAAAGCTTCCCAAATTTTATTGAAGAAGAAATCTGCATTGTATTTATAAACTTAACTTACAAACTTTCAGACTTTAAAACAGTTAGTGTGCATTTGATTATCAAATTTGATTATTACTGGCACATTTTAAATTGTAAATGGATTTACTTAAAAGCGAGAGATGTCTTTCAACTCAAGTTCTGTGTATATAGTGTAAAATAACGATGCAATGTAGTTGTAGCGCAGTTGATTTGTAGTGAAATACAATTATTTTTTAAAGTCCCAAAGTAGAGAGAAATTATTTAAATAGAACACAACCTATTTTATCTTCATGAAGCAGCCATAACTAGCTAATTACAAGTATAATCACTTAAGGGAGTCATAGCACCACAAATGCGGTAAGTTATGTCCACTAAAGTTCAGGCATTTAACTTATTACTTTATTTTTTTATAATAGAACCCATAGGAATACCATCATGAAATTTGGCCCAAACATTCTAATAACATGTACATGTAACATATATTTTTTCGAAAAAATTCAAAATTTCGTTTTTGTGTTTTTAAAAAAATAACTTTTTGTGGATTTTGAAACATTTTAAGATTGGTTTGGTAAAGTCGAGTAACATATCAAATTAAAGCCCTTGAAATTCTGAAAAGAATGGCACTATTTTGAGCTTTCTAGGGCAAATAGTTTTGGAGCTATAAGCTTTTGAATGTTTCAAAACGTGTCAAAAAACAGTCGATTTTTGTATTTTTTTAAATTTATAACTCAAAAACTAAAAATGGGAAAATTTTGAAATTTTGCATTTTTTATCCTAACTGATAGTACTACATATGTACAAAAAATCATTGATTTCTGAGACTTCAAGTTCCAGACCATTGGTTGATTTGACATGGAATGACCCCACCATAATATAAATGATGGTGTGCTGTTATATCTTACCTAAGTAAATCTCACCAAATCCTCCCAACCCTACTGATGGTCCCAATCGCCAAGTCTTTTGTGCTATATCCATCAATAATTCACCTTCCCTGATTGGATCTGGTAAGCGCATACCATTTGCAGCAAATCTCTTCTTCGGTGGCTCAATTACAGGTGTTGATACTCGACGTGGCATTATGCTGTCAAAAATTTTTTCACAAATATATTTACTAAAAAATTTATTTATAAAGATATATATACACAGGCATATCCATAGTTTTATTGCTTTTCTAAATGTCAAAACATTGTTACATTCTTAAAAACTGATTCAACCTGATTAACTATAACAAATTAAATTATTAAGCTACAATAAATTTACCTCCAACAGGTTTATATAATGACCCAATTATATGCAATTCTAACAGTCACACCATCAGGCCTGCTAATTGGTATTTATCAGTATTTTAAAAACAAACATTACAGACAGTTTTCAACTATGCCACAATGAAATGATAATATCCCCAATAAACAGTGGTAAATAATATTTAAACAATAATTTTTTCATCTGTTCAAAGAGATTGGTAAAGATTCCTACTTGTAAGCATAACATTGTGAATTGATTCTGCAATAAACGAAATTCTATCTGATTTTGAGTAGTATCAAGGTATTATGGTATATCAAGGATGTCTGAGAATGAATACCAAAAATATAAAAATTTAATTATGTATATGCATGTCTGAAAGATGAATGCACACCATATCTTAGATTAAAATAACAGATGAAAAAGAAGAAACAAAAAAATAATACTCGATAAAATATGCCTCAAAATATTTGAATTTCTTTACAGATTTCAAATAAACAAATTCTTTAATCAGACTCTGTAAAAGTAGGGCTAACAAAATATCTAAATACAAAAATTCTTTTAAACATAACAATTGTTTTAGGGTTATTCAATCTCACACTAGTAAACCAATTACCATTATCAATTTACTAAAATATTGGTCAGTACATACCTATCAAAAACACAAAACGAATATTTATACACTTTTTTCATGTTCCTCCCCCCTTCTGATGAAACTGTTCAACACTACAAAAGCCAAGTATGTAGTATAGGATACCTTTTAAGTAAATCATTCTGACTATTATAGGTCTATCAAAATTTCATATCTGATAATGTAAATGTTGCATTAACTGTAACTATTACGTTCAGCTTTAAAGAAAAGTTATTTTGCTTCATACGTGTTGACACGATACTCCGATACAGACGAGTTATTACAGGTACTAACAAATCTGCATGTATACATACATATGTATACTATATAAACACTATATAATATATAAATATGGGCCGTTAAACTGCATTGTATACACTTCTTATACTTTTTATTTCGTTTAATTTGCAGAATTCCAGTAAAACTTTCACAAGACGTATACGTGAACCTGGTACCGACAAATTGACAATGAGCAGCAAATAAATGCTTATTTAAAAGTAAAAATTACTGTGTTTATATAATACACGGATAATCGAAAGTACTAAAACTAACTTCATAAATTTCGCCGTTTTGGATGTTACAGAGAAATCGACACAAGTGGAAAGTGTATTAATAATTTACACTTGACATTTTAAAATGACATTTACTGTACTTACATAAATAATACAGAATATACCACATAGGCTACGATGAACTGAATGCTGTTTACACGTCAGTAACGTAGAAAAGTTATTAACATTAAATAAACAGAACATTAACTACACTCGATTTCATAAATACAACAAATAACTACTCCGCATAAGCCGTCCATTACTGCAGAATAGGATTGATAGTGTCACAGTGAATACTAGATAGCAGGTCTATTAACTTCGAAAAACCGAATTTCGTGTAGGTTACTTATCTACTTGCTTGATATTCCGATAACATTAAACAGCTTTAACAAAGTACCACTAGAGAAAAAATGTACCGTATTTTTAAAAAATACACACAACTGTACATACACCCTCATATCACGTATTATATTTACATACTTCTTTCATGCACATATCCCAGTTGTGGATGTATTTGCGGTAGCGTACTTAAAATTGTGTTTCAAAGCTTATTTCTCGTGAATTTATTGAATGCGAATCTCGTAATCCTCTACTGAAAAATTCTTGTTACAAACTGATAGTAAAACTGAGTACTTTCACTTTCCATATCTATCATTCCTGTATGCTATCACCAGAACATATTAATGGATAAAAAAATAATACAGTACTAGGATCTTAAAAGATCCAATTTGTATTGTCCCCTTAGTGTCATTTATAGTAATGAAAGTAACGTTATAAATTATTGGCGCTAACCGCTCTTGTATAATTAAATTCATAGGAAGGGCATGTTGGTATGTCTTAAAGTAACCTAATCCAGAGGATCAAGGAATTGTTTTTGTTTACGAAAAGTAGGAAAACGTACGGGTGACGTTTTTGTTTTTAAGATACTGCCAAAACTGGTGAAACTTATGAACTTAAAGCAGACAGAAGTTTGTACTGTAATATAAATAAGTAAACAGTAGCATCCGTTAATAATGAAATTACTGCGAACTCAAATTTTATTTGACTAGCGCCTAATAAGTAATTAACCTGCAAGTTACGAAAAAGAGTACAGGACAGAGGTCAGTAATAATTTCGTTATGTGTCTGTTTACTGTAAGGTACAAGATATGAAAATAATTTGTTTTTTCAATTTTACAAATTTCTGGAGTCAGTATTCTACTGTAAATTCAGTATGCTTCACTTGAATTTTAGTTACAACTTCCATTGATATTGTTTGCTAGGAGGTAAGTTTTGTGGGGAGGGGGGAGTTCTTGTAGAGGTGGGGTAAACTGTTATTTTAAAATAATAGGTATGAAAATACCGTTTCAAAAAAAATAACAGGTACAAATACGGTACCACAAATACCTGTTATTATATACTAATTATACATAACCTATATTATTCCTTTGTAAGTAACTCGTTTCCTGCAGGTCTCCTATGTAATATCTTCAAATAAATAAGATAATATATTTTAATAGGTTTATTAATACATTAATAGGTGTATCTAGGTGAAAATAAACCTACTTGCAGTGTATTTATTTGAAGCTATTACATAACCTATATTATATAATTTGTTATAAGAAATAAATTGAAACTAACTTTACACTGTGGCTTTATTAAACTATTACCTACTGTTTAAAATAAAATAAGAAACAAGGGAATTTATAGGCCTATCTCCCTTTGGGAATACTAATTTAAGTTTTCACTACGAGTAAACAAACTAACATTAGTTAGACAAATCAGTTGCGAAACTCAGGCAATGAAATTTAGAATAGCACAACAAATAATCTGAAAAAAAACATCAGAAACATATAATAAAAACATAACAGTAAGCTACAAGAGTGAATGAGAATAAACATGATTTAAACAGATTACCCTTGTAAAAACACAACCTAAACAGTTTGCGGTAAAATTTCGTTAGATGTCTCCTCATATCTTATTTTATTTTCTTATCAGGTAGTACTCGAAAAGAATGCGGAAGACCGAAGTAGTACGCGGGTCCCGAAAGGTTGGGAACCACTGCTAGTAGATCAACTGTGCAACTGATAGGTCCTGGCAAAAGCACAAGTTGGGCAAATAATGGAAACTTCCAGCCATATCATAAATCAATCATGAATGTTTTACAGTCTCCAAGAAATTCAGATAAACTTGTAGCTTTCTCTTCTTATTACCTTGTTTTATTGATGGCCTTCTAATAAGTTTAGTAAATTCTTATCTTCATCAGATCGTGTATTTATCTTAGGCTGCAGTTTGACCATTTACACCTAAATGTGTTATCTGTTATGGAGTTTATTTTTATTTCTTTACTAAGTGGAAACTACTATTAGTCAAATGATAAGTAAAGTGATAGAGACAAAAATTCAAAATAAGCAGTTTAGATAAAAGAAACAAATTTACGAAAACACCTTGTTTTTAGGGTAGCCTTATCAGATCAGTAAAGATTTAATGAACAGGACTAGATAAAGTGCATAAATGTCTGTTACAACGATCTCATTTTTTACATGAGATGTACAGTGATGTTAAAATCACATTAACAAAACTATAATGTATAGCACAACAAATAATGTGAAAAAAAAACATCAAAAACATAATAACAACATAACAGTAAGCTACAAGAGTGAATGAGAATAAACATGATTTAAACCAGTTACCCTTATAAAAACATAACCTAAACAGTTTGCAGTAAAATTTCATTAGATATCTGCTCTTAGTGGCATATCAACTATTATCAGCCACTCTGTAAGTTATAACACAATATAACTTGTTTTTCAAAATTTACCAAGTTGGTGACTAGTATAATATATAATTTATTATAATCTGTATTATATATCTGCATAACACACGAGAATAAATGTAACATTAGTATGGATTTTGTTCGTTTATTAAAAACAGCTTTGTCTCTTTGCGCAGAATGAAGTATTCTGGACCAATAAAGTGGCTTCATACTAGTTCTTACTCGAAATACTCCTGATACTCCTAAATACTAATTGTTCCTTGTGTACCTAGTGTTCCTCATGATACGCCTAGTATTTGTAATACTCGTTTACTTGTTGTTCCTTGTGTACCAGTGATGCGCCTAGTATTTCTTGTACACTTGTTACTTGTGTATTCGTTAGTTGCGTAGGGGCATCCCTCGACTCGGAACAGCGAGGCTGCGAATAATAGGTATTTCAACTTTTCAGTCACTGTTAAATCCGTTCCACAAAAATATCGTTCCAAAATACCTGTTATAGGTATATCGGCCCACCTCTACTTGTAAGACAATATGAGTTGTCCAGAGAGATTGATTGCTATATAACTTGCATGTTGCTATAATCTGTTCTATTATTATGTGATGTAGGCTAGTTTACTTGGTAGTTTGCTTACTACAGTTTAGAATTTCGGACTACTCTTGTTTCTTTTTTGGGAGACAGTAACATGTTTCACCTTTTTGTTGTTAATTTTGGATGTGTAAAAATGTTTTGTTATATAGGTTGTAAGTACAAAAGAAATCTCTATATATATTTTTTAACTAAATATAATTATTTCACTACGACTCGGAACACAAATCTTTTTATAGGTAAAAACGTAAAAGCTTTACATTACAACCTGAACCGGTTTTCACTTTTAAAAAGCTTCTTCAGAGGTTGCCGTGGTAGTATTATCTGTCTTGTTGTTGGCGACGAAATCGATTTTCGAAAGATCGATGTTGTGTGCATGAGGTGTGATATGTTCGAATAATGCGTGTGATTTGAATTGCGTCTGTTCGTTTAGAATGTCGTTTTTATTTGTTTTCGTGTGTTTGTGTATTTCCAATTGTTCTAGAGTGTCTAGTTTTCGGCCTTTTGTGTGTACGTGTAGAATGTTGTAATATCACAAAATGTTCATAATAATAATAAACACCAGAAGGGTGAATGATACTGAAATAACTATAAATGAGTAACCAGGAAGAATGTAACAGTAAAAATAATAAACCAATAAAGAATGGAAGGAGAGAAGAAATTCAAGTGAACCGTGGTAAATCCACTATCTACATAAAATGACACTACAACACAAACAAACAGAATGACAAAGACGAAATGACAAGACAAGTTTTCCACATAAACTGTTAAGTGAGCACAATAAAAACCTTTGATGAATAAAATCAAATAGAACAAGTAAGATAAGAAATGACTTGAATAATATTTGTACCATATATTATAAATAAAAACAGCACATTAGCTGACCCATGTCAAAGCAATGATTTGAAAAAGACAAAGAACGATGCTAGAAATAATCATAAACTGTAAAAGATGATGAGAAAGCCAATTATGTATTATAATAAATTAAGAATAACAATAAATGTAAACACTGAATGCGTTTAGGTAACATTATAAGTATATAAAATGTGTACAGAAAAGTAATAAGAATCAGATAGAAACCCTACTAATCATAGGGGAGTAAAATAATGATAATACCAAAAGGAATGTAAAACACCACTACTTGTGTCATGTTATAAGAATAAGAGATAAGAAGGACATGTTAAAGTAAAAATAGTAAAATATGGAAGTTGATGTTGGAAAATCAACAAATGTAAACAGATAATTAATATTGTTCAGCTGGATGCAGCATTTATATATAATAAGGTGTTCTTCTTAATCAATCATGTTCAAATTAGAAATTAAGAATAATTAAACAAATATTAGAAAAAAGTTATTAGTCGGATCTGCAACATTTAGCAGACGACGAATGTAAACAATGCATTAGTTAGTTTAAAATAAAGGAATGTTAATGAAAACTATGACCAAGCTGGCATCAAGCCATGTCAAAATAAAGATAAATAAACAAGCTTTACAATGATAGTAATAGAACCCGAATTGGAATTGTAATAACTGAGATATAAACGTTAGCATCATAAATTTAGTGAATCTCGAATAAATACGAAGAAATAATAACACAAGCGAAAGTGACACTCCAAATACAAAGATGTATGCCTATAAATAGAATTACGTCATCATGACATAATTTCCAACCAATCACGGACGACTTTAGAAGCGCGCCGACAGCGCCAAGTGGACTTCTAAAAAATGTATATAAACGATCGCAAATGTAAACAGGGCATTTTGTCTATTTCCACTCAACTAAAAACAACTAATCCAGGCCGATTTACCATCCAAAATTTAATAATCAACGAGAAGGAAGAAGTATAATTCAATCTCAGTGCATCGATAATAGTAGTGATACTTTTACTAGATGTGCGTGTTAAAGAACGAGGTTAAGTACCATACATAACCAAGGCAATGGTCTGTCAAGAAGAAAATAAAATCGTTCATGTGTGAAATAAAGTGAAGTGTAACCACGCTCATTGAATCAGATCGTTAGAAGTGTTAATAAATAATCATTGTGATTAATAACCAGGGAGTACGGTGCATATACTTACATTGTTTACATTTAAGCTATTAACAGTATAGTATAATACACCTGTATACTGACGCAAGAAACAATAATTAATACAATAAGTACTCAACACTGTTTTAAATGTATTTAGAGGAATTACAATATTCCGACATAAGATTTTATGTGTTAACGTTCTCATAACTAACCTAAAACTTGTTCAGAATAAACGAACTTTTCATTTATTAGTTTCAATAACTAAAGGTGTCTAACCTAACAATATAATATATGGTAATAGCATTGTAAAGTAAGGCTGTGGCGTTCTATTCTGTAAATTAAAAGAAGTCACCCTTGAGAAAGATAATAATTATAAATAATCTATTGATTAAAACTAGAGTTTTCATTGTAAATGAACTGAGCTAGATAAAAGTTAAAAGCCGGATGATTTGTAATCCGTTTGTTATTTTCAAATGAATGTATTTAATTGAATCTATTATAGAGTGAACAAAAACAAATGAATTGTAAAGTAACCACTATTGTCAACAATTATTTAAACAAATAATTAATCTTTATTACTAATGAATGAGTTGCATTTTCAAAGTAAACAAACAGTTCAGTTGGCTACAATTCAGACAACTGAACCGCCAATAGTTAAAATCTAGTAAACAAATAACCAGAAAATTAATTCCTAATCTTGATTTAACTATGTAATCAATTACTGATTTATAAAATATCTAAATTAATTAGTAAATCATTCAAAAGAATTCTTTTTATGGGACATTCCTCTTGAAATCCCATATGGCGCCCAAGTAAAATTTGTAAGTGCTCACTG
Source organism: Magicicada septendecula (assembly GCA_034769895.1). Lineage (NCBI taxonomy): Eukaryota > Metazoa > Arthropoda > Insecta > Hemiptera > Cicadidae > Magicicada > Magicicada septendecula. Next base: position 166,202,999 of record CM068371.1, on the reverse strand, counting down.
AAACATTAACAGCAGCACTATTATACTGTTTGATAAAAAACTTGACAGTTTATTAATCACCAGAGACCGACTGAACGTCTAGTACATCACAGGTACGTGAAGGTTTAAATTATATAAAATAACTTTGTCTAAACTATACACTGATACACAGAGACGACACCATTCAACAGAAGGGTGAACGAACGTCAACAGACGTTCAAGAGGTGTACGCACCTGTTTACATTCAACAACGGATCTACAACCAAATAATTACTCAAATATAAATAAACAAGAACATCAAAACAAAGACAACCTTCAGGAGTGACACACAAGATCCAACAGAGCGTCAAATCTGACACGACAAGAAACTACAAGAAAGTTATTCGACGGCAGCAAATTCCACAACGGTAAAATTACACTGAGATACGACATCAAGCTTCATCCAATCAGCACAAACAGGTGGTGCGCCAACTTCAAGGGATTGCCGGACGGGATCAGCACGGAACCAACAGGACTGAAGCAGTTTTGAACATGCCAGGATTCCACGTGATTATAAACTTTCATTTTTCTTTATAATTGTTCATATATGATACATGAATACAACAAACTGAATAATACTTCACATTTAATATGGTGTTATTAATGCTTTTACGTAAACAGATATTATTATAATGTGAGCATAAACTTTCATCTTAACTAGATTTTCATATGTACATTTGTGCATAAATTTCTATTTGCATAACTGCGCAATAACTCATTAGAAGTTCAAGTGTCGAGATAAGGCTATGTGTATATTATTATTTAAATAATTCATACTTTCAGTAACGCTCATGGCTGTTCTTTAAAAGAGATAACAAGTATATATTATAGTAAGTAATGTGTTAAGCTGTATGACAATCACTAGCTCCCGCATTATATCAGATTTTATCAAGATATTCAAAATTACAGCAATTGTTCACCTGCTCTGCGCTTAAATTCTTTTTAAATTACATTTTGAATTGCAATCATGGCTGATGTGAAGGCGTTGATAAAGAAACGGGGCACGATTGAAGCATCTATATCCCGTGTGAACACTGTCGCGGTTAATTTTGATCCAGACACAGGCGATCATCATGCACTAAAAATTAAGCTTCGCCATTTAATGGAAATGTCCACTAAATATGATGATATTCAGACTCAAATTGAGTCTGATGACGCTGATTTCGCATTAGCCAGTGATAGAGTTCAAACTGAGGATGATCTTTGCAATATCGAATGCAAGTTGCAACACTTGTTAGAGCTAGTGGGGCAGGTGAACCAAAAACCGCTGATTAATACCGAAATTACGCCTATTAAAACCTCCCCTATACAGTTGGAACCGATTAAATTGCCTCGCTTTTCAGGTAGCATTGTTGATTGGCAACACTATTACAACATATTTCTTGAATTAATACACGTCAGAACCGACCTTACGGATATTCAAAAGTTACACTACTTGCACTCTTCACTAAGTGACGAGGCACTAAATGTGATAAAATCGCTTCCAATTACCCATGAAAATTATGCGGTAGCTCTTGATTTATTAAAAAGTAGGTATGACAGTAAGTTAATTGTCTCAGCCCATAATGTGGGGAATGTCTTGGGTGTGAAATCGGTTCAACAAGAGTCCAGGATTAGTATTTCCAGATTTATTGACGAGATAACCGCTAATATCAATGCGTTAAACTCCTTAAATCTACCCGTAAATACATTTGAAATTATTCTCATTCATTACTTGGCCCAAAAGCTCGATAAGTACACGCTTCGTCTTTGGAAAGAAAGCTTGTCGGAAGAACGATTTCCGAACTTTAGTAATTTCATAAAATTTTTAAATACCCGTAGACAGTCATTGCAAAACCTGGACAGCGCGACCACTTCAACAAGCAAGATAAACGTTGGCAATAAGGCTCACTATCGCAAGGCAATTAAAACGGTAAATGTTTCCAAATCAACATTCCATACCCATGTCGGAAATAATATGTCAGCTGTGAAAGGGTAAACACCGACTGACTGAGTGTTCACAATTTATAACGATTACTCCACTGGAGAGAAAAAATATTATAATTAAAAATAAACTTTGCCTAAATTGCATTTGCCCAGGCCACGATAGTGCTCACTGTCCCTCTAAATTTTCTTGCAGAACGTGTGCGAAACGCCATCACATAATGATTCATATGCCTAACAAAAACAAGTCGTCCAGTAACAACCAGTGTTCGTTAAAATTACAAACAAATAAGTCCATATTATTATCTACCGCAGTCTGCATGACAACTGACCATGCAGGTAGAAAGCACCCGGTTAGGATTTTATTAGACTCTGGTTCGCAGGCTAACTTCTGTACTATGGATTTCGCACGTCGCATGGGTCTGAAACTGATTAAATCTCAATTGCCCATAACGGGTATAAACAATTCATTGTCCCAAGCTGACTTCAGTACCAGAGTAAGGTTACATTCACGCTATAAGCATTTTAGTTTAAACATACATTGCGCTGTGCTTCCCAGCATCACTAATAATCTCGCGGCGGAATCATTTGATGTCGCATCTTTAAATTTACCGAAGGGCATATTCTTAGCCGACCCACAACTCAGCTTCTCGTCGCAAGTCGATTTATTGCTCGGTGCTCAGTATTACTTGCATTTAATTGAACCTATCAAATTTATCCGTAGCCCACATTTCCCCATAATTCAGGAGACAAAACTGGGATTCATTCTCGCAGGTAACTTGCCGTTTAATGTCGACTTGACGAAACCGGTTTCATCATTTATGGTATGTGAAAATGATAGTGCCATTTCCTCTCAACTAAAGGAATTTTGGAAGTTGGAGGAAGTTTCTATTCGTGATCCCTCCGCTGAGGACTCGGAATGCGAGAATCATTTTGTGTCCAATACTGTCCGTAATGAGGATGGCAGATTTGTGGTATCCCTGCCTCGCAGGTCAGACAAGTCTCATTTGGGCGATTCTCTTCACGGAGCTATCCGCAGGTTTCAGTCATTAGAACTTAAGTTCAAGCAGAACCCTGCCCTTCACAAAGATTATAGCGCATTCATGCATGAATATTTAAATCTTGGTCACATGTCTTTACTTAATGCGTATGATTTGTCGCTTGACAAGTCAGACACCTTTTATTTGCCGCACCACACTCAGTCTTTAAAGGTTCCAGCATAACTACCAAGTTGCGAGTTGTTTTCGACGGCTCCGCTAAAACGACAAATAATTTGTCCTTGAACGATACACTGATGGTCGGTCCCACGGTCCAGCAGGATCTGTTCTCTATTATGGCTCGATTCCGAACTCACCGATACGTCCTCATCTCAGACATTGAAAAGATGTATAGGCAAATTTTAGTTAATCCTAACGATTCCAATTTGCAGCGTATTGTTTGGCACGACACCCCCAATAAGGAACTCCAACATTACGCCTTGAGGACAGTCACGTATGGGACTGCAAGTGCCTCATTTCTTGCTACAAGATGTCTGGCACAAATAGCCCAAGAAAATAAAACCGAATACCCTATAGCGTGCTCAGCCATAGTCAATGATTTTTATGTGGACGATCTCATGACGGGCTCAGATAACCCGAATGTTCTATCTAGAATGAAATCTGACATCATAAATTTACTATGCCGATACGGTTTTACCTTACACAAATGGTTTTCGAATAATCAGACCATTATAGCCTCTCGCGCTCACGTTTCCCATGACTAGCAAAAACCAAAATGTGCGTACGTTGGACATTCAATGGAACGTCAATGAAGACAGTTTTTTGTATAACGTCCAGAGGAATGTCAATGCAGCGGTGGTCAACAAGAGAAGTGTGTTATCGGTCATCGCAGGAATTTACGACCTGTTGGGCCTCATTGGCCCTATTACATTTTGGTGTAAGCATTTTATACAACGATTGTGGTTAGCGGGTTCAAGTTGGGACGAATCAGGTTCATTGTCTGATCAATGCTTAGAACTCTATCCTCAGTTAGTGTCAGACACTCATTTTAAAATTTCGAGGTCTGTCAAGAGTTTTAGCAATTCCCGAATCATTTCATTCCAGCTTCATGGATTTGCCGACGCGTCAGCTAAAGGTTACGCGTGCTGTATCTATGTGCGTACGGTCTATTCAAATCATCTCAGCAAGTTAATCATAGAAAACGAACATCTTCGTTTATTGCACTCTGGTGTACAATTAACCCAGTTTTCTCTGAGGCAGAAATATTGGATCATTAATGATAAATCCTATATACGCTCGGTAATACATAAATGCATCACTTGTTTCCGATACCGTGCTAGGGGCGCAAACCAATTATTGGGACAATTACCCCCTTCCAGGGTCACGCCTGCTAAGCCATTTTCCCAATCTGCTGTTGACTATGCCGGGCCCGTATTTGTACGTCATGGCGGGCAGCGCTCAAAATCGACGTCAAAAGCATATATTGCTTTATTTATATGCATGACCACTAAGGCCATTCATTTGGAACTTGTATTAGATCTTACCTCAGACGCCTTCATAGCGGCCTTAAAACGGTTCATCGCGTGCAGAGGTATCCCCTTTCAGATATTCTCCGACAATGGTACGAATTTTCGTCGTGCTAGCAGCACACTACACGAATTGTACAGACTTTTGAAATCTAAGGGATTTGAGCAAACAACTCAGGAGTTTACCAGCGCCCAAGGCATCAAGTGGCCCTTTATTCCACCCTCAGCTCCTCATTTCGGTGGTCTGTGGGAAAGCGGGGTAAAAAGTGTCAAATTTCATTTGCGTCGCGTGATTGGCTGTACCATTCTGACTTTCGAGGAGTATTATACCATCCTAACTCAAATAGAATCCTGCCTTAACTCACGCCCTTTATTTGCAATATCCAATGACTTTAGGGACCCAGAACCGTTAACTCCTGCTCATTTCCTGGTCGGTTCTCCGCTTACGGCACTCCCGGAACCCGACTACACCCAAGTCTGTATTAGTCGTTTGGGCAGATGGCAGCTGCTCCAAAGATTCACACAATCCATCTGGAAACGATGGTCAAAAGATTACTTGCACCAGTTGCAACAGCACAACAAATGGCGCATTACGTCAAGAAATTTGACTGCTGGACAGCTCGTCCTCATTCTAGATGATAATTCCCCCCCCCCTTCAGTGGAAGTGTGGGATAATCACAAATGTTTATGCAGGTCAGGACTCAATAGTGCGCGTTGCTGACATTCGCACCGCACAGGGTATCCTACGTCGACCCATCCATAACTTCCGGTGGCATCAGACTAGTCGCATGAGCATCATGTGACACGTATCAGGAATGTAAACTTTGTCGCATTGCCTTGCATCACTCCTGGGACATTCCCGGGGCGATCATATAACCCAATTTTATTATTATTGTGTAGCTATTATTGTAACAGTTACTACGCTGTTATTGTATCAATTATTATGTCTTTGCTATTGTACTATTCTATGATTATGTATTTTTAAACTTTTTGGGGGAATTATTATTATAATATTAAGGTATCAATTATTATGTCTTTGCTATTGTACTATTCTATGATTATGTATTTTTAAACTTTTTTGGGGAATTATTATTATAATATTATTGTATCAATTATTATGTATTTGCCATTGTATTATCCAATGGTTATGTATTGTAGAATTTTCTGGGGATTGTTGTTCCAATATCATGCATCATGCAAATTATTATATCTTGTCATTATATTATTACTTGTTACTTATTATTGAATTTTTTGTGTTCATTATCCTGTTATTATGTGAGACAAATTAATATTGTAACATGACATAAGGTATTGAAGATCCAATTGTATTTAATTATAAAACAAAAAGCTGAAGATAAGAATAAGAGGCAAAAACTTATAAACTTAGAGATCAATAACCCAGTAACCCAAAAAATGACAAATGACTATTAAACTGACAATGACCGGACACAATAGATCGGATAAATACCAAAGGAACCAAGAGACAATGAAGAAGCAGCCGAGACCTAAGTGCAATCAAATAATCCCAAATAATGACCATTATATTGTAATTAAAATAATGAACTGATAATTGTAATATATGAGATTTACCTAGGGTAATAAGGTTAATGGAAAGTAATAATGTCATGTATATTTTGTTGATAAAAGAATGTACTTATAATATAAGGTAGGGAGTTAGAAACTAACCATACCCAAATTAATAGTGATGATAATAGGCAAAGCCAATAAACGATGCTTTGAGCCAAACAAAAGCAATAATTAAATAATAACTAAACGTGATCAGAGTGATTTGAAAGTAAACTAGTTATTCATGACCCATAATCACACAGTGATATAAAATAATCAGACAAATCGTGTGAATAAACAAGTGAGTGAATTAAAAATGTGTGTAAAAAATAAATAAGTGGTGAAGTGCTAGGTATAGCATGGGAAAAAGTGATAGTGATAATAAGTAAAGAAACCTTCCAGGAAAGGAAAAGTGCAGTGGGGGTGTAGAACAAAATATTTTATATGCAGACTATAATAAATAGCTAAACAATTTTTGATAAACTGTAGATTAGCAAGTAAGATTAAACTGATTGTGCTATTATGAATTTAGGTAATAGGATGTCAGAATTATATAATAAGGTAAGAATTAAGTTATTAGAATGAATAGTAAAATAAGAAGGACAGACACTGTATTTAAGTGAAGGGATTAGTAAGTAAGACATATCGAGTAAGGCACAGTTTAACAGTAGTATTATAAGAGTTTTGTTATTGTTCAGAAAACCATAGAATGTAGTAAATTATAGGATAAGCAAGATAATAGTAAAAAACAGAAAAGGTAGTTAAAAGTTATTTCAGGCTAGAACCTGACAAGGAATATTTTTATAATAAGAGTTAGAGTTAGGAATACTGATGTTTATTGCTTGTTTTGTTTATAAAATTGTATTAGAATTACCAGATATGTTATTAAGAAATGTCAGATGGGAGTAGAATAAAATCTAGGCTCTAGGCCTAACTGTCGAATATAAATTTAGTAGTTTTGAGAACAAATAATAATCCAAAGTTGAAGCAGAGTATACCAAATGGTTAAACCAATTAAGGGAGTATTTCTAGTACCAAAATATATGAATAATAACCAATTTTGAATAAAATATATGTAAAATATAAATATGGAAAAGAGTAAAAATGTAATTAGCTATTCAAAAGTGGGCATGAGGGATATCAAAATGATCATCATGAAAAATTAGGAAGAATGGTACTCATGTAGTAACTCTAGCTATTAGTATAAGATAGAAATCTTCATTTGAAGATATTTTGGTAAAATTAGACTAAAAAAGACGTTAAAACATAACAATGACTTAAGTTAATGACCAATGAAAATTAGCATAATTTATTAGGTAACCATAGCAACCAGAAATTTATTGCCAAAAAACCATTAGATTTTCATTACTGTATTATTGACCGACGCCGAGAGTGGATCGAGCAGCTCTCGCACTAAAATATTATTACTAAAGTAAATTTTAACTTAATTTAAACCAGACGGAGATAATAACAACAGTCCAGGGAACCCTGAACAAAATTTTGTTTAATAAAAAATTATCAACAAACCATAATTATCTGAAGAAGTCGGGAAGACGCAGCGAAGAAGAGAGACAACAACGGACACCGAATGAAGATCATCGGGACATCGATTAATTGAAGAAGACGGACGATAACCTAAGGAGTGCGAGGCCGGAGTCAGCGAGGAAAACCGTCGAGACGAGGGAAATAAGCTTCTGGAGAATATAAGAAGACGACAGCTCAGGAGTTATCCGGAAGAAGAAGACGACATCAGGATCTTCAGCAGGAAAATCGATGAGTATAAACATAATCCCATTATCGAATTCACAATTTTTTGGTCAAAATTAATAAATAACTATTTCACTTCACTGATCACTCTTCCGATTCAGAAATAAATGCTTTGTTAAATTCACTATTTAAACTTTAATCGATTAGCAATTATTAAAAGCAAAATATAATAAATAATTGACAAACCTTTTGATAAATAAATTTGACAAACGAAAACTAACCCAAAATTTCTTTACAAGTTTTCATTGGTAATTACTTACTTGAATATAATAAGATATTAATTTGTTTATGTAACTAGTATTAAGGATTGTTATAAATTTGTGTGTCTTAGCCGTAAGTATATATTTCTGTAGCCGAAAGGACTTTTTAACACCCCTGAGAAAAACCATATATAACTGTAAACTATCGTCAAAGACGAATTGTATACAAACACGGTAACTGAGCAAGTACCAACCGAACAAGTGTAATAGCCGGTGCAGAAAACAAATTTGATGTATCATAAAGTAATTGAAATCTTCTAAAGAGTTAACAAATGTTCTCAATCTGCAATTCTGTATGTTTGATTCAATTAATTTACAATAACAACTAAGAATTTATTGAAGTGAAATCGTCAAAACAAAACGTTAGCCGAGTCAACACTGCAGAAAGCCGTGCGCCAATCAGGTGGCGAGGCGGCAACATTTGAATGCAACAGAGCGAAATACGGTTTACCCGTAAATGAGAAGAGAAGTTACAATTTGACATATATTACACAAATAACACTAAAATACAAATTTTTACAACCCACATAAACATTCTGTAACAAAGTGGCGCGCCACCTAGTAGGGCTAGAATAGTTAAGGAAACATACCTTTAAACTTTACAGATTCTAGCGGCGACTACAGAAATGGAACGGGCAGAACACGACACCAGATACCAGGCCAAGCTACGCGAAAAGGAGGCGGTAGAGGAAGCAAGGAGATTAGAAAAGGAGATCGAGAAAGGTGCCAGAATGGAAGAAAAGGAGATAACCTCGGTGGAAGATGTAGAAGAATTATTAACCCCTGTGGAAATAGATGAACCCACACAAAGGGAGGAAATATTTACTCCGATAGAACTAACTAGAACTGCAGGAGGAACGAAATTAGACGATCTGCTGAAAATAATGATGGAACAGTTCGGAACGATTAATGACAATTTTAAGAAGCAGAAGGAAGAAATTAAGGAGGACAATAAAAAACTGTTACAACAAAATAACGAAGAATTGAATAAGAAGTTTGAGTCCTTGAACAGGAAATTCGACAGGAATGAGGAGAGTAATAGAAGAAATATAGAAGCATTGAATGAAACCCTGACACAGAAAATGAAGGAGGAGAATAAATTGATCAGAGAAAAAATAGAGAAGAGTAATGAAAAAACCAGCGAAACCCTGAGACTCATGAAAGAGGACATTGAAACGTTGAATGACAAAATTGAATATAACCAAGATACATTACAGCAACAGTTGACGGAGTACAGAGAAGAACTGAAACAAACGGTAACGGAAACGGAAGAGAAGATAGAGAAAACCAGCGAAGTAGTGATGCAAGTCCGAGAAGAGATTTTGATCAAGGTGAATGAAGTGGAAGGCGAAGGTAAGAGGAGGGTTGAAGGACTCCAAAAAGAAACCAACAACAAATTAGAACAAATACAGACCAGAGTCGAAGAGAACTATAGCAGATTGGACGCGTCAGTAAGTGAAGTGAAGGACACCACAACCGCCCAAGAAGGGAAAATAGCTGAATTTAGGGCAAGAGAGCTACGCCTACAGGAAGAGATCAATGCATTGAAAGATCGACCAATCATGAGCTCACATATATCATGTAGCGAAAACAGAGAGACAATAAATTTTAAAAACTATAAACGCAACCCAATTGAGTTTATAGAACGAGTAGAGGAGAACTTAGCCCGAACCAGAGAGACACGGTGGACAACAATCAAGAGCATGATAGACGACATGTTCAAAGAAGTCCATGATAATTGGTGGACGGCGGTGAGACCAGATATAAATAATTTCAGTGAGTTCAAAAAATTATTCAAAGACAAATACTGGTCGGAGGCGACTCAGCACGTGGTGAGAAACAACATAAGCAACGGCTGATTCGACCCTTACCTAGGACAGTCCCCAACCGCTTACTTTTTAGGTTAGGTAAGCATAGCGAGGAACCTCGAACCTAACATCCCGGAAGAGTGCCTAGTGACCCAATTAGCATACCACTATGACGGGGAAATCACGAAAAGCCGTTTAAGTGGACGAATTAAGACTATACAAGAGATGGCCGCATTATTGGGAGAGTATGAGCGGGAGAAACATTATGTCTTGAACAGACAGAAGAACACACCAAACTACAGGAATTATGACAACCGGAATCAACCAAGTGGGCCAGAAGGAAACCACACCCCAGCCAATCATCCGCCAGCCAACCCCAATAGTTATCGAGGGTTCAATAACCATAACAGCAACAATAATTACCCAAGAAATTATAATCAGAATTACCCCAATAACAATAACAATGCAAACCATCCTTACAACAGGGGAAATAACCAAAATGGAGGTGGTTATAACAGACCAAATAATCAATACCATAATAATAACCAGTCGATACAGAATCAAACATACAGACGACGGGTAAACTATGTAAATGCAGAAGGTAGAAATGACGGGAGACGTAGTTATAGAAGACCGAGGAGCCGGAGTGCCGAAGAGAACAGAAGGAATCGAGAAAAAATAACTCGTAATGACCACTCGATCGAGAGAAGGCAAAACACTGAGAATAATCACCCCGTCAGAACAGAGGACAGCGCCGAAGGCAACGGCCAGCATTTAAACGAGCAGCGGCAGTGAGAATACCACAGGACCCGTCACTGATCCGATCTATTGGGTTACTAACTATACAGACAGACGAGACGAATGACAACACTATCATAATAATTCGGAACCATTATCTGAAAAATATCCGAGAGAAGCTAATGGAAGAAAATTCCTCATTAATCAAGCACCCGGATAATGAAATTGCGTATGTTACCGCTAAGGTATATAATGTAAATGTAAAATTTATGATTGACACAGGTGCAAATGTGTCTTTAATTGATATAAACATGTACGACAAAATTCAAAAAGAGAGTAAGATCAGCTTACCCACATTACCAATAAGTAACATTATTTTAATTGGAGCCACTGGGAGGCAAAATAAAACCATTAAGAGACAAGTGTCTCTAGAAGTCATAAGTAATGGTGAGACACTGCCTATGATATTTTTAATTGCTCACAACTTACCATTTGACATTCTAATTGGTTGTGACATACTGAGAAAGTACTCTGCAGTTATCGATATGGAACTATCAAAGGTAACCATGAAATATGAAGGCAGAGAATGGGCAGCTGAATTAACTGGCAGCAAGGGGGTCATACCAGTAAGTACAATATACAGCATAAGAACAATTTGTGATTCACCAGACCGGAGGTGGGAAGTGAAGCCAGACAGTCAAGTAAACAATGACATTCTATGGAATCGGAAATTGGAGGAAATCCGACAGTTTCGAGGAACCCAAGATGGGAATCCATTGACAGAGCGAGAAGTGGAGAAATTAATAAGAATTTACAACAAGTACCGACATGTATTTTCCGACCAACCAGGAAAGGTACGGGGGTATCAGTGTGAGTTGAAATTCAAAGAAGTGGCCAATTTCAATAAAAAATCCTATCCCATAGCGTATGCAGCCAAGGAAGCAGTGCGCACAGAAATTAGTAAAATGATGGAGGAAGACATCATAGAGTATAGTCGTTCGCAGTACACCAGTCCTATAGTAGCTGTTACGAAAAAGGATGGAAGAGTACGCTTGTGTCTCGACGCCCGAGAAATAAATAAAATACTGATCAACGACAGGACATCTCCTGGTGAGATTGAGGAGATCCTCAAGAAGTTCCATTGAACGCAATTTATCAGCACCTGGGATACAGTCTGCGGGTACTGGCAAGTAGAACTGCACCCAGCCAGCCGAAAATACGTAGCGTTCATATTTGAAGGCAGGAACTACCAGTTCAAGCGACTACCTTTTGGGCTGGTAAACTCGGTAGCAATATTTGTTCGCTGCATGGACCAGATACTGGGTCCGGAAACTATGAGCTATACCACTGTATACGTCAATGATCTGCTGATCACTTCATCAAATTGGGAGGAGCATTGTATGAGAGTTGAAAAAGTGTTAGAAAAATTATCCATCAACAATGTGACATTAAAACTAGAGAAGTCTAAGCTGATAGCAGCAGAAGTCCAATTCCTTGGATTCAACCTGTCACGACAAGGGATAACACCATCAACCGACAAAGTAGATGCCATTCAACGTTTTCCTACCCCTAAAAATAAGAAACAGTTACAGTCGTTCCTGGGCATCTGTAACTACTACAGAAAGTTCCAGCAAAATTATTCAGAACTGACTACTAAACTATCACCACAGCTATCATCCAAAAACAAGTGGATGTGGGGCCCAGAACAGGAAACGATCTTCAACACTATCAAAAAACACTTCCTCGACACTATCATGTTAAACCACCCCGATTTCAATAGACCCATTTATATGAACTGCGACGCAAGCGACATTAGCTTGGGATCGGTACTTTACCAAGAAGACAAAGATGGAAACCACCAAGTAATAAGCTTCGCCAGCCAAACAAACCAATGTGAGCGCAATTATCATGTAACCGAGAAAGAACTGTTGAGTGTGGTCTTTTCTTGTGGAAAATTTCGGACTTACATTCTTGGATATCCTATCACCGTGCGCACCGAACATAAATCTATTTCCTTTTTGAAGAACTGCAAACTCAGCCATGGTCGATTAGCCAGATGGATTCTTGCTCTCCAAGAATATCACATCAACTGGGAGTATATCCCTGGTAGCAAAAACACAGCAGCTGATGTTCTATCATGAATTAACACAGAACAGCAAACCTTCGATGGAGAGAAGGAGACCATAGTGAAGGTATTTAACATTATGAAAAATAGCGCTGACCTAGAAGTGATAGTGAATAAAGTTAAACAACACCACAAAGAGGATACAAAATTAAATCAAATCCGAGAGAGGCTAGATCGACAAGAAGAAAAAGCAACTCAATACTATTGCTTACATGAAGATATTTTGTTTGTTAAAACTAAACCCAACCAGGATACGTGGAAACTGATGATACCTAAAGAAACCACAGCTGAGATCATAATGGAATACCACCTCAGGTACGGACACATGGGAGCACTGAAGGTGACAAAAGCGTTAGAAGAGCACACATATCTGAAAGACATTAACCGGAGGGTAAGGAAGACAATAAGAAACTGTCACATACGCCAGCTTGTTAAATGCAACAACGACAGGAAGGAAGGGGTAATGCAACCAATAACCTCTACAAATAAATTGGAATGAGTCTTCTTAGACATATGTGGGCCTATGCCACGAAGTGGAGGTAGAAAGCAGCACAAATTCATAATCATTATTATGGACCATTACTCAAAATTTATTAAATTATACCCGATCAACCGTGCTACTACAAACAAGGTATTGAACATCATCACACAGAGATACATTACTGAGGTGGGGAGTCCCACGAATATTATCACTGACCATGGTACTCAGTTCCGAGGAAGACTATGGAAAGACACATTAATGGATCTGGGCATCCGAACATACAAGACTTCAATTTACCACCCGAACAGCAACCCAGCGGAAAGAGTGCTCCGTGAAGTAGGGAGGATTCTTCGTACGTACTGCCACGATCAGCAACATAAGTGGAGCGAATACCTCGAAGCCACTGAAAATTTCATAAATCTCGCCTATCATGAATCCATTAAGGATACCCCTTACACCATCATGTACGGAAAACCACCACCTCGAGCCATAGAAGAACTTGTAAATTTCCCCACCAATCCAGTATACCAATTTGATAACGCTAAATTCTATAGTAAGATAGCGGAGCAAACAGAAAAGAAAAGGGCCAAGTATCACAAAATTCAGCCGAAAGCAATCCGATATAATGAAGGAGAAAAGGTACTAATACGAAACCGAGAATTACCAAGTTCCAGAGAGGGAATCACAAAGAAATGAAATTGCTGTTATTATACAATGGACCCTATCTCATATTAAAAGACAACAAAAACAATACCTGTGTCATAAGTGAGATCACAACTAAAAAAATAAAAGGGACTTACAACCAGTCTTCTTTAAAAAAGTATTATGAACCAGTGTCAGAAAATTAAAGAGAATTTTGAAAGTAACAATTATCAAAATTCAAAAATAAATGTAAGCACAACTTACAATAAGTATTTGATTGGAACTATTATTATTATGAATGAAAGGGAATTTAGAAGAAAGATAAGCTAATTTCAAAACAAAGTAAGGCTAAACTTACGACCAAGTGTGAAACAAATGTGTAAACCCATGTAATTTTGAAAATATGTATAATGAAATATCATAGAAATTGAGATAAAATAGTTAAATGTTACACAAATAATGATGACACTACATAACATCATTAACTAACCCTATCACAAAAGGGAATAATAAAAATTAATGTTTCACAAAAGAAAAGACAAGACAATCAAATAAAAAAAAATAATAAGTCTGACATATTAACTGAACAATCAATGAAAAAATGTAAGTGAGTCAGAAACCAGCTACAATATTAATTTTAAATATAAATGAGCAATAAAGTGATGACAAATAAAATCACTACCATATAAAATAAGCTAATGAAACAATGCAAAATGCCTATTAAATATCGCCATAAGCTTAAACAAAGGAATCCAAATAAGTTATTGAGATGAAAAAGTCATGAGATGTATAAAAGAGAGAATAATTAATCCCAAAAGTGTTTTATTGTATTAATATTATTTGAGTCGGAAATGAACGACTATTATTATAATTATTATGAATATTATTATGTGATGATTTTATGTTGAGATACGTCCAACAATTATTTATGTTATTGAGCAGATAGGCAAGACCTCTGAACTCAAAATGTGTATAAATGGATAGCAGAGTAATAGAGCCACATGTGCCCTCTGACTAGTACCAATTTATATGAAGGAGAGAGAAGAAAAATTTTAGGGAAATAGAACATAAAAGGGAATAATAAAAAAAGAAAATAATACCAATTATCATATTATGAACCGTGACTTAATAAAGAATGAATACAGAAGAAGTAGCGATTGATGAATTCCTGAATCAGAACAACTTGATAAAATAAACTATATTGATGATTTCAGAAAAAATCTAATAATCTTTGTTTCGAAATAATCAATTTTGGTGGCGATGCATTATGTAACATGACATAAGGTAGTGAAGATCCAGTTGTATTTAATTATAAAACAAAAAGCTGAAGATAAGAATAAGAGGCAAAAACTTATAAACTTAGAGATCAATAACCCAGTAACCCAAAAAATGACAAATGACTATTAAACTGACAATGACCGGACACAATAGATCGGATAAATACCAAAGGAACCAAGAGACAATGAAGAAGCAGCCGAGACCTAAGTGCAATCAAATAATCCCAAATAATGACCATTATATTGTAATTAAAATAATGAACTGATAATTGTAATATATGAGATTTACCTAGGGTAATAAGGTTAATGGAAAGTAATAATGTCATGTATATTTTGTTGATAAAAGAATGTACTTATAATATAAGGTAGGAAGTTAGAAACTAACCATACCCAAATTAATAGTGATGATAATAGGCAAAGCCAATAAACGATGCTTTGAGCCAAACAAAAGCAATAATTAAATAATAACTAAAAGTGATCAGAGTGATTTGAAAGTAAACTAGTTATTCATGACCCATAATCACACAGTGATATAAAATAATCAGACAAATCGTGTGAATAAACAAGTGAGTGAATTAAAAATGTGTGTAAAAAATAAATAAGTGGTGAAGTGCTAGGTATAGCATATAATGGGAAAAAGTGATAGTGATAATAAGTAAAGAAACCTTCCAGGAAAGGAAAAGTGCAGTGGGGGTGTAGAACAAAATATTTTATATGCAGACTATAATAAATAGCTAAACAATTTTTGATAAACTGTAGATTAGCAAGTAAGATTAAACTGATTGTGCTATTATGAATTTAGGTAATAGGATGTCAGAATTATATAATAAGGTAAGAATTAAGTTATTAGAATGAATAGTAAAATAAGAAGGACAGACACTGTATTTAAGTGAAGGGATTAGTAAGTAAGACATATCGAGTAAGGCACAGTTTAACAGTAGTATTATAAGAGTTTTGTTATTGTTCAGAAAACCATAGAATGTAGTAAATTATAGGATAAGCAAGATAATAGTAAAAAACAGAAAAGGTAGTTAAAAGTTATTTCAGGCTAGAACCTGACAAGGAATATTTTTATAATAAGAGTTAGAGTTAGGAATACTGATGTTTATTGCTTGTTTTGTTTATAAAATTGTATTAGAATTACCAGATATGTTATTAAGAAATGTCAGATGGGAGTAGAATAAAATCTAGGCTCTAGGCCTAACTGTCGAATATAAATTTAGTAGTTTTGAGAACAAATAATAATCCAAAGTTGAAGCAGAGTATACCAAATGGTTAAACCAATTAAAGGAGTATTTCTAGTACCAAAATATATGAATAATAACCAATTTTGAATAAAATATATGTAAAATATAAATATGGAAAATAGTAAAAATGTAATTAGCTATTCAAAAGTGGGCATGAGGGATATCAAAATGATCATCATGAAAAATTAGGAAGAATGGTACTCATGTAGTAACTCTAGCTATTAGTATAAGATAGAAATCTTCATTTGAAGATATTTTGGTAAAATTAGACTAAAAAAGACGTTAAAACATAACAATGACTTAAGTTAATGACCAATGAAAATTAGCATAATTTATTAGGTAACCATAGCAACCAGAAATTTATTGCCAAAAAACCGTTAGATTTTCATTACTGTATTATTGACCGACGCCGAGAGTGGATCGAGCAGCTCTCGCACTAAAATATTATTACTAAAGTAAATTTTAACTTAATTTAAACCAGACGGAGATAATAACAACAGTCCAGGGAACCCTGAACAAAATTTTGTTTAATAAAAAATTATCAACAAACCATAATTATCTGAAGAAGTCGGGAAGACGCAGCGAAGAAGAGAGACAACAACGGACACCGAATGAAGATCATCGGGACATCGATTAATTGAAGAAGACGGACGATAACCTAAGGAGTGCGAGGCCGGAGTCAGCGAGGAAAACCGTCGAGACGAGGGAAATAAGCTTCTGGAGAATATAAGAAGACGACAGTTCAGGAGTTATCCGGAAGAAGAAGACGACATCAGGATCTTCAGCAGGAAAATCGATGAGTATAAACATAATCCCATTATCGAATTCACAATTTTTTGGTCAAAATTAATAAATAACTATTTCACTTCACTGATCACTCTTCCGATTCAGAAATAAATGCTTTGTTAAATTCACTATTTAAACTTTAATCGATTAGCAATTATTAAAAGCAAAATATAATAAATAATTGACAAACCTTTTGATAAATAAATTTGACAAACGAAAACTAACCCAAAATTTCTTTACAAGTTTTCATTGGTAATTACTTACTTGAATATAATAAGATATTAATTTGTTTATGTAACTAGTATTAAGGATTGTTATAAATTTGTGTGTCTTAGCCGTAAGTATATATTTCTGTAGCCGAAAGGACTTTTTAACACCCCTGAGAAAAACCATATATAACTGTAAACTATCGTCAAAGACGAATTGTATACAAACACGGTAACTGAGCAAATACCAACCGAACAAGTGTAATAGCCGATGCAGAAAACAAATTTGATGTATCATAAAGTAATTGAAATCTTCTAAAGAGTTAATAAATGTTCTCAATCTGCAATTCTGTATGTTTGATTCAATTAATTTACAATAACAACTAAGAATTTATTGAAGTGAAATCGTCAAAACAAAACGTTAGCCGAGTCAACACTGCAGAAAGCCATGCGCCAATCAGGTGGCGAGGCGGCAACATTTGAATGCAACAGAGCGAAATACGGTTTACCCGTAAATGAGAAGAGAAGTTACAATTTGACATATATTACACAAATAACACTAAAATACAAATTTTTACAACCCACATAAACATTCTGTAACAAAGTGGCGCGCCACCTAGTAGGGCTAGAATAGTTAAGGAAACATACCTTTAAACTTTACAGATTCTAGCGGCGACTACAGAAATGGAACGGGCAGAACACGACACCAGATACCAGGCCAAGCTACGCGAAAAGGAGGCGGTAGAGGAAGCAAGGAGATTAGAAAAGGAGATCGAGAAAGGTGCCAGAATGGAAGAAAAGGAGATAACCTCGGTGGAAGATGTAGAAGAATTATTAACCCCTGTGGAAATAGATGAACCCACACAAAGGGAGGAAATATTTACTCCGATAGAACTAACTAGAACTGCAGGAGGAACGAAATTAGACGATCTGCTGAAAATAATGATGGAACAGTTCGGAACGATTAATGACAATTTTAAGAAGCAGAAGGAAGAAATTAAGGAGGACAATAAAAAACTGTTACAACAAAATAACGAAGAATTGAATAAGAAGTTTGAGTCCTTGAACAGGAAATTCGACAGGAATGAGGAGAGTAATAGAAGAAATATAGAAGCATTGAATGAAACCCTGACACAGAAAATGAAGGAGGAGAATAAATTGATCAGAGAAAAAATAGAGAAGAGTAATGAAAAAACCAGCGAAACCCTGAGACTCATGAAAGAGGACATTGAAACGTTGAATGACAAAATTGAATATAACCAAGATACATTACAGCAACAGTTGACGGAGTACAGAGAAGAACTGAAACAAACGGTAACGGAAACGGAAGAGAAGATAGAGAAAACCAGCGAAGTAGTGATGCAAGTCCGAGAAGAGATTTTGATCAAGGTGAATGAAGTGGAAGGCGAAGGTAAGAGGAGGGTTGAAGGACTCCAAAAAGAAACCAACAACAAATTAGAACAAATACAGACCAGAGTCGAAGAGAACTATAGCAGATTGGACGCGTCAGTAAGTGAAGTGCAGGACACCACAACCGCCCAAGAAGGGAAAATAGCTGAATTTAGGGCAAGAGAGCTACGCCTACAGGAAGAGATCAATGCATTGAAAGATCGACCAATCATGAGCTCACATATATCATGTAGCGAAAACAGAGAGACAATAAATTTTAAAAACTATAAACGCAACCCAATTGAGTTTATAGAACGAGTAGAGGAGAACTTAGCCCGAACCAGAGAGACACGGTGGACAATAATCAAGAGCATGATAGACGACATGTTCAAAGAAGTCCATGATAATTGGTGGACGGCGGTGAGACCAGATATAAATAATTTCAGTGAGTTCAAAAAATTATTCAAAGACAAATACTGGTCGGAGGCGACTCAGCACGTGGTGAGAAACAACATAAGCAACGGCTGATTCGACCCTTACCTAGGACAGTCCCCAACCGCTTACTTTTTAGGTTAGGTAAGCATAGCGAGGAACCTCGAACCTAACATCCCGGAAGAGTGCCTAGTGACCCAATTAGCATACCACTATGACGGGGAAATCACGAAAAGCCGTTTAAGTGGACGAATTAAGACTATACAAGAGATGGCCGCATTATTGGGAGAGTATGAGCGGGAGAAACATTATGTCTTGAACAGACAGAAGAACACACCAAACTACAGGAATTATGACAACCGGAATCAACCAAGTGGGCCAGAAGGAAACCACACCCCGGCCAATCATCCGCCAGCCAACCCCAATAGTTATCGAGGGTTCAATAACCATAACAACAACAATAATTACCCAAGAAATTATAATCAGAATTACCCCAATAACAATAACAATGCAAACCATCCTTACAACAGGGGAAATAACCAAAATGGAGGTGGTTATAACAGACCAAATAATCAATACCATAATAATAACCAGTCGATACAGAATCAAACATACAGACGACGGGTAAACTATGTAAATGCAGAAGGTAGAAATGACGGGAGACGTAGTTATAGAAGACCGAGGAGCCGGAGTGCCGAAGAGAACAGAAGGAATCGAGAACAAATAACTCGTAATGACCACTCGATCGAGAGAAGGCAAAACACTGAGAATAATCACCCCGTCAGAACAGAGGACAGCGCCGAAGGCAACGGCCAGCATTTAAACGAGCAGCGGCAGTGAGAATACCACAGGACCCGTCACTGATCCGATCTATTGGGTTACTAACTATACAGACAGACGAGACGAATGACAACACTATCATAATAATTCGGAACCATTATCTGAAAAATATCCGAGAGAAGCTAATGGAAGAAAATTCCTCATTAATCAAGCACCCGGATAATGAAATTGCGTATGTTACCGCTAAGGTATATAATGTAAATGTAAAATTTATGATCGACACAGGTGCAAATGTGTCTTTAATTGATATAAACATGTACGACAAAATTCAAAAAGAGAGTAAGATCAGCTTACCCACAT
Source organism: Magicicada septendecula (assembly GCA_034769895.1). NCBI lineage: Eukaryota > Metazoa > Arthropoda > Insecta > Hemiptera > Cicadidae > Magicicada > Magicicada septendecula. The sequence goes on along the minus strand of CM068371.1, from coordinate 166,182,670 downwards.
TACCAATAAGTAACATTATTTTAATTGGAGCCACTGGGAGGCAAAATAAAACCATTAAGAGACAAGTGTCTCTAGAAGTCATAAGTAATGGTGAGACACTGCCTATGATATTTTTAATTGCTCACAACTTACCATTTGACATTCTAATTGGTTGTGACATACTGAGAAAGTACTCTGCAGTTATCGATATGGAACTATCAAAGGTAACCATGAAATATGAAGGCAGAGAATGGGTAGCTGAATTAACTGGCAGCAAGGGGGTCATACCAGTAAGTACAATATACAGCATAAGAACAATTTGTGATTCACCAGACCGGAGATGGGAAGTGAAGCCAGACAGTCAAGTAAACAATGACATTCTATGGAATCAGAAATTGGAGGAAATCCGACAGTTTCGAGGAACCCAAGATGGGAATCCATTGACAGAGCGAGAGGTGGAGAAATTAATAAGAATTTACAACAAGTACCGACATGTATTTTCCGACCAACCAGGAAAGGTACGGGGGTATCAGTGTGAGTTGAAATTCAAAGAAGTGGCCAATTTCAATAAAAAATCCTATCCCATAGCGTATGCAGCCAAGGAAGCAGTGCGCACAGAAATTAGTAAAATGATGGAGGAAGACATCATAGAGTATAGTTGTTCGCAGTACACCAGTCCTATAGTAGCTGTTACGAAAAAGGATGGAAGAGTACGCTTGTGTCTCGACGCCCGAGAAATAAATAAAATACTGATCAACGACAGGACATCTCCTGGTGAGATTGAGGAGATCCTCAAGAAGTTCCATTGAACGCAATTTATCAGCACCTGGGATACAGTCTGCGGGTACTGGCAAGTAGAACTGCACCCAGCCAGCCGAAAATACGTAGCGTTCATATTTGAAGGCAGGAACTACCAGTTCAAGCGACTACCTTTTGGGCTGGTAAACTCGGTAGCAATATTTGTTCGCTGCATGGACCAGATACTGGGTCCGGAAACTATGAGCTATACCACTGTATACGTCAATGATCTGCTGATCACTTCATCAAATTGGGAGGAGCATTGTATGAGAGTTGAAAAAGTGTTAGAAAAATTATCCATCAACAATGTGACATTAAAACTAGAGAAGTCTAAGCTGATAGCAGCAGAAGTCCAATTCCTTGGATTCAACCTGTCACGACAAGGGATAACACCATCAACCGACAAAGTAGATGCCATTCAACGTTTTCCTACCCCTAAAAATAAGAAACAGTTACAGTCGTTCCTGGGCATCTGTAACTACTACAGAAAGTTCCAGCAAAATTATTCAGAACTGACTACTAAACTATCACCACAGCTATCATCCAAAAACAAGTGGATGTGGGGCCCAGAACAGGAAACGATCTTCAACACTATCAAAAAACACTTCCTCGACACTATCATGTTAAACCACCCCGATTTCAATAGACCCTTTTATATGAACTGCGACGCAAGCGACATTAGCTTGGGATCGGTACTTTACCAAGAAGACAAAGATGGAAACCACCAAGTAATAAGCTTCGCCAGCCAAACATTAAACCAATGTGAGCGCAATTATCATGTAACCGAGAAAGAACTGTTGAGTGTGGTCTTTTCTTGTGGAAAATTTCGGACTTACATTCTTGGATATCCTATCACCGTGCGCACCGAACATAAATCTATTTCCTTTTTGAAGAACTGCAAACTCAGCCATGGTCGATTAGCCAGATGGATTCTTGCTCTCCAAGAATATCACATCAACTGGGAGTATATCCCTGGTAGCAAAAACACAGCAGCTGATGTTCTATCATGAATTAACACAGAACAGCAAACCTTCGATGGAGAGAAGGAGACCATAGTGAAGGTATTTAACATTATGAAAAATAGCGCTGACCTAGAAGTGATAGTGAATAAAGTGAAACAACACCAGAAAGAGGATACAAAATTAAATCAAATCCGAGAGAGGCTAGATCGACAAGAAGAAAAAGCAACTCAATACTATTGCTTACATGAAGATATTTTGTTTGTTAAAACTAAACCCAACCAGGATACGTGGAAACTGATGATACCTAAAGAAACCGCAGCTGAGATCATAATGGAATACCACCTCAGGTACGGACACATGGGAGCACTGAAGGTGACAAAAGCGTTAGAAGAGCACACATATCTGAAAGACATTAACCGGAGGGTAAGGAAGACAATAAGAAACTGTCACATACGCCAGCTTGTTAAATGCAACAACGACAGGAAGGAAGGGGTAATGCAACCAATAACCTCTACAAATAAATTGGAACGAGTCTTCTTAGACATATGTGGGCCTATGCCACGAAGTGGAGGTAGAAAGCAGCACAAATTCATAATCATTATTATGGACCATTACTCAAAATTTATTAAATTATACCCGATCAACCGTGCTACTACAAACAAGGTATTGAACATCATCACACAGAGATACATTACTGAGGTGGGGAGTCCCACGAATGTTATCACTGACCATGGTACTCAGTTCCGAGGAAGACTATGGAAAGACACATTAATGGATCTGGGCATCCGAACATACAAGACTTCAATTTACCACCCGAACAGCAACCCAGCGGAAAGAGTGCTCCGTGAAGTAGGGAGGATTCTTCGTACGTACTGCCACGATCAGCAACGTAAGTGGAGCGAATACCTCGAAGCCACTGAAAATTTCATAAATCTCGCCTATCATGAATCCATTAAGGATACCCCTTACACCATCATGTACGGAAAACCACCACCTCGAGCCATAGAAGAACTTGTAAATTTCCCCACCAATCCAGTATACCAATTTGATAACGCTAAATTCTATAGTAAGATAGCGGAGCAAACAGAAAAGAAAAGGGCCAAGTATCACAAAATTCAGCCGAAAGCAATCCGGTATAATGAAGGAAAAAAGGTACTAATACGAAACCGAGAATTACCAAGTTCCAGAGAGGGAATCACAAAGAAATTGCTGTTATTATACAATGGACCCTATCTCATATTAAAAGACAACAAAAACAATACCTGTGTCATAAGTGAGATCACAACTAAAAAAATAAAAGGGACTTACAACCAGTCTTCTTTAAAAAAGTATTATGAACCAGTGTCAGAAAATTAAAGAGAATTTTGAAAGTAACAATTATCAAAATTCAAAAATAAATGTAAGCACAACTTACAATAAGTATTTGATTGGAACTATTATTATTATGAATGAAAGGGAATTTAGAAGAAAGATAAGCTAATTTCAAAACAAAGTAAGGCTAAACTTACGACCAAGTGTGAAACAAATGTGTAAACCCATGTAATTTTGAAAATATGTATAATGAAATATCATAGAAATTGAGATAAAATAGTTAAATGTTACACAAATAATGATGACACTACATAACATCATTAACTAACCCTATCACAAAAGGGAATAATAAAAATTAATGTTTCACAAAAGAAAAGACAAGACACGACAATCAAATAAAAAAAACAAATAAGTCTGACATATTAACTGAACAATCAATGAAAAAATGTAAGTGAGTCAGAAACCAGCTACAATATTAATTTTAAATATAAATGAGCAATAAAGTGATGACAAATAAAATCACTACCATATAAAATAAGCTAATGAAACAATGCAAAATGCCTATTAAATATCGCCATAAGCTTAAACAAAGGAATCCAAATAAGTTATTGAGATGAAAAAGTCATGAGATGTATAAAAGAGAGAATAATTAATCCCAAAAGTGTTTTATTGTATTAATATTATTTGAGTCGGAAATGAACGACTATTATTATAATTATTATGAATATTATTATGTGATGATTTTATGTTGAGATACGTCCAACAATTATTTATGTTATTGAGCAGATAGGCAAGACCTCTGAACTCAAAATGTGTATAAATGGATAGCAGAGTAATAGAGCCACATGTGCCCTCTGACTAGTACCAATTTATATGAAGGAGAGAGAAGAAAAATTTTAGGGAAATAGAACATAAAAGGGAATAATAAAAAAAGAAAATAATACCAATTATCATATTATGAACCGTGACTTAATAAAGAATGAATACAGAAGAAGTAGCGATTGATGAATTCCTGAATCAGAACAACTTGATAAAATAAACTATATTGATGATTTCAGAAAAAATCTAATAATCTTTGTTTCGAAATAATCAATTTTGGTGGCGATGCATTATGTAACATGACATAAGGTAGTGAAGATCCAGTTGTATTTAATTATAAAACAAAAAGCTGAAGATAAGAATAAGAGGCAAAAACTTATAAACTTAGAGATCAATAACCCAGTAACCCAAAAAATGACAAATGACTATTAAACTGACAATGACCGGACACAATAGATCGGATAAATACCAAAGGAACCAAGAGACAATGAAGAAGCAGCCGAGACCTAAGTGCAATCAAATAATCCCAAATAATGACCATTATATTGTAATTAAAATAATGAACTGATAATTGTAATATATGAGATTTACCTAGGGTAATAAGGTTAATGGAAAGTAATAATGTCATGTATATTTTGTTGATAAAAGAATGTACTTATAATATAAGGTAGGAAGTTAGAAACTAACCATACCCAAATTAATAGTGATGATAATAGGCAAAGCCAATAAACGATGCTTTGAGCCAAACAAAAGCAATAATTAAATAATAACTAAAAGTGATCAGAGTGATTTGAAAGTAAACTAGTTATTCATGACCCATAATCACACAGTGATATAAAATAATCAGACAAATCGTGTGAATAAACAAGTGAGTGAATTAAAAATGTGTGTAAAAAATAAATAAGTGGTGAAGTGCTAGGTATAGCATATAATGGGAAAAAGTGATAGTGATAATAAGTAAAGAAACCTTCCAGGAAAGGAAAAGTGCAGTGGGGGTGTAGAACAAAATATTTTATATGCAGACTATAATAAATAGCTAAACAATTTTTGATAAACTGTAGATTAGCAAGTAAGATTAAACTGATTGTGCTATTATGAATTTAGGTAATAGGATGTCAGAATTATATAATAAGGTAAGAATTAAGTTATTAGAATGAATAGTAAAATAAGAAGGACAGACACTGTATTTAAGTGAAGGGATTAGTAAGTAAGACATATCGAGTAAGGCACAGTTTAACAGTAGTATTATAAGAGTTTTGTTATTGTTCAGAAAACCATAGAATGTAGTAAATTATAGGATAAGCAAGATAATAGTAAAAAACAGAAAAGGTAGTTAAAAGTTATTTCAGGCTAGAACCTGACAAGGAATATTTTTATAATAAGAGTTAGAGTTAGGAATACTGATGTTTATTGCTTGTTTTGTTTATAAAATTGTATTAGAATTACCAGATATGTTATTAAGAAATGTCAGATGGGAGTAGAATAAAATCTAGGCTCTAGGCCTAACTGTCGAATATAAATTTAGTAGTTTTGAGAACAAATAATAATCCAAAGTTGAAGCAGAGTATACCAAATGGTTAAACCAATTAAAGGAGTATTTCTAGTACCAAAATATATGAATAATAACCAATTTTGAATAAAATATATGTAAAATATAAATATGGAAAATAGTAAAAATGTAATTAGCTATTCAAAAGTGGGCATGAGGGATATCAAAATGATCATCATGAAAAATTAGGAAGAATGGTACTCATGTAGTAACTCTAGCTATTAGTATAAGATAGAAATCTTCATTTGAAGATATTTTGGTAAAATTAGACTAAAAAAGACGTTAAAACATAACAATGACTTAAGTTAATGACCAATGAAAATTAGCATAATTTATTAGGTAACCATAGCAACCAGAAATTTATTGCCAAAAAACCGTTAGATTTTCATTACTGTATTATTGACCGACGCCGAGAGTGGATCGAGCAGCTCTCGCACTAAAATATTATTACTAAAGTAAATTTTAACTTAATTTAAACCAGACGGAGATAATAACAACAGTCCAGGGAACCCTGAACAAAATTTTGTTTAATAAAAAATTATCAACAAACCATAATTATCTGAAGAAGTCGGGAAGACGCAGCGAAGAAGAGAGACAACAACGGACACCGAATGAAGATCATCGGGACATCGATTAATTGAAGAAGACGGACGATAACCTAAGGAGTGCGAGGCCGGAGTCAGCGAGGAAAACCGTCGAGACGAGGGAAATAAGCTTCTGGAGAATATAAGAAGACGACAGCTCAGGAGTTATCCGGAAGAAGAAGACGACATCAGGATCTTCAGCAGGAAAATCGATGAGTATAAACATAATCCCATTATCGAATTCACAATTTTTTGGTCAAAATTAATAAATAACTATTTCACTTCACTGATCACTCTTCCGATTCAGAAATAAATGCTTTGTTAAATTCACTATTTAAACTTTAATCGATTAGCAATTATTAAAAGCAAAATATAATAAATAATTGACAAACCTTTTGATAAATAAATTTGACAAACGAAAACTAACCCAAAATTTCTTTACAAGTTTTCATTGGTAATTACTTACTTGAATATAATAAGATATTAATTTGTTTATGTAACTAGTATTAAGGATTGTTATAAATTTGTGTGTCTTAGCCGTAAGTATATATTTCTGTAGCCGAAAGGACTTTTTAACACCCCTGAGAAAAACCATATATAACTGTAAACTATCGTCAAAGACGAATTGTATACAAACACGGTAACTGAGCAAGTACCAACCGAACAAGTGTAATAGCCGGTGCAGAAAACAAATTTGATGTATCATAAAGTAATTGAAATCTTCTAAAGAGTTAATAAATGTTCTCAATCTGCAATTCTGTATGTTTGATTCAATTAATTTACAATAACAACTAAGAATTTATTGAAGTGAAATCGTCAAAACAAAACGTTAGCCGAGTCAACACTGCAGAAAGCCGTGCGCCAATCAGGTGGCGAGGCGGCAACATTTGAATGCAACAGAGCGAAATACGGTTTACCCGTAAATGAGAAGAGAAGTTACAATTTGACATATATTACACAAATAACACTAAAATACAAATTTTTACAACCCACATAAACATTCTGTAACAAAGTGGCGCGCCACCTAGTAGGGCTAGAATAGTTAAGGAAACATACCTTTAAACTTTACAGATTCTAGCGGCGACTACAGAAATGGAACGGGCAGAACACGACACCAGATACCAGGCCAAGCTACGCGAAAAGGAGGCGGTAGAGGAAGCAAGGAGATTAGAAAAGGAGATCGAGAAAGGTGCCAGAATGGAAGAAAAGGAGATAACCTCGGTGGAAGATGTAGAAGAATTATTAACCCCTGTGGAAATAGATGAACCCACACAAAGGGAGGAAATATTTACTCCGATAGAACTAACTAGAACTGCAGGAGGAACGAAATTAGACGATCTGCTGAAAATAATGATGGAACAGTTCGGAACGATTAATGACAATTTTAAGAAGCAGAAGGAAGAAATTAAGGAGGACAATAAAAAACTGTTACAACAAAATAACGAAGAATTGAATAAGAAGTTTGAGTCCTTGAACAGGAAATTCGACAGGAATGAGGAGAGTAATAGAAGAAATATAGAAGCATTGAATGAAACCCTGACACAGAAAATGAAGGAGGAGAATAAATTGATCAGAGAAAAAATAGAGAAGAGTAATGAAAAAACCAGCGAAACCCTGAGACTCATGAAAGAGGACATTGAAACGTTGAATGACAAAATTGAATATAACCAAGATACATTACAGCAACAGTTGACGGAGTACAGAGAAGAACTGAAACAAACGGTAACGGAAACGGAAGAGAAGATAGAGAAAACCAGCGAAGTAGTGATGCAAGTCCGAGAAGAGATTTTGATCAAGGTGAATGAAGTGGAAGGCGAAGGTAAGAGGAGGGTTGAAGGACTCCAAAAAGAAACCAACAACAAATTAGAACAAATACAGACCAGAGTCGAAGAGAACTATAGCAGATTGGACGCGTCAGTAAGTGAAGTGAAGGACACCACAACCGCCCAAGAAGGGAAAATAGCTGAATTTAGGGCAAGAGAGCTACGCCTACAGGAAGAGATCAATGCATTGAAAGATCGACCAATCATGAGCTCACATATATCATGTAGCGAAAACAGAGAGACAATAAATTTTAAAAACTATAAACGCAACCCAATTGAGTTTATAGAACGAGTAGAGGAGAACTTAGCCCGAACCAGAGAGACACGGTGGACAATAATCAAGAGCATGATAGACGACATGTTCAAAGAAGTCCATGATAATTGGTGGACGGCGGTGAGACCAGATATAAATAATTTCAGTGAGTTCAAAAAATTATTCAAAGACAAATACTGGTCGGAGGCGACTCAGCACGTGGTGAGAAACAACATAAGCAACGGCTGATTCGACCCTTACCTAGGACAGTCCCCAACCGCTTACTTTTTAGGTTAGGTAAGCATAGCGAGGAACCTCGAACCTAACATCCCGGAAGAGTGCCTAGTGACCCAATTAGCATACCACTATGACGGGGAAATCACGAAAAGCCGTTTAAGTGGACGAATTAAGACTATACAAGAGATGGCCGCATTATTGGGAGAGTATGAGCGGGAGAAACATTATGTCTTGAACAGACAGAAGAACACACCAAACTACAGGAATTATGACAACCGGAATCAACCAAGTGGGCCAGAAGGAAACCACACCCCGGCCAATCATCCGCCAGCCAACCCCAATAGTTATCGAGGGTTCAATAACCATAACAACAACAATAATTACCCAAGAAATTATAATCAGAATTACCCCAATAACAATAACAATGCAAACCATCCTTACAACAGGGGAAATAACCAAAATGGAGGTGGTTATAACAGACCAAATAATCAATACCATAATAATAACCAGTCGATACAGAATCAAACATACAGACGACGGGTAAACTATGTAAATGCAGAAGGTAGAAATGACGGGAGACGTAGTTATAGAAGACCGAGGAGCCGGAGTGCCGAAGAGAACAGAAGGAATCGAGAACAAATAACTCGTAATGACCACTCGATCGAGAGAAGGCAAAACACTGAGAATAATCACCCCGTCAGAACAGAGGACAGCGCCGAAGGCAACGGCCAGCATTTAAACGAGCAGCGGCAGTGAGAATACCACAGGACCCGTCACTGATCCGATCTATTGGGTTACTAACTATACAGACAGACGAGACGAATGACAACACTATCATAATAATTCGGAACCATTATCTGAAAAATATCCGAGAGGAGCTAATGGAAGAAAATTCCTCATTAATCAAGCACCCGGATAATGAAATTGCGTATGTTACCGCTAAGGTATATAATGTAAATGTAAAATTTATGATCGACACAGGTGCAAATGTGTCTTTAATTGATATAAACATGTACGACAAAATTCAAAAAGAGAGTAAGATCAGCTTACCCACATTACCAATAAGTAACATTATTTTAATTGGAGCCACTGGGAGGCAAAATAAAACCATTAAGAGACAAGTGTCTCTAGAAGTCATAAGTAATGGTGAGACACTGCCTATGATATTTTTAATTGCTCACAACTTACCATTTGACATTCTAATTGGTTGTGACATACTGAGAAAGTACTCTGCAGTTATCGATATGGAACTATCAAAGGTAACCATGAAATATGAAGGCAGAGAATGGGTAGCTGAATTAACTGGCAGCAAGGGGGTCATACCAGTAAGTACAATATACAGCATAAGAACAATTTGTGATTCACCAGACCGGAGGTGGGAAGTGAAGCCAGACAGTCAAGTAAACAATGACATTCTATGGAATCGGAAATTGGAGGAAATCCGACAGTTTCGAGGAACCCAAGATGGGAATCCATTGACAGAGCGAGAGGTGGAGAAATTAATAAGAATTTACAACAAGTACCGACATGTATTTTCCGACCAACCAGGAAAGGTACGGGGGTATCAGTGTGAGTTGAAATTCAAAGAAGTGGCCAATTTCAATAAAAAATCCTATCCCATAGCGTATGCAGCCAAGGAAGCAGTGCGCACAGAAATTAGTAAAATGATGGAGGAAGACATCATAGAGTATAGTTGTTCGCAGTACACCAGTCCTATAGTAGCTGTTACGAAAAAGGATGGAAGAGTACGCTTGTGTCTCGACGCCCGAGAAATAAATAAAATACTGATCAACGACAGGACATCTCCTGGTGAGATTGAGGAGATCCTCAAGAAGTTCCATTGAACGCAATTTATCAGCACCTGGGATACAGTCTGCGGGTACTGGCAAGTAGAACTGCACCCAGCCAGCCGAAAATACGTAGCGTTCATATTTGAAGGCAGGAACTACCAGTTCAAGCGACTACCTTTTGGGCTGGTAAACTCGGTAGCAATATTTGTTCGCTGCATGGACCAGATACTGGGTCCGGAAACTATGAGCTATACCACTGTATACGTCAATGATCTGCTGATCACTTCATCAAATTGGGAGGAGCATTGTATGAGAGTTGAAAAAGTGTTAGAAAAATTATCCATCAACAATGTGACATTAAAACTAGAGAAGTCTAAGCTGATAGCAGCAGAAGTCCAATTCCTTGGATTCAACCTGTCACGACAAGGGATAACACCATCAACCGACAAAGTAGATGCCATTCAACGTTTTCCTACCCCTAAAAATAAGAAACAGTTACAGTCGTTCCTGGGCATCTGTAACTACTACAGAAAGTTCCAGCAAAATTATTCAGAACTGACTACTAAACTATCACCACAGCTATCATCCAAAAACAAGTGGATGTGGGGCCCAGAACAGGAAACGATCTTCAACACTATCAAAAAACACTTCCTCGACACTATCATGTTAAACCACCCCGATTTCAATAGACCCTTTTATATGAACTGCGACGCAAGCGACATTAGCTTGGGATCGGTACTTTACCAAGAAGACAAAGATGGAAACCACCAAGTAATAAGCTTCGCCAGCCAAACATTAAACCAATGTGAGCGCAATTATCATGTAACCGAGAAAGAACTGTTGAGTGTGGTCTTTTCTTGTGGAAAATTTCGGACTTACATTCTTGGATATCCTATCACCGTGCGCACCGAACATAAATCTATTTCCTTTTTGAAGAACTGCAAACTCAGCCATGGTCGATTAGCCAGATGGATTCTTGCTCTCCAAGAATATCACATCAACTGGGAGTATATCCCTGGTAGCAAAAACACAGCAGCTGATGTTCTATCATGAATTAACACAGAACAGCAAACCTTCGATGGAGAGAAGGAGACCATAGTGAAGGTATTTAACATTATGAAAAATAGCGCTGACCTAGAAGTGATAGTGAATAAAGTGAAACAACACCAGAAAGAGGATACAAAATTAAATCAAATCCGAGAGAGGCTAGATCGACAAGAAGAAAAAGCAACTCAATACTGTTGCTTACATGAAGATATTTTGTTTGTTAAAACTAAACCCAACCAGGATACGTGGAAACTGATGATACCTAAAGAAACCGCAGCTGAGATCATAATGGAATACCACCTCAGGTACGGACACATGGGAGCACTGAAGGTGACAAAAGCGTTAGAAGAGCACACATATCTGAAAGACATTAACCGGAGGGTAAGGAAGACAATAAGAAACTGTCACATACGCCAGCTTGTTAAATGCAACAACGACAGGAAGGAAGGGGTAATGCAACCAATAACCTCTACAAATAAATTGGAACGAGTCTTCTTAGACATATGTGGGCCTATGCCACGAAGTGGAGGTAGAAAGCAGCACAAATTCATAATCATTATTATGGACCATTACTCAAAATTTATTAAATTATACCCGATCAACCGTGCTACTACAAACAAGGTATTGAACATCATCACACAGAGATACATTACTGAGGTGGGGAGTCCCACGAATATTATCACTGACCATGGTACTCAGTTCCGAGGAAGACTATGGAAAGACACATTAATGGATCTGGGCATCCGAACATACAAGACTTCAATTTACCATCCGAACAGCAACCCAGCGGAAAGAGTGCTCCGTGAAGTAGGGAGGATTCTTCGTACGTACTGCCACGTTCAGCAACGTAAGTGGAGCGAATACCTCGAAGCCACTGAAAATTTCATAAATCTCGCCTATCATGAATCCATTAAGGATACCCCTTACACCATCATGTACGGAAAACCACCACCTCGAGCCATAGAAGAACTTGTAAATTTCCCCACCAATCCAGTATACCAATTTGATAACGCTAAATTCTATAGTAAGATAGCGGAGCAAACAGAAAAGAAAAGGGCCAAGTATCACAAAATTCAGCCGAAAGCAATCCGGTATAATGAAGGAAAAAAGGTACTAATACGAAACCGAGAATTACCAAGTTCCAGAGAGGGAATCACAAAGAAATTGCTGTTATTATACAATGGACCCTATCTCATATTAAAAGACAACAAAAACAATACCTGTGTCATAAGTGAGATCACAACTAAAAAAATAAAAGGGACTTACAACCAGTCTTCTTTAAAAAAGTATTATGAACCAGTGTCAGAAAATTAAAGAGAATTTTGAAAGTAACAATTATCAAAATTCAAAAATAAATGTAAGCACAACTTACAATAAGTATTTGATTGGAACTATTATTATTATGAATGAAAGGGAATTTAGAAGAAAGATAAGCTAATTTCAAAACAAAGTAAGGCTAAACTTACGACCAAGTGTGAAACAAATGTGTAAACCCATGTAATTTTGAAAATATGTATAATGAAATATCATAGAAATTGAGATAAAATAGTTAAATGTTACACAAATAATGATGACACTACATAACATCATTAACTAACCCTATCACAAAAGGGAATAATAAAAATTAATGTTTCACAAAAGAAAAGACAAGACAATCAAATAAAAAAAACAAATAAGTCTGACATATTAACTGAACAATCAATGAAAAAATGTAAGTGAGTCAGAAACCAGCTACAATATTAATTTTAAATATAAATGAGCAATAAAGTGATGACAAATAAAATCACTACCATATAAAATAAGCTAATGAAACAATGCAAAATGCCTATTAAATATCGCCATAAGCTTAAACAAAGGAATCCAAATAAGTTATTGAGATGAAAAAGTCATGAGATGTATAAAAGAGAGAATAATTAATCCCAAAAGTGTTTTATTGTATTAATATTATTTGAGTCGGAAATGAACGACTATTATTATAATTATTATGAATATTATTATGTGATGATTTTATGTTGAGATACGTCCAACAATTATTTATGTTATTGAGCAGATAGGCAAGACCTCTGAACTCAAAATGTGTATAAATGGATAGCAGAGTAATAGAGCCACATGTGCCCTCTGACTAGTACCAATTTATATGAAGGAGAGAGAAGAAAAATTTTAGGGAAATAGAACATAAAAGGGAATAATAAAAAAAGAAAATAATACCAATTATCATATTATGAACCGTGACTTAATAAAGAATGAATACAGAAGAAGTAGCGATTGATGAATTCCTGAATCAGAACAACTTGATAAAATAAACTATATTGATGATTTCAGAAAAAATCTAATAATCTTTGTTTCGAAATAATCAATTTTGGTGGCGATGCATTATGTAACATGACATAAGGTAGTGAAGATCCAGTTGTATTTAATTATAAAACAAAAAGCTGAAGATAAGAATAAGAGGCAAAAACTTATAAACTTAGAGATCAATAACCCAGTAACCCAAAAAATGACAAATGACTATTAAACTGACAATGACCGGACACAATAGATCGGATAAATACCAAAGGAACCAAGAGACAATGAAGAAGCAGCCGAGACCTAAGTGCAATCAAATAATCCCAAATAATGACCATTATATTGTAATTAAAATAATGAACTGATAATTGTAATATATGAGATTTACCTAGGGTAATAAGGTTAATGGAAAGTAATAATGTCATGTATATTTTGTTGATAAAAGAATGTACTTATAATATAAGGTAGGAAGTTAGAAACTAACCATACCCAAATTAATAGTGATGATAATAGGCAAAGCCAATAAACGATGCTTTGAGCCAAACAAAAGCAATAATTAAATAATAACTAAAAGTGATCAGAGTGATTTGAAAGTAAACTAGTTATTCATGACCCATAATCACACAGTGATATAAAATAATCAGACAAATCGTGTGAATAAACAAGTGAGTGAATTAAAAATGTGTGTAAAAAATAAATAAGTGGTGAAGTGCTAGGTATAGCATATAATGGGAAAAAGTGATAGTGATAATAAGTAAAGAAACCTTCCAGGAAAGGAAAAGTGCAGTGGGGGTGTAGAACAAAATATTTTATATGCAGATTATAATAAATAGCTAAACAATTTTTGATAAACTTTAGATTAGCAAGTAAGATTAAACTGATTGTGCTATTATGAATTTAGGTAATAGGATGTCAGAATTATATAATAAGGTAAGAATTAAGTTATTAGAATGAATAGTAAAATAAGAAGGACAGACACTGTATTTAAGTGAAGGGATTAGTAAGTAAGACATATCGAGTAAGGCACAGTTTAACAGTAGTATTATAAGAGTTTTGTTATTGTTCAGAAAACCATAGAATGTAGTAAATTATAGGATAAGCAAGATAATAGTAAAAAACAGAAAAGGTAGTTAAAAGTTATTTCAGGCTAGAACCTGACAAGGAATATTTTTATAATAAGAGTTAGAGTTAGGAATACTGATGTTTATTGCTTGTTTTGTTTATAAAATTGTATTAGAATTACCAGATATGTTATTAAGAAATGTCAGATGGGAGTAGAATAAAATCTAGGCTCTAGGCCTAACTGTCGAATATAAATTTAGTAGTTTTGAGAACAAATAATAATCCAAAGTTGAAGCAGAGTATACCAAATGGTTAAACCAATTAAGGGAGTATTTCTAGTACCAAAATATATGAATAATAACCAATTTTGAATAAAATATATGTAAAATATAAATATGGAAAATAGTAAAAATGTAATTAGCTATTCAAAAGTGGGCATGAGGGATATCAAAATGATCATCATGAAAAATTAGGAAGAATGGTACTCATGTAGTAACTCTAGCTATTAGTATAAGATAGAAATCTTCATTTGAAGATATTTTGGTAAAATTAGACTAAAAAAGACGTTAAAACATAACAATGACTTAAGTTAATGACCAATGAAAATTAGCATAATTTATTAGGTAACCATAGCAACCAGAAATTTATTGCCAAAAAACCATTAGATTTTCATTACTGTATTATTGACCGACGCCGAGAGTGGATCGAGCAGCTCTCGCACTAAAATATTATTACTAAAGTAAATTTTAACTTAATTTAAACCAGACGGAGATAATAACAACAGTCCAGGGAACCCTGAACAAAATTTTGTTTAATAAAAAATTATCAACAAACCATAATTATCTGAAGAAGTCGGGAAGACGCAGCGAAGAAGAGAGACAACAACGGACACCGAATGAAGATCATCGGGACATCGATTAATTGAAGAAGACGGACGATAACCTAAGGAGTGCGAGGCCGGAGTCAGCGAGGAAAACCATCGAGACGAGGGAAATAAGCTTCTGGAGAATATAAGAAGACGACAGCTCAGGAGTTATCCGGAAGAAGAAGACGACATCAGGATCTTCAGCAGGAAAATCGATGAGTATAAACATAATCCCATTATCGAATTCACAATTTTTTGGTCAAAATTAATAAATAACTATTTCACTTCACTGATCACTCTTCCGATTCAGAAATAAATGCTTTGTTAAATTCACTATTTAAACTTTAATCGATTAGCAATTATTAAAAGCAAAATATAATAAATAATTGACAAACCTTTTGATAAATAAATTTGACAAACGAAAACTAACCCAAAATTTCTTTACAAGTTTTCATTGGTAATTACTTACTTGAATATAATAAGATATTAATTTGTTTATGTAACTAGTATTAAGGATTGTTATAAATTTGTGTGTCTTAGCCGTAAGTATATATTTCTGTAGCCGAAAGGACTTTTTAACACCCCTGAGAAAAACCATATATAACTGTAAACTATCGTCAAAGACGAATTGTATACAAACACGGTAACTGAGCAAGTACCAACCGAACAAGTGTAATAGCCGGTGCAGAAAACAAATTTGATGTATCATAAAGTAATTGAAATCTTCTAAAGAGTTAATAAATGTTCTCAATCTGCAATTCTGTATGTTTGATTCAATTAATTTACAATAACAACTAAGAATTTATTGAAGTGAAATCGTCAAAACAAAACGTTAGCCGAGTCAACACTGCAGAAAGCCGTGCGCCAATCAGGTGGCGAGGCGGCAACATTTGAATGCAACAGAGCGAAATACGGTTTACCCGTAAATGAGAAGAGAAGTTACAATTTGACATATATTACACAAATAACACTAAAATACAAATTTTTACAACCCACATAAACATTCTGTAACAAAGTGGCGCGCCACCTAGTAGGGCTAGAATAGTTAAGGAAACATACCTTTAAACTTTACAGATTCTAGCGGCGACTACAGAAATGGAACGGGCAGAACACGACACCAGATACCAGGCCAAGCTACGCGAAAAGGAGGCGGTAGAGGAAGCAAGGAGATTAGAAAAGGAGATCGAGAAAGGTGCCAGAATGGAAGAAAAGGAGATAACCTCGGTGGAAGATGTAGAAGAATTATTAACCCCTGTGGAAATAGATGAACCCACACAAAGGGAGGAAATATTTACTCCGATAGAACTAACTAGAACTGCAGGAGGAACGAAATTAGACGATCTGCTGAAAATAATGATGGAACAGTTCGGAACGATTAATGACAATTTTAAGAAGCAGAAGGAAGAAATTAAGGAGGACAATAAAAAACTGTTACAACAAAATAACGAAGAATTGAATAAGAAGTTTGAGTCCTTGAACAGGAAATTCGACAGGAATGAGGAGAGTAATAGAAGAAATATAGAAGCATTGAATGAAACCCTGACACAGAAAATGAAGGAGGAGAATAAATTGATCAGAGAAAAAATAGAGAAGAGTAATGAAAAAACCAGCGAAACCCTGAGACTCATGAAAGAGGACATTGAAACGTTGAATGACAAAATTGAATATAACCAAGATACATTACAGCAACAGTTGACGGAGTACAGAGAAGAACTGAAACAAACGGTAACGGAAACGGAAGAGAAGATAGAGAAAACCAGCGAAGTAGTGATGCAAGTCCGAGAAGAGATTTTGATCAAGGTGAATGAAGTGGAAGGCGAAGGTAAGAGGAGGGTTGAAGGACTCCAAAAAGAAACCAACAACAAATTAGAACAAATACAGACCAGAGTCGAAGAGAACTATAGCAGATTGGACGCGTCAGTAAGTGAAGTGAAGGACACCACAACCGCCCAAGAAGGGAAAATAGCTGAATTTAGGGCAAGAGAGCTACGCCTACAGGAAGAGATCAATGCATTGAAAGATCGACCAATCATGAGCTCACATATATCATGTAGCGAAAACAGAGAGACAATAAATTTTAAAAACTATAAACGCAACCCAATTGAGTTTATAGAACGAGTAGAGGAGAACTTAGCCCGAACCAGAGAGACACGGTGGACAATAATCAAGAGCATGATAGACGACATGTTCAAAGAAGTCCATGATAATTGGTGGACGGCGGTGAGACCAGATATAAATAATTTCAGTGAGTTCAAAAAATTATTCAAAGACAAATACTGGTCGGAGGCGACTCAGCACGTGGTGAGAAACAACATAAGCAACGGCTGATTCGACCCTTACCTAGGACAGTCCCCAACCGCTTACTTTTTAGGTTAGGTAAGCATAGCGAGGAACCTCGAACCTAACATCCCGGAAGAGTGCCTAGTGACCCAATTAGCATACCACTATGACGGGGAAATCACGAAAAGCCGTTTAAGTGGACGAATTAAGACTATACAAGAGATGGCCGCATTATTGGGAGAGTATGAGCGGGAGAAACATTATGTCTTGAACAGACAGAAGAACACACCAAACTACAGGAATTATGACAACCGGAATCAACCAAGTGGGCCAGAAGGAAACCACACCCCGGCCAATCATCCGCCAGCCAACCCCAATAGTTATCGAGGGTTCAATAACCATAACAACAACAATAATTACCCAAGAAATTATAATCAGAATTACCCCAATAACAATAACAATGCAAACCATCCTTACAACAGGGGAAATAACCAAAATGGAGGTGGTTATAACAGACCAAATAATCAATACCATAATAATAACCAGTCGATACAGAATCAAACATACAGACGACGGGTAAACTATGTAAATGCAGAAGGTAGAAATGACGGGAGACGTAGTTATAGAAGACCGAGGAGCCGGAGTGCCGAAGAGAACAGAAGGAATCGAGAACAAATAACTCGTAATGACCACTCGATCGAGAGAAGGCAAAACACTGAGAATAATCACCCCGTCAGAACAGAGGACAGCGCCGAAGGCAACGGCCAGCATTTAAACGAGCAGCGGCAGTGAGAATACCACAGGACCCGTCACTGATCCGATCTATTGGGTTACTAACTATACAGACAGACGAGACGAATGACAACACTATCATAATAATTCGGAACCATTATCTGAAAAATATCCGAGAGGAGCTAATGGAAGAAAATTCCTCATTAATCAAGCACCCGGATAATGAAATTGCGTATGTTACCGCTAAGGTATATAATGTAAATGTAAAATTTATGATCGACACAGGTGCAAATGTGTCTTTAATTGATATAAACATGTACGACAAAATTCAAAAAGAGAGTAAGATCAGCTTACCCACATTACCAATAAGTAACATTATTTTAATTGGAGCCACTGGGAGGCAAAATAAAACCATTAAGAGACAAGTGTCTCTAGAAGTCATAAGTAATGGTGAGACACTGCCTATGATATTTTTAATTGCTCACAACTTACCATTTGACATTCTAATTGGTTGTGACATACTGAGAAAGTACTCTGCAGTTATCGATATGGAACTATCAAAGGTAACCATGAAATATGAAGGCAGAGAATGGGTAGCTGAATTAACTGGCAGCAAGGGGGTCATACCAGTAAGTACAATATACAGCATAAGAACAATTTGTGATTCACCAGACCGGAGGTGGGAAGTGAAGCCAGACAGTCAAGTAAACAATGACATTCTATGGAATCGGAAATTGGAGGAAATCCAACAGTTTCGAGGAACCCAAGATGGGAATCCATTGACAGAGCGAGAGGTGGAGAAATTAATAAGAATTTACAACAAGTACCGACATGTATTTTCCGACCAACCAGGAAAGGTACGGGGGTATCAGTGTGAGTTGAAATTCAAAGAAGTGGCCAATTTCAATAAAAAATCCTATCCCATAGCGTATGCAGCCAAGGAAGCAGTGCGCACAGAAATTAGTAAAATGATGGAGGAAGACATCATAGAGTATAGTTGTTCGCAGTACACCAGTCCTATAGTAGCTGTTACGAAAAAGGATGGAAGAGTACGCTTGTGTCTCGACGCCCGAGAAATAAATAAAATACTGATCAACGACAGGACATCTCCTGGTGAGATTGAGGAGATCCTCAAGAAGTTCCATTGAACGCAATTTATCAGCACCTGGGATACAGTCTGCGGGTACTGGCAAGTAGAACTGCACCCAGCCAGCCGAAAATACGTAGCGTTCATATTTGAAGGCAGGAACTACCAGTTCAAGCGACTACCTTTTGGGCTGGTAAACTCGGTAGCAATATTTGTTCGCTGCATGGACCAGATACTGGGTCCGGAAACTATGAGCTATACCACTGTATACGTCAATGATCTGCTGATCACTTCATCAAATTGGGAGGAGCATTGTATGAGAGTTGAAAAAGTGTTAGAAAAATTATCCATCAACAATGTGACATTAAAACTAGAGAAGTCTAAGCTGATAGCAGCAGAAGTCCAATTCCTTGGATTCAACCTGTCACGACAAGGGATAACACCATCAACCGACAAAGTAGATGCCATTCAACGTTTTCCTACCCCTAAAAATAAGAAACAGTTACAGTCGTTCCTGGGCATCTGTAACTACTACAGAAAGTTCCAGCAAAATTATTCAGAACTGACTACTAAACTATCACCACAGCTATCATCCAAAAACAAGTGGATGTGGGGCCCAGAACAGGAAACGATCTTCAACACTATCAAAAAACACTTCCTCGACACTATCATGTTAAACCACCCCGATTTCAATAGACCCTTTTATATGAACTGCGACGCAAGCGACATTAGCTTGGGATCGGTACTTTACCAAGAAGACAAAGATGGAAACCACCAAGTAATAAGCTTCGCCAGCCAAACATTAAACCAATGTGAGCGCAATTATCATGTAACCGAGAAAGAACTGTTGAGTGTGGTCTTTTCTTGTGGAAAATTTCGGACTTACATTCTTGGATATCCTATCACCGTGCGCACCGAACATAAATCTATTTCCTTTTTGAAGAACTGCAAACTCAGCCATGGTCGATTAGCCAGATGGATTCTTGCTCTCCAAGAATATCACATCAACTGGGAGTATATCCCTGGTAGCAAAAACACAGCAGCTGATGTTCTATCATGAATTAACACAGAACAGCAAACCTTCGATGGAGAGAAGGAGACCATAGTGAAGGTATTTAACATTATGAAAAATAGCGCTGACCTAGAAGTGATAGTGAATAAAGTGAAACAACACCAGAAAGAGGATACAAAATTAAATCAAATCCGAGAGAGGCTAGATCGACAAGAAGAAAAAGCAACTCAATACTGTTGCTTACATGAAGATATTTTGTTTGTTAAAACTAAACCCAACCAGGATACGTGGAAACTGATGATACCTAAAGAAACCGCAGCTGAGATCATAATGGAATACCACCTCAGGTACGGACACATGGGAGCACTGAAGGTGACAAAAGCGTTAGAAGAGCACACATATCTGAAAGACATTAACCGGAGGGTAAGGAAGACAATAAGAAACTGTCACATACGCCAGCTTGTTAAATGCAACAACGACAGGAAGGAAGGGGTAATGCAACCAATAACCTCTACAAATAAATTGGAACGAGTCTTCTTAGACATATGTGGGCCTATGCCACGAAGTGGAGGTAGAAAGCAGCACAAATTCATAATCATTATTATGGACCATTACTCAAAATTTATTAAATTATACCCGATCAACCGTGCTACTACAAACAAGGTATTGAACATCATCACACAGAGATACATTACTGAGGTGGGGAGTCCCACGAATATTATCACTGACCATGGTACTCAGTTCCGAGGAAGACTATGGAAAGACACATTAATGGATCTGGGCATCCGAACATACAAGACTTCAATTTACCACCCGAACAGCAACCCAGCGGAAAGAGTGCTCCGTGAAGTAGGGAGGATTCTTCGTACGTACTGCCACGATCAGCAACGTAAGTGGAGCGAATACCTCGAAGCCACTGAAAATTTCATAAATCTCGCCTATCATGAATCCATTAAGGATACCCCTTACACCATCATGTACGGAAAACCACCACCTCGAGCCATAGAAGAACTTGTAAATTTCCCCACCAATCCAGTATACCAATTTGATAACGCTAAATTCTATAGTAAGATAGCGGAGCAAACAGAAAAGAAAAGGGCCAAGTATCACAAAATTCAGCCGAAAGCAATCCGGTATAATGAAGGAAAAAAGGTACTAATACGAAACCGAGAATTACCAAGTTCCAGAGAGGGAATCACAAAGAAATTGCTGTTATTATACAATGGACCCTATCTCATATTAAAAGACAACAAAAACAATACCTGTGTCATAAGTGAGATCACAACTAAAAAAATAAAAGGGACTTACAACCAGTCTTCTTTAAAAAAGTATTATGAACCAGTGTCAGAAAATTAAAGAGAATTTTGAAAGTAACAATTATCAAAATTCAAAAATAAATGTAAGCACAACTTACAATAAGTATTTGATTGGAACTATTATTATTATGAATGAAAGGGAATTTAGAAGAAAGATAAGCTAATTTCAAAACAAAGTAAGGCTAAACTTACGACCAAGTGTGAAACAAATGTGTAAACCCATGTAATTTTGAAAATATGTATAATGAAATATCATAGAAATTGAGATAAAATAGTTAAATGTTACACAAATAATGATGACACTACATAACATCATTAACTAACCCTATCACAAAAGGGAATAATAAAAATTAATGTTTCACAAAAGAAAAGACAAGACAATCAAATAAAAAAAAAAAATAAGTCTGACATATTAACTGAACAATCAATGAAAAAATGTAAGTGAGTCAGAAACCAGCTACAATATTAATTTTAAATATAAATCAGCAATAAAGTGATGACAAATAAAATCACTACCATATAAAATAAGCTAATGAAACAATGCAAAATGCCTATTAAATATCGCCATAAGCTTAAACAAAGGAATCCAAATAAGTTATTGAGATGAAAAAGTCATGAGATGTATAAAAGAGAGAATAATTAATCCCAAAAGTGTTTTATTGTATTAATATTATTTGAGTCGGAAATGAACGACTATTATTATAATTATTATGAATATTATTATGTGATGATTTTATGTTGAGATACGTCCAACAATTATTTATGTTATTGAGCAGATAGGCAAGACCTCTGAACTCAAAATGTGTATAAATGGATAGCAGAGTAATAGAGCCACATGTGCCCTCCGACTAGTACCAATTTATATGAAGGAGAGGGAAGAAAAATTTTAGGGAAATAGAACATAAAAGGGAATAATAAAAAAAGAAAATAATACCAATTATCATATTATGAACCGTGACTTAATAAAGAATGAATACAGAAGAAGTAGCGATTGATGAATTCCTGAATCAGAACAACTTGATAAAATAAACTATATTGATGATTTCAGAAAAAATCTAATAATCTTTGTTTCGAAATAATCAATTTTGGTGGCGATGCATTATGTAACATGACATAAGGTAGTGAAGATCCAGTTGTATTTAATTATAAAACAAAAAGCTGAAGATAAGAATAAGAGGCAAAAACTTATAAACTTAGAGATCAATAACCCAGTAACCCAAAAAATGACAAATGACTATTAAACTGACAATGACCGGACACAATAGATCGGATAAATACCAAAGGAACCAAGAGACAATGAAGAAGCAGCCGAGACCTAAGTGCAATCAAATAATCCCAAATAATGACCATTATATTGTAATTAAAATAATGAACTGATAATTGTAATATATGAGATTTACCTAGGGTAATAAGGTTAATGGAAAGTAATAATGTCATGTATATTTTGTTGATAAAAGAATGTACTTATAATATAAGGTAGGAAGTTAGAAACTAACCATACCCAAATTAATAGTGATGATAATAGGCAAAGCCAATAAACGATGCTTTGAGCCAAACAAAAGCAATAATTAAATAATAACTAAAAGTGATCAGAGTGATTTGAAAGTAAACTAGTTATTCATG
This sequence comes from Magicicada septendecula, assembly GCA_034769895.1. Taxonomy (NCBI): domain Eukaryota; kingdom Metazoa; phylum Arthropoda; class Insecta; order Hemiptera; family Cicadidae; genus Magicicada; species Magicicada septendecula. The sequence goes on along the minus strand of CM068371.1, from coordinate 166,159,255 downwards.
ACCCATAATCACACAGTGATATAAAATAATCAGACAAATCGTGTGAATAAACAAGTGAGTGAATTAAAAATGTGTGTAAAAAATAAATAAGTGGTGAAGTGCTAGGTATAGCATATAATGGGAAAAAGTGATAGTGATAATAAGTAAAGAAACCTTCCAGGAAAGGAAAAGTGCAGTGGGGGTGTAGAACAAAATATTTTATATGCAGACTATAATAAATAGCTAAACAATTTTTGATAAACTGTAGATTAGCAAGTAAGATTAAACTGATTGTGCTATTATGAATTTAGGTAATAGGATGTCAGAATTATATAATAAGGTAAGAATTAAGTTATTAGAATGAATAGTAAAATATGAAGGACAGACACTGTATTTAAGTGAAGGGATTAGTAAGTAAGACATATCGAGTAAGGCACAGTTTAACAGTAGTATTATAAGAGTTTTGTTATTGTTCAGAAAACCATAGAATGTAGTAAATTATAGGATAAGCAAGATAATAGTAAAAAACAGAAAAGGTAGTTAAAAGTTATTTCAGGCTAGAACCTGACAAGGAATATTTTTATAATAAGAGTTAGAGTTAGGAATACTGATGTTTATTGCTTGTTTTGTTTATAAAATTGTATTAGAATTACCAGATATGTTATTAAGAAATGTCAGATGGGAGTAGAATAAAATCTAGGCTCTAGGCCTAACTGTCGAATATAAATTTAGTAGTTTTGAGAACAAATAATAATCCAAAGTTGAAGCAGAGTATACCAAATGGTTAAACCAATTAAAGGAGTATTTCTAGTACCAAAATATATGAATAATAACCAATTTTGAATAAAATATATGTAAAATATAAATATGGAAAATAGTAAAAATGTAATTAGCTATTCAAAAGTGGGCATGAGGGATATCAAAATGATCATCATGAAAAATTAGGAAGAATGGTACTCATGTAGTAACTCTAGCTATTAGTATAAGATAGAAATCTTCATTTGAAGATATTTTGGTAAAATTAGACTAAAAAAGACGTTAAAACATAACAATGACTTAAGTTAATGACCAATGAAAATTAGCATAATTTATTAGGTAACCATAGCAACCAGAAATTTATTGCCAAAAAACCGTTAGATTTTCATTACTGTATTATTGACCGACGCCGAGAGTGGATCGAGCAGCTCTCGCACTAAAATATTATTACTAAAGTAAATTTTAACTTAATTTAAACCAGACGGAGATGATAACAACAGTCCAGGGAACCCTGAACAAAATTTTGTTTAATAAAAAATTATCAACAAACCATAATTATCTGAAGAAGTCGGGAAGACGCAGCGAAGAAGAGAGACAACAACGGACACCGAATGAAGATCATCGGGACATCGATTAATTGAAGAAGACGGACGATAACCTAAGGAGTGCGAGGCCGGAGTCAGCGAGGAAAACCGTCGAGACGAGGGAAATAAGCTTCTGGAGAATATAAGAAGACGACAGCTCAGGAGTTATCCGGAAGAAGAAGACGACATCAGGATCTTCAGCAGGAAAATCGATGAGTATAAACATAATCCCATTATCGAATTCACAATTTTTTGGTCAAAATTAATAAATAACTATTTCACTTCACTGATCACTCTTCCGATTCAGAAATAAATGCTTTGTTAAATTCACTATTTAAACTTTAATCGATTAGCAATTATTAAAAGCAAAATATAATAAATAATTGACAAACCTTTTGATAAATAAATTTGACAAACGAAAACTAACCCAAAATTTCTTTACAAGTTTTCATTGGTAATTACTTACTTGAATATAATAAGATATTAATTTGTTTATGTAACTAGTATTAAGGATTGTTATAAATTTGTGTGTCTTAGCCATAAGTATATATTTCTGTAGCCGAAAGGACTTTTTAACACCCCTGAGAAAAACCATATATAACTGTAAACTATCGTCAAAGACGAATTGTATACAAACACGGTAACTGAGCAAGTACCAACCGAACAAGTGTAATAGCCGGTGCAGAAAACAAATTTGATGTATCATAAAGTAATTGAAATCTTCTAAAGAGTTAATAAATGTTCTCAATCTGCAATTCTGTATGTTTGATTCAATTAATTTACAATAACAACTAAGAATTTATTGAAGTGAAAGCGTCAAAACAAAACATTAGCCGAGTCAACACTGCAGAAAGCCGTGCGCCAATCAGGTGGCGAGGCGGCAACATTTGAATGCAACAGAGCGAAATACGGTTTACCCGTAAATGAGAAGAGAAGTTACAATTTGACATATATTACACAAATAACACTAAAATACAAATTTTTACAACCCACATAAACATTCTGTAACAATATGTCTACCTGATTATTGTATTATTGTGGATTATACCATGTTATTATGTGTTGTGTAATTTCATTATCAATTTTCTATGACTATATAACTCAAATCATTATGTATTTTGTAATTATCACATGAATTTGGTATGTTAACCATATTGTTACTATTAATTGTCTAGGTGTCATTGCTCTATGTTGGACATGTAAATTGTTATGTTGTTGTTTTATTAGCATGTAACGTCAGTTACTCTATATTATTAACCTGAAAGCATAAATTACAAAATCGCCCCAATTTTGTGCGGGCAGTATGTTCAGACTTTGAACTTGTAAACTCTGTAATCTAAAGACCGCATTGCGCCACGTGCAGATGACGTCACGTTTTTAGCTGCTAACTACAGCCGGTCTCCAGCTGGGCTGACTGTAGCGAAATTTACGTTAGTTATACTCTAGACTCCGAGCTGATCACTCGTAACATTTCCAGCCGCGGCTACTGGGTTTTATTATTTAATATGTGCAACATGCACTGATTCTACTTGGGCGATTCCTGCCTTATTAATAACGATTTTGTCTTTCGACTTTTATTTCTAATTCAATTGGCGGGCATCATGCCGCGTTAACTTCTGCACGTGTCAGCAATCGCATCATCAAAATTTCAATAAACTATCATTATATGAAAAACATACAGCCCACGTTAAACTTCTTTCTAACCAGCCATTTCCAATTAGCGTTTCTAGGAATAACTCAAGAGCTTCCAGACGCAACAGTGGGCAAACTTATAAATGCAAATGGGTTTAACATTGCAGTGTTATCTTCACTTGTTTTCAGTGTCTGAATTTTGTGTTATGTTTTCAAATACAATGAATGTGAAAGCGCAATGAAAAATGTTTTAAAAGAGGGCACTATTTCTAGAAAAGGGCTGTCAGAGGGTATACAAGTAAGTTTATAATCACTTATCTGCATAATTCAGTGAACAAAATAAAATATAGGCCTACACTTACGAAATAAGTGCAACCAATTTATATAATATTTAAATGAGTCTATTAAACTAATGTTTGTCATCATCATCATCAGTAGTTCCACAGCCCACCATGGGCGTCAGCTTCCCTCAGGATTTTCCTCCAGACTTCCCTACCCTTAGCAAATGTCCACCAATTTTTTACTCCAAGCACTTTCACATCCTCTAGGATTCCATCAATCCATCGTAGTCTGGGTCTTCCAATTCCTCTCTTTCCTTCTGGTGTGCATTTCATTATCCTCTTAAGAACATCCTCCTTATTCATTCTCTGTACATGTCCTGCCATCTCAGCCTAGCCATCCTAATTGGTGTCACAGTGTCAGGTGATCTATATAAATCATAGAGCTCTCTGCTGTACCTTATTCTCCACTATCCGCCTTCCCTAATGGGTCCATAAATTTTCCTACGTATTGTCCTTTCAAAAGATACAAGTCGAAACTGGTCGCCCTGTGTCAGTACCCATATTTGACTTCCATACATCAGGATCGTTTTTACTAATGTTCTATGTAGTGTTACGACATCACAGAACAATCTACGTGTTTATCGAATGTTCCAGAGTGATCTGGAATGTAACGTGTGTGGTGTACGTGCTTGTTGATGCATTTTCTAGACTGTGCCAGACTTCGCTTGGGTGCACGGACTGTGTCAAGGCTGCAAGTAATTACGTCGTAACTATACTGGCACTATCGGTTACCACAACCTTAGCATGGGTTGCTCGACTTAACAGGGCCCACCGCTTGTAGGTGAGAGTTGGAGTTGGAGAGGAGAGGCTAGTGACCAGCTCTTGTATGCAGGCCATATATTATGCATCACTCCCCCATTTGAGCCCTGGGCGATGTATTTACGCCAGTTCGAAGCTGTTGCATGCGCAAATAATTGGACGGAGAAAGACAAGGCAGTTTCACTCGTTCTCTCATTAAAAGGACCCGTGGCAGAACTACTACAGAAAGTGCCACCTGACAGCCAAAACACCTATGCCGAATTGATAAAAGCTCTGGAATTACGGTATGGTGATAAGCATTTGCGAGATGTGTACTGCACCGAGTTGAGAGCAAGGCGACAGCATGCCGGGGAGAGCCTTCAAGAGTTTGAAGCAAGTATCGACAAACTAATTAGACTGGCCTATCCTGAAGCGCCAGAAGATTTTCGAACGAGTTTTGCGATGCAGACATTTACTGCCGGTGTCCGAGATAACGAACTACAGCAAGTGTTACGAATGGCAAGACACCAGAACAGTGCGGACGCCCTGGTACATGCTTTGCAATTTGAGGCCGCCAAATCAGCGTCTGGTTGGACAAGTCATAAATTGCGCGCTAAAAGATCACGATGGCACAGACGATGAGGAAGAAGAACAAGGAACAGAGACTCGACGGTCGGCGCCACAGAATAAAATAAGAAAGGATGGAAGACCGAAGTGTTATAGATGTGGGAAACCTGGACATCTACAACGAGATTGTTGGGTTAGAATTCAGCAGCAGGGAAACGAGCAATAGTCAGTACAACGGGACGTGTGCTGACTAACTGGAGGAACGAAGCCCCTAGACAATACGCAATTTCTACACTAAACTACAGAAAAACAGCGGGAGCTTGGTAGTTACCAGATTTGTTCAAGAAAGGCCAACCTCGATTACAGTTGACACAGGCGCAACAGTTTCTATTGTGCGCCCCGTCATGGTGAAAGATCTCAAGCCAATCTGGTGCTCTTGCAGCTTGCGAACAGTTACTGGATGGCCTGTAAAAGTGTATGGAAAAGTGGAGATACATCTATGCCTCTGTCGACTTGAGTTTAATCATCAAGTACTTGTTCCAGACATTGTGGATGAAGCAATTCTTGGTGTGGACGTTATGAACGCATACGGATTTATAGTCGACTTCAAAAACAATGTCTTGAGAATCGGAGCCAAAGAGGTAATGCTATTAACAATGACGACAGCAGAAAAATCGATGGACGTCATAAACCAAGTGGCCGTAACTGTTCCGCCAAACTCCAAAAAGATCAGCATGGTTAGAACCGAGGTAGATACTAGGGGCAACTAGTGGTCTATATTCGAACCCCAGGTAGTCAGCACACCAGGCATACTAATTGCCAGAAGTTTAGTAAAACCAGACGAAACCGGAAATGTACCTAGAGTGGCGAATATTTTGGATCAAGCTATCACTTTACAAAGCAATAAGCTCCTAGACAAATTGACTCCTGTGGCCTGGGTAGCCGGAATGATACAACGAAAGTCCAGTGCTTCGGATAATTCCAAATTACCAGAGGAACTGCAAGAATTATTGAACAGATCTTCTAACGACCTCTCAAGTGGTGAGGTAAAAGAACTCAGACAGTTTTTACACGAATTCAAATATTGTTTTGCAGTTCGGGGACAGTCACTGGGAAGAACCTCTCTTGTGCAACATCGCATCAATACCGGGGACACAGCACCGATACGCCAACCTCCTCGAAGACCTCCATTATCTAAACAAGAGGAAATGTCTCGGTTAGTACAGGACATGTTGACAGAGGGAGTAATCGAACCTTCGTCAAGTGCTTGGTCTTCTCCTGTAGTGCTGGTAGCGAAGAAGGATGGTGGATTGCATTTCTGCGTAGACTACCGGAGGTTAAATGACGTTACAAAGAAAGACTGCTATCCATTACCTCGCGTTGACGATACACTCGACATGTCCGGAGCACAATGGTTTTCCACATTGGACGTGAAGAGTGGATATTGGCAAGTGGGTCTTCATCAAGAAGACAAGGAAAAGACCGCTTTTTCGACCCCAAGTGGCTTATTCCAATTTAACGTCATGCCATTTGGGCTCTGTAATGCACCGGAAACATTTGAAAGATTGATGGACCTGGTACTCCGAGGCTTGACATGGAAAATTTGCCTTGTTTATTTAGACGATGTCATAGTCATCGGGAAGACTTTCAAAGACCATTTGGAAAACCTTAAGGAGGTTCTAACTAGAATTCACGGTGCCCATCTGAAGCTGAGCCCGAAGAAGTGTTCTCTATTCCAGAAGGAAGTACAGTATCTGGGCCATCTGGTTTCAGCAGTGGGTGTTAGCATGGATCCTAATAAAGTAGACACCGTAAGAGACTGGCCAGTGCCGAAGAGTAAACACGAAGTTCGGAGTTTCCTGAGGTTATGCTCATATTACAGACGTTTTGTGAAATGCTTCGCTACTATTCCTAACCACTACATGAGCTAATAGAAAATAAACGAAACTTCCAATGGTCGAGGGAGTGTGATCAAGCATTTAGGACTTTGAAAATTGCATTATGTTCGCAGCCAATTCTCGCTTTCACAGACTCCGAAGGGAAGTACATTGTGGACACAGACGCAAGCAATACTGGTCTAGGAGCAGTTTTGTCTCAAGTTCAAAACAGTGAAGAACGAGTAATAGCGTATTACAGCAAAGACACTTTCTACACCAGAGAGAAATTATTGCGTCACAAGGAGAGAGTTGCTGGCAATCGTCCGAGCGTTGGAGCACTTCCATAAATACCTCTATGGAAGAGAGTTTTCACTATGTACCGACCATGCCACGCTTGCATGGCTCTTAAGTTTTAAAAATCCGGAAGGACAGTTGGCAAGGTGGCTTGAACATCTGCAAGAGTACAACTTCAAGGTACAACATCGACGGGGGCGCCTGCATGGTAATGCAGATGGCTTATCATGAAGACCGTGCCCGGAAGACTGATGACATTGCCACAGAAAGGAAGAACAAAACTCAAGCGAACATGTTCAAGCCATCACTGTAGATTTCCTGGCTGACAGCTGGACAACACAAGACTGTCGACAAGAACAGATAACTGATGAAGACATTGGACCGATCTTGACAGCAAAAGAGGAAAGTCGCTGCCCAGATTGGCAAGATATCTGCCATGGTTCCGAAGGGCTACTGGGCACAATGGGAATCTCTTGCCTTAGAAAACGGATTGCTGAAAAGGGCTTGGGAAAGTGCAGATGGACGAGACGTGGTCATGCAGTTGATAGTTCCCCGAAGTAAAGTGCAGTCTGTTTTGAAAGAGATGCATGATGGAACATCTGGAGGCCATCTTGGCGTTAACAAAACCCTTGACAAAATACGGAAGCGATTCTATTGGCTTCATCTTCGCCACGACCTAGAGGAATGGGTTCGGACATGTGAAATATGTGCTGCAAGCAAGGGCCCACAAACCAGAAGCAGGGGAAAAATGAGACAATATAACTGGCTTTCGAGAGAATTGCCATAGACATTGCTGGACCATTCCCAGTTACTGACGATCGAAACCAGTACAGCATGGTTGTAGGTGACTACTTTACTAAGTGGGTGGAAGCCTATGCAATTCCAAATCAGGAGGTTACCACTGTGGCAAAGCAGTTAGTTCACAACTTCTGTTGCCGTTATGATGGAGCCCCTATGGAAATCCATACGGATCAAGGGAGAAATTTCGAATCAGGAGTGTTTAAAGAATTATGCTGTCTACTCGGAATTCGAAAGACCAGGACAACGCCTCTGCATCCTCAGTCGGACAGGATGGTTGAGAGATTCAATAGGACACTTGAGCAGCATCTTTTGAAGGTTGTTGACGAGAACCAAACAGACTGGGACCAACGTATACCACTATTCCTCATGGCGTATAGATCATCAGTACATGGCACAACCTGCATGATTCCAGCAAAATTGGTGTTTGGGAGGGAGATTCGTCTTCCTGGGGACTTAATGTTCGGATCACCTGAGACTCAGTCCCAAGAGCCACAGAACTATTTCTCGCAATTAGAAAACCAACTGCGAGAAATGAATCGCTTGGAAAGAGGACGGCTGAAGATTGCCAGTGATAAAATGAAAACTCGGTATGACATTCGCAGCAATAGTGTGGGTTTCCAAGAAGGAGATCAGGTCTGGTTGTTCAACCCAAAGCGCCGTCGTGGTCGCTCGCCTAAGCTTCAGTCTAACTGGGAAGGACCCTACACTGTGAAAAAAAGAATCAATGATGTTGTTTATCGGATTCAACAGGAAGGACAGCAAAAGTTCAAGGTTGTCCACCTAGATCGCCTGGCGAAGTACTACTTCAGAGACGGTTTGCCAGTTCGGGACGAACAGGCTTAAGGAGGGGGCAGTGTTAAGACATCACAGAACAATCTACGTGTTTATCGAATGTTCCAGAGTGATCCAGAATGTAACGTGTGTGGCGTACGTGCTTGTTGACGCATTTTCTAGACTGTACCAGACTTCGCTCGGGCGCACGGACTGTGTCAAGGCTGCAAATAATTACGTCGTAACTATACTGGCGCTATCGCACAATTTGGGGTGGTATAAATACCAGTACTCAACGACGTTCAGTTCAGTATTAGTGCGAAATATTGACAGTGCGGTTCGAGAGTTATAGTAGCGATATTACGGTGCGCGTTCAAGTGGTTATTAGTTAAGAGTGGTGTTTTTTTTTTAATCAGACGGTATAATTGTAATACATTGAGTTTAATTTTAGTGGACATTTTTATTGCGTGTGAACAATTTTCATTTGATTTGTTGTAGAGACTGTGTTGTTAATTACGAACTGTTTAACTGTAAAAATTAAAGGTGTGATTAGTGACTTAATTGGTGTCTTGTAATTTGTTTTCCACTGTACCTACGACGATCGAGTAGACCATCGTAACAATACTCTAGCTTTGGTTTCACGGTGTAGAAGTTGCGATTTAAAGTATTTCATTACCCCATAGTAGCATCTATTCGCATTCTTAATTCTTTTACTTATCTCTTCATTTATATCATTGTTTTCATTTACCAGAGAGCCCAAATACGAAAAAATGTAGACCCTTTCAAAATTAAAATTCATAATTTTTATATTTGATGCTGATGGGTTCTTGTATCTTTTACAATCGTATATTTAGTTTTCTCCTCATTTGCCGTTAGCCCCTTTTCTTCAGCTGACGTTTGTAGTACCTGTTGATTCTCTCTTCTTTATATTAAGGGAGTTAATTAATTTGCTTATTTACACTGAGGAGATTTATGCAAACAATAACAATTTAACAATTCAATGTTCTTGCATTTAATGGCAAAAAAATAGCAAAAAATATATTCGTCCCACTTCGTAACTCACTGTTAAATATGCTTATGTAGGTGATAAGTTTGTAACCTGGGTTGTCTGGCACAAAATATTTTACAGAGGTAAAATATCAGTTTAGTACTGAGAAATAGTACTTAGTTTAAACTATAAAGAAGATTGTTTTCTGTGTGCTACATTAGAGCAAGAAGAAAATTAACAATAGTTTTGTAACCTTTTAATAAGCTTATTTATTTTGTACAGTATGATTTACTTAAAACAAAATTATAATAAAGTATATGCTTGTTTATATTTTTGAATTAGCTGATGTGTGATTTACGAATATCACCAGAATTACAAATTAAATTAAAGAGAAATTCAATAACTAAAATGGAATAAAAAGAAAATGAACTATGTAATACATTACATACAAGAGAGAACATTTAATACCAGAGTTAATGAATAAGGTATCATTAGAAATATGGTAGATATTATGTATTAATATTTATATGAAAAATATGTTGTTGTTGTTATAATTTTAAAAGCAGATCTTGTGCAACAAATTGTAAGTAATTATTATTACTATAGTCTGTTTGTGTTCATATTTTCAGAATGGTGTGTGGTAAATGTGAGAAGAAGCTGGGGAAGGTTATAACACCAGACCCATGGAAGAGTGGTGCAAGAAATACTGTAGAAAGTGGAGGCCGCAAAGTGGGAGAAAACAAGGCTTTAACAGCTAGTAAAGCACGGTACAATCCATACACATCAAAGTTTGAAACATGCAGAATATGTCGGCAGAAAGTTCACCAGGTTGGATCACATTATTGCCAGCCATGTGCGTACAAGAAAGGAATATGTTCAATGTGTGGGAAAAAACTTATTGACACAAAAAATTATAAACAGTCTTCTGCATAAAATTAATTACTTGCGATGTTTATGTTTATAAGTGTGGTATCGAAAATAATATTGTAAATACATTAGTATTAATAAAATGTATATAGCTTAGATATTTTTACTTTTTGTTTTTTGTTTTCGTGTTAGTTGAAGTATGTTCACTAACTTTTACTTTTCTTCTGTTCATAACAATTGTAAGAACTTTTCAGGATTCTATAGCATTGTGAGTTGTAGTTATGTTTAGTGTCATAATAATGAGTAGCAAATATTTTACAAGTACTCACGGCTAGTAGAGGTGGGTGTTAGATAAAATAATAACAGGATATCAGAGTCATCAAAAGCACTTCAGTACATAGTACTTAAATTTGTTCTCTTAGTAACAACAATTTTGTTTCACAGAGTAGAGCTGTGAATAAAATTGTTACCTAACTCCATCGGTTACAAAAGTTAGTTCATTCCTAGAATAATATCACATAGGTTTTGTTTGGAATATTCTGTGCAACCAAACAGGTTTTATTTTCTAATCCGTGTTTTTACAGTGAAACTTTTTTTATTTAAAACACTTTCTTTTTCTTCACTTACCATGTCTTCATTTTCTTACTGGCATAATTAAAACCTTCAATTCCAATCTAACAAAACCCAAGAATGAGTATGAAAAAACTGTGTCCATTAGAGATGGACAAAGTAGTTCATCAACGAACTTATCAGCTAGATCATTCACATCAGCGAACTAGCACAATGAACTAGGTCACTAGTTCAATCTCTCGGGCCCCTCTTTTTCATAAATTTTTATTGATATTAAAAAGAACAAAAATTGACATCTTCCTCTTTCTGTTTATCTTAGGTTATAGGCCAGGGATGATGCCAACCTTCTCATGCATGTGAGATAACATCAAAGCTGATGAAGATTAGCTGAAAGATAACCAATACCCTTTTTTGGCGTTTCAGCAAAACAGACGCAATAAAATATTTATATAAAAAAAAAAATTATGAAAATTTTATTCATGTCACCTTCGGCCAGAATCGTGAAACCCGTCTCATTTAAGTCATAATAAATAACACACATCTGAAATAACAAAAATAATAAAATAATTTATTCTTTTCAATTATTTAATAACTTTTAAAGCAGTTTTCTCCAGTCCTACCATACAATATTCTCTGCTATTTTATTTTTATCATATTTATGCTAAACTTTGTCGAATTAACAAAAATCAGACAATAAAAAAACTTGTTCAAACAGTCTATTTCTCACCCCCTTCCGATTTATTGGGACTGATAAACATTTACTTTTACAAATCCTTGCCTTAAAATGAATTTGATGTATTTTTTTTTCATTATATTCAACAATATATATAAACTCACAGCGTCGCCGCTCGCTGGGGGCTTCACCCCCCAGACCTCCTCGCTGGACGCCCCGATCCGACGAACGTCGGGGGAGCTATGTACATATTTGCAACGGCCTCTGAACGAACCTATCCCAGGAGTCAGACGAAATTCGTTTTTTCGGGCTTCCGGTTGCACAAAGCTTTGGTTTTATAATTTTTCCCCAAGTTACTTCGGACGGGAATAAAAAAGGTCTCTTGTGTTTTTTCGCTCCGAGGCTTCCTTATGCGTTAGAATTTATGTCAGTGAGTGACCTCTGGGGCTTTATATGTTATAGACTCGGGGCTTCGCCCCCAGACCCCCTCGGTGGACGCCCCGATCCGACGAACGTCAGGGGAGCTATGTACATATTATAACATCGCCAAATTCAGATCATATTTGATAACTATAAGTATGTAAGAAATGCTAAAAAATAATATATTTTAATAAACAAATAATGAAGAGAATAAAAATATAAAATGTAATTAAGAAAGAAGGAGGAAAAATGATAAACTAAAAGTGATTATTAAAGAAACTCACAGACTAGACTGACAGACAAACGACTTTGACCCAACCCCAGAGATTGGCCAGATAAGAACCAAAAGAAAAGGAAACAAGATGAGAAGTGAAGGAGAAGAAAAATGAAAATAAAAAGGGAACAAGCCAACTATAAAGAAAATAAAATGAAACAAGGCGAGAAAACACAGACAAATAATAGAGAAGAGAGAAGGGAGAAATAATACAATCAAATATAATAAAGGAAATGAAACCGGTGAAGAACCAATCTAAAAAATAATTGTTAGTATTGAATGAGTGACAAATGTAATTAATGATTGACAAAAAACCCAAGAAATAAAAATACACTAACCAAAGAATTAGAAGTAAATGTAAATAAGAATTAGAGAAAGACATGAATTTAATAAGTATATATAATATGTGTAAAGAAAGAGAGAGATATTGAAATAGTGATAAATAAACTGAAATTAACCAAGTGACAAAGAAAAGTAATGATAGGAATTACCCACTAAAAAACACTTAAATAAAAAGTTTAAGAAGTGCCCATAGTGAAAGTGAAAAAACCCTAAAGCAAAATGATAGAGAAAAGACACTAAATAAATTATAATAAACACATGATAATTAAAAAGTGAAAGTGATGAGTAAATAAAAATACTGTCAATGATAGCAATAGATAAAATAGTGACGGTTAAGATAAACACTTAGTAAAAAAGTAACAAACACTAGAGGTTTAATAGTGAACAATAATAATATTTAAGATAGGTGTTAAAAGTAGTATTTAAAATAAACCAGTAATTAAGTAGTTACTGAACACTGAAGAGTGATGTTAACTGTATTGATTAGAAAAGAATATTATTGTAAAGTTTAAAAGTATATAATAGAATTTAAAGGTGAGAACCCCATGAAAGAGTAATAAGATAGTGTTTCCATGGAGTGAAGGCAAAGAGTATTTATAAAATAAGAAGTTTAAAACAATCAATAAACACCCATGTTATAAGGGATGATTATTGAAGTAAGTTCAAAAGAGGTGAGATTGTTTATCACCCAAAAAATAAAATAAAAGGTAATGAATTGTGCACCAATATTACATATTAAGTGTTAGATAATTGTTTAAGCAAACTTATGAATAAGATATGGCTAGGGTAATTATACCAACCATAGACCTAAATGTTGTATTTTAGGTGATAAAAAATAGTAATTAATAGCCATATTGTTGACATTGGCGGAGTAAATAAGTAAGAAAGGAAAGCAATGTAGGACTTAGAAAACGAGAAAACCAGTCAGTAAATAATTAGCAATACATGATGTATAAAATAGTAATAACATAAAAATAACACAAAAAACAGAACCAAAACACGTCAATAGGTAACAAAACCAGTTATAAGGACAAAATAAAGCATTAGGCTAAAATGAGATGTAATGTATATGAAATAAGTGAAAATCAGTAATGGCTACTTAGGCTTGAGAAAGGCCTAACTGCCAAACACAAACAAATACTAATTGTACGAAAATAACCAAGTAATTAACAAATCCAAGGTGGTTAATCAACCAAGGATAAATTGTAAATCTTATTAAAAGCAAAATATTAGAATAAGTATTTAATTTAAAAGAGAACTGTAATTAGGAAATATTAAAATAATTGGAAAAATATAAAACATGAAATAACCCAATCTTGTGGGATACCAAAATAATCTTTGGAAGAAAATACAAATAACAGTGATAATAATTAATACTTAGGAAGAAAGATAACGGAATAAGAGCAATCAGAAGATATACAAGGATTTTGAAAGGAATTCAAATTTTGATAACAATGGGTTTATAGCCAAATTAACCAATCAAATTTCATTGGTAACCATAGCAACTGCCATTAAGTATGGAATTACCGTTGAATATCGTTACTCATAAAGTGACGCTCTTGGAAATCAGAAATCAAATTTTGAACAACCAAATATTTAGTTTAAAATGTTATAAAAGTTAACCAAACTACCAAAAGTGAACGAGAAGGAAGCCGATGATGACGGAGACCAATTAACTGATGTCGAAGACCCTTTAATCCAAAAAGAAGTGAATAAATTACTTCAATAAAATTGAAAAAGATGCCCAAAGCCCGAACAATTGAAATTTGAATACGATTGCAGCTCCAGTCCTTTTTACCAAAACAACTGCTTACCCCCAGTCTACTAAGTGGTTAAGTACTATTTAAATTACCCAATTTTCCGAAAAAACGCACTTTAAATATTTATCACTATACTATGAAATATCACTAACTGAAATTATTCTCTTTCAAAGATTAAATAAAAAACATAAGACACTGAAAATTTACCAACTTATAAAGTTAACCTATTGTTAATTTACGAACCTTTGAAACACTTTTACTACACTCCAAAAAACCAATTATAGCTACACATTATAATATTTAAGTAGAAATATTGTAAGGTTGTGTATTTTTATTATTGTAATTGCATCTAATCCTTTTATCATAATCTAAAGAATCCAGACGATCAAACGAAAATATTTGTATACTATTATGGTAGAACGCCATTACGGTGTTTCTGTTACGTTCAGAAACGATACGTCAAAACCTAGAGATGATTGTCTTAGTTTAATTGCCGGTGCAAAATAATATAACAAACCAAATATAATCAGTGTCAATGAAAAAGTAATAACCATTCAATAATAAACCAATACTGTGTGTAACCAATGTGTTTTATTTTCATTAGGGAAGTATATTATTAATGTTGTACATTGTAGCGAACTGCTATGAATTGACGGCTTGCGCTCAGCAGTGAACACAGCAAACTTCTGGCTTGATTGTAAAAATCGATAAGTGGCGGGACCAGTTTGAACTCTCCACACCGCCTGAGCGGAACCACCGATAATTCTAAATTATTTTATTGTTTAAAATAAACAATTTGGCGCCACCCGGGATTTATACACCCCTAGTGAACCTCAGGTAAGAACTTCAATACCTGGTTAATCGTACGTTCACGACGGACTCAATCAGCGGAAGTTACATTACCGAGTGACGACGGATTGGTAAGACACATTACACAAATTACACTCTGAAACGTTTACACTCTTGCAGAAATAGACAGACGGCACACGAGTTGTTACAATATTTACAACGGCCTCCGAACGAACCTATCCCAGGAGACAATGTATTCTCGGTAATGCCTTTTATTTATTTACAATATCTGAATATTTACAATCACATATTTTAACATGCAAACTTCAATATTACACAACTTAAACATTATTATATTACATATTTACAGGGTGGAAAGCTTATTACCGAGAATAAATTGTTTATAATAGTTCTTTATACACTATGTTTCTTGTGTGAGGAACGCTATGTATAACCCGGTCGGGAGGAACAAGTAAGTGAATATTTTTCGGAGATCTTACCCGGCTAAGCGCGACATAAAGTTGCCCGTGGGTAAAAGGGTAGGACCGTAAATCTAATCCGCGTAATTTTCGAATAAATTTGTAAGCTTTTCTTTCAATTCCTCCGTGCAAGACCCTAAATCATTATCTGAAGGTGGATAAACACTGTAATCTTCAAAGTGCGATTCAATTTTAAAAGTTTGACTTTCTAATTTGAGAAATTCGGCTACCTCGTTTACCGTTAAAAGAGTGTGGCGGTGATTTTCCCCGAGTGTCCGTTTTGTTTGTTTATAATAACAATCGCCCTGAACTATCAAGCGGTCAGTATCTTGTGTTGTGAGATAATCTCTACGCACATTTTCGATGAAGCAACAGGTTGCGACTGAAATGCAAACACATTGAACGTTACGAGTTTCACTAAATCGCGGATTGGCCTGGGAAATGGTACCGGAGGCTACGCATTCGAAACGCGACACCTTTAAAAATAATTTTAAAAAAATCTTAGAAATAAACACAGAAAAATAATAATTGATTACAATGTAAAGAAAAAATATAAATAAACAATAAATATTATACTAATAATAAAAATACAAAATTATCATGCAATAAAAACGAAAATAATAAAGTATTAAATTTTTTTAAATCATATAAAACGACGCCAGCCTGCGTTAATCCTGTTCCTACGATAATCTGGAACTGATGACGTATGATCCTCTACAGCTGCTAATCCTCGTCAGGTTATCAGATGTCTTCAATGATGATCCTGACCGCAGAAATAAAGATGAACTGCAAACTGTGATGCCTTGAAATCAGGAACTGATGGCTTCTGAGTTGTCAGCTGCTAATTTTCCTCTGCAAAATGTTTTTCAGATGTCCTGCGTGATGATCCTCGATGTAGTCGTATAGTAGAAGTGAAGTGAAAAGTGTGATTTCAGAAAATTGAGTAACAAAGTAGCACGGGTTCTCCATTTTTTACTTGTTTACTCTTCAGCTCCTGATCTCACACTGAGTAACATTCTGACGTAACAGGATGACTCATCGATTGCGCAATACCTTTCATTTTGTATTTCTACATTTAAATACATGGTAAATGGTACATTTATTGCAGAAAACAACTGATCAAAATAAGAAACTAATACCAGTCCCCCACTGGGCCATAAAACAAACAATAAAGTTATTCGTAAATTTCAAACAACTGATAATCGGTTTACATTTAGTCAGGCGAGCCGACTGGATTTTACTCCCAGCTCGATAGCGCTAACCGTTCTCGAGATAGGCTCCCCACTTAAATCCGGTATGAAAATCGGTCAGACGAAATTCGTTTTTTCGGGCTTCCGGTTGCACAAAGCTTTGGTTTTATAATTGTTCCCCAAGTTATTCGGATGGGGAATAAAAAAGGTCTCTTGTGTTTTTTCGCTCCGTGGCTTCCTTATATCCGGTATGAAAATCGGTCAGACGAAATTCGTTTTTTCGGGCTTCCGGTTGCACAAAGCTTTGGTTTTATAATTTTTCCCCAAGTTACTTCGGACGGGGAATAATAAAGGTCTCTTGCGTTTTTTCGGTCCGAGGCTTCCTTATGGGTTAGAATTTATGTCAGTCAGTGAGTGACCTCTGGGGCTTTATATGTTATAGAATAGACTCGCGGCTTCGCCGAGTTTTTCCAAATTACGCCCTTCGCCGAGCTCGTGTTTTTCGGTGGAGTCGGAACCTATCTTCATTAAAAATTCTTCATAATATCCTTCGCCGGTTAACCTATGGGCCGTTGTAAGCGTGAACGACTTAACTTTTTTCCAGATATAAGATCCGCGAACTGACGCACGAACGATATCGGCATTTGTCTTAGCGTTTTCTACTACCGGAGGAATTTGCGTGAGAATACGTTCGAGTTTACGTTTGCGCGAGAATATTACCGCGGCGCTCTTGGAAGCGTTAACGGCAACTCTCCAGTCATCGGTCCACCCGACATACGCGTCGAGTTGACGCTGGAGCTTAATTGCCGTATAACTTGCGTTCGGCTCTGAGGCAAAAGCCGCAGTGTCGTCCGCGAACAGTGACAATTTAACTCCAGGAACTCGGGGCGTGTCATTGACAAACAGCGAGAACAGGAGAGGCCCAAGGACGCTTCCCTGAGGGACGCCAGCGGTAATACGCCTCTCCGAAGAGAGAGCGTGGTCTATTCTCACTCGGAGGCTACGGTCTCGAAGAAAGCTGCCGATCAAATGAACGTAGCAGTCTGGAGGAAGGACTTCCGTGAGTTTGTAAAGGACACCCTCGTGCCACACGCGGTCAAAGGCTTTCTCTACGTCTAGGAAGATCGCAGTCGTCTGTTTGCCCTGGCAGCCAGCCTCAGTAATGCATTCCACGAGTCTCATCAACTGATGAGTCAAGGAGTGCAGCTCACGAAAGCCGAACTGTTCGGGGATCAGCACGTCTAGTCTTTCTAGATGGTCGCGGATCCTACGCTGGATCAATCGCTCGAAAACCTTGGACGTCGCGGACAAGAGGCTGATGGGTCTGAGGTTTTCCACGCGAGAAGAATTCTTTCCCGGCTTGGGTATCACTATTACTGTAGCCGTTTTCCATTTCACCGGAAAGTAGGCCAGTCTCAGGCATGAATTGAACAGGTCAGAGAGGAACTGTGTTCCTCGCTCCGGAAGGCGATGGAGGGCGGAATTCATGACTCCGTCCGGGCCAGGCACCTTCCGTGGCTTGAGCTGAACAATCCTCTCAGAGACCTCCTCCGGGGAGATGGGCTCCGGCTGGACTGTGATACCGGCCGATAGAAAGCGCTCTACCTCGCGGCAGATTTGCTCAGTGAAAGCCGGGTTCTTGGATGGGTTGGGAGCGAACTGTCAGCCAAGCACTTGCCTTTTCGAGGGGGCGGCCAAGGGGTTGACCGCCGGGTCCGACCAGTGCGGGGAGAGGCGCGCGTTTACGCTTTCCGGTTAGGGCACTGGGAATCCGCCAGACATTACGGTTCTCGGCAGGGCCATCCATCTGTGTTACAGCTAGCTCCCAGTTGCGTCTACGGAACGCCAGCATGTCGCAACGCAACTTGCCGGACGCTCTGTTGAACGCAGCCTTGTCAGCCGGGTAACGAGTCCTCTGCCAGCGTCTCCGGAGGCGATTCCTCTCGCAAGCGAGCTGAGACACCTCTTCGGGGATACGCTGATAGTCGGGCGTGAGCCCCGGCTTCATCCGGGAGCACACGTCTACCGTCAAGACTACGGCTGTGTCGAATAAGGCAACTGCCTTATCGACATGCTGGGTAGTGTCGAGCGGGATATGCTCAGGTAGGCGGCGACTGAACGCCGGGCCAAAGCGTTCCCACTCGATTACCCGCCGCTCGTCGCGGACGGTAGAGTGCTGGGTAGCTATATGCACACTGATGGGGCAATGGTCCGAGGACAGTTCCGAAATGACGGAGACGTGGACCGGGCAATAAACGCCCCTGACCGCGGCAATGTCCAGTACATCAGGGCGGGAGTTAGTTGAGGGATTGCCGTGGTTGTCCGTTCATAGCAGACCAATAATACGGCAGGCTTCCACCAAGAGGAGGAATTTATCTTGGGGCGAGGCTGATGCCAAGTGTTCCTTGATTTTGCGGAAAGTTTGGGCTACTTTCTCCAAGTCGTAGCTTGCCAGAAAGTTGGAAACGACGGCGAGATCATCGGTAGACGAGGCCTGGGGAGAACGCTTGGCGGCAGCTGCATAGCTGCGGCGGGGCGAGGCGGTGGAAGCCTTGGGGGCAGGTTCTGGAGCGGGTGGTCGCTCTGGCCGGACAGGCTTGGGTCCAGTGGCAGGTTTTGGCTGGCCCGTGTTCTTGGCCTGTGGTCTACCTTGCTTTTTGCCTGATCTGGGGTAGCGAGGCTTGGGTGGCGGCGGCAGTGGAGGATCAATTTCCTCGTCGTCCTGTGGCAATGGGACTTTAGCGTAGGGTGGTATCTCGTGTTCCGGTTCCGAGGGCGCGGTTTTTGGTGTGGCCTGATTAGTTACGCTCGGGCTCACTGCACTTTGTGGTGGTTTCGGAACCGGAGCAGACCTTGGGACAGGTTTCCGGACCGCAGGTTCAGAGGCTTTGGCCGTTTTTACTGGTTGAACAACAACTTGTCGAGGCTTAGGCTGGACTGGCTTTACAAGTTTGTCCAGCTGCTCTTTGTAAACTGGGCAGCGCCTGTTATTTGCAGCATGGGTGCCGCCACAGTTGATACAGTACCTGTGGTTGTCAGGAACAGCGCAGGCCTGCGTTAGGTGGTCATTTCCACAGCGGACGCAGGTCGGCACGTTCCGAGAACCGAAGCTGATATGGCCGAACCTCTGACACCTGGGGCACTGGGAAATTCGCCCGGTCTGACGGCAGGGCTCTACGCTAACGCAGAGCCCGAAAAGCCGTTTCAACTCTAAAAGGGCCTGGGTGGATTGGCCTTCTCCACCTGGAGTCTGATCAGGGGAAGTGGTCGACGCGAGCCATAGGTTGTATACAACCGAGAGGCTCCCACAACCTTGTAACCCGCGTCGCACAGTTCGTCAAGGACGACCTGCGGGTCTGCCTGTATGTCTAGCCCCCGAAGGACGAGGGCTACAGGCTTGATACGGTTCAGGGTATAAGTGTGGAACTGGAACGATTCTCGTTCCAGCCACTGGATTACTCCCAAGTGCTCAGATGCGCTGCGGCAGGTAACGCGTACAGTCTCACTCGCTAGGAGTTTGACAGAAGCGTTATCTGTCAGCGCAACGACCTTGCGGAGTCGGCGACCAAAGCCGATAATGTCCCTGACGTACGTGACGAACACCGGCGGGATCCTTCCTTCGGAGGTGCGGCTAGGCGAAACCTCAGCGGAGGCTTGGAATGCCGCCGAGTCCGTAGCCGAACTCAGGGAAGCCAGTGAGGGAGACTTCCTCGGCTTGCCACCGTGCCCTACTACCACCCAGTCGGTGGAAGCCGAGGTCTCCTTGTCTGGGAAGTCAGACTCCGGCAGAGGATTAGGGCTGCCTGGCCTACTAGCGGCCGTGCAGCCGGAAGGTCCGGCCTTTACAGGCTTTGTCGGCCCTAACAAGGACCATTTATTGTCACGTACCTGCGCGGGTTGAGCAGGGCTTTGCACGCAAGTCATAGGGTTCCCAAGTGGCCGGCCGGGGGGCTCGTCGCTGCCGCACAGTGCTTCAGGGACACTATCAGTGGGACTATTGCTGACTAGCTCAGCTCTTTGCCCAGCGGGTATCCGGGGGCCGAACTGTGACACCGTCACAGTGGCGGCGCAACCTGCATCTCTATTTGTTAGTCCTGATCTCGGACTCCCCAGATTCCGCTGTGTAGCGCTACCTAATCGACTTACCGGCACTGTGCGGCAGGTCCCAGTCGTGTTAGGTGAGATGTCTTCGCCTTGGCAGGGCGGCTGGTCCACTTCCATCGCAGCTTGATGTTGGCGCTGGCGATGTGGCGAGTGTTGCTTGCTGAGATGGCCTCTTCATAGCAGTAGTCTAGAGGTCGAGGCGATCCTCTTCTGCGATGTCCTTATTCAACGTCTGTCCTCTTCGAAAGCTGAGTGCAGAATGTCCACACTGAGCTCCGATGTGGAGGCAAGCCTTTATAATGGTAGGATCGGTGGTGGGGAGAATTGGTAGTGGGGGATGCGCAGTGATTGAAACAGTTCACACTGCGCAACGACGAGAGGGGATAGGATGCGCATTACACCGAAGATTCTAGCATTGCGCATTTACGTCAAGGCTGACATCATATCGATTGCGTAACATTCTGACGTAACAGGATGACTCATCGATTGCGTAATATTGCACAATACCTTTCATTTTGTATTTCTATATTTAAATACATGATAAATGGTACGTTTATTGCAGAAAACAACTGCTCAAAATAAGAAACTAATACCAGTCCCCCACTGGGCCATAAAACAAACAAGAAACAATAAAGTTATTCGTAAATTTCAAACAACCTATAATCGGTTTACATTTAGTCAGGCGAGCCGACTGGATAAAAAATTACTCCCAGCTCGATAGCGCTAACCGTTCTCGAGATAGGCTCCCCTCATCCAGTATGAAAATCGGTCAGACAAAATTCGTTTTTTCGGGCTTCCGGTTGCACAAAGCTTTGGTTTTATAATTTTTCCCCAAGTTACTTTGGACGGGGAATAAAAAAGATCTCTTGCGTTTTTTCGCTCCGAGGCTTCCTTATATCCGGTATGAAAATCGCTCAGACGAAATTCGTTTTTTCGGGCTTCGGGTTGCACAAAGCTTTGGTTTTATAATTTTTCCCCAAGTTACTTCAGACGGGGAATAAGTCTCTTGCCTTTTTTCCCTCCGAGGCTTCCTTATATCCGGTATGAAAATCGGTCAGACGAAATTCGTTTTTTCGGGCTTCCGGTTGCACAGAGCTTTGGTTTTATAATTTTTCCCCAAGTTACTTCGGATGGGGAATAAAAAAGATCTCTTGTGTTTTTTTTGCTCCGAGGCTTCCTTATGGGTTAGAATTTATATCAGTCAGTGAGTGACCTCTGGGGCTTTATATGTTATAAGACTCGCGGCTTCGCCCCCAAACCCCCTCGGTGGACGCCCCAATCCGACGATCGTCGGGGGAACTATGTACATATTTACAACAGCCTCCGAACGAACCTATCCGAGACAATGTATTCTCGGTAATGCCTTTTATTTATTTACAATATCTGAATATTTACAATCACTTATTTTAACATGCAAACTTCAATATTACACAACTTAAACATTATTATATTACATATTTACAGGGTGGAAAGCTTATTACCGAGAATACATTATTTATAATAGTTCTTTATACACTATGTTTCTTGTGTGAGGAACGCCATCTATAACCCGGTCGGGAGGAACAAGTAAGTGAATATTTTTCGGAGATCTTACCCGGCTAAGCGCGACGTAAAGTTGCCCGTGGGTAAAAGGGTCGGACCGTAAATCTAAACCCACGAAATCTATGGTTTGCCCTTGACTTTTGTGGATCGTTATCGCGTAACAAAGTTGGAGGGGAAACTGCCGCCTGTACATTTCGATGGGACTATTTGGGAAGATCGGAAATTTAAAAGTTATTCTTGGGATGCCAAAAAACTCATCATAGCCTGTTCTTCGGCATGTGATAAGTCGACGAGTAATTGCGACGATAATTACTTTTGTGCCGTTGACTAAGCCGAGATCAAAATTTAAATTTTGCGTCACCATGCAAACCGATCCTACCTTAAGCCTGAGAATGTGTTCTGGAATTCCTTTCCCTTGAGCCTGATGTAATAGGGACTTATCAACATCTATTCCAGCTCCGTCCTCCTCGACTACACTGTCGAAACTATATAAATTTTGAATTTCCCCGTCGAGGCCCTGTAATACTATACCGTTAATTTCTTTGACATTATTATTCAGAGTGCATATTACAGCCCTTTTTGCACATTCATCAGGCTTCTGTAAAATTGCTTTGGTGAAAACAAAGTAGATCAATACGCGAAGCTTAGTCACGTAGGATAGCTGTGGTAGTGCCACGAGTTTTTCCAAATTACGCCCTTCGCCGAGCTCGTGTTTTTCGGTGGAGTCGGAACCTATCTTCATTAAAAATTCTTCATAATATCCTTCGCCCTTTAACCTATGGGCCGTTGTAAGCGTGAACGACTTAACTTTTTTCCAGATATAAGATACGCGAACTGCCGCACGAACGATATCGGCATTTGTCGTAGCGTTTTCTACTACCGGAGGAATTTGCCTGAAATCTCCCGAGAAAATTATTATTTTACCGCCAAACAACTCATCCTTTTGCATCAGGTATCTGAGAGACCGGTCCAACATTTCGATTAGTTTTTATGCGCCATAGCCGCTTCATCGAAAATCAGTATCGCCTCTCGGATGAGTTCAGCTCTCTGTGTCCCGTTAGTTATCGACCAGAAACCGTCATCGCGTATATCTAGGGGTAATCTGAAAAGGCTATGTGCAATCGTACCTCCGGTGAGATTTTGAGCGGCGATGCCGGAACTGGCTACGCATAAGACGACTGACCGCGCGAAAGCTGAAATAATTTTAAGAAGGAGCGTTTTCCCGAACCGCCAGGACCGTCCAAGAAGAGAACTTTTTCATTTTGTTCGCCGCGCATGAGCAACGTAAAGTAATCAAAAACCCCAGATTGATCAGAAGAAAGCCGCGATTCCTATTCCTCGACAAAAGCATTCTGAACTGAGACGCTGTATTGAAGATATTCGCGACCTAATTCCGCGGAATCATCTTCAACTACGAAAAGACCGGCCTCTAGAAGCGAAGATCCATGTCGGCGCAGACACCTATCTATGTGAATAAGACCTAACTTATACGTTCTTTCCTCATCTTCGTGAAAATGTTCCAAAAAATCCTCGCATAAATTTGCTTTATATTTCTCTCACATTTCCGGCACCGGAGATCCTATCGCCGAGAGCATAACAAAAAATTGCCTCAATCTGTCGGCTTTCATGAAGCGTGCAGCCTCTTCAAGAGCGTCAAAGTATTCTTATTTATCATCCGCTAGTCCCAATTCCCTAGCCGCCTGCTGGAACGTTTTGCAATCAGGCCTCCGAGAGCGTACAAGTCCTCATACCCACGGCATGAATACCTGCATAGCAGCATTCTCAGATAATACTGCTCACCTCTGGTGGGAGCGACCCAAAAGAGTCTCGCGACACAATCACCCCTCTGTCTTCCCGTTATGAAGTGTTTCCCGTCCGAATGCCGAACCGCATTAAGGGAGGATTTTGGACTGCTCGGGTGGATTCTGTACTGCTCGTAAAAATCTAAATAAGTGAGGTCATTCATTTCCGGAGTAGCTGATGTCCTGCGTGATGATCCTCGCTGTAGTCGTATAGTTGAAGTGAAGTGAAAAGTGTGATTTCAGAAAATTGAGCAACAAAGTAGCACGAGTTCCCCCTTTTTTACTTGCTTACCCTTCAGCTCCTGATCTCACACTGAGCTCCGATGTGGAGGCAAGCCTTTAACAAAAGTAGGATCGGAGGTGGGGATAATTGGTAGTGGGGGATGCGCAGTGATTGAAACAGTTCACACTGCGCAACGACGAGAGGGGATAGGATGCGCATTACACCGAAGATTCTAGCATTGCGCATTTACGTCAATGCTGACGTCATATCGATTGCGTAACATCCTGACGTAACAGGATGACTCATCGATTGCGTAATATTGCACAATACCTTTCATTTTGTATTTCTACATTTAAATACATGATAAATGGTACGTTTATTGCAGAAAACAACTGCTCAAAATAAGAAACTAATACCAGTCCCCCACTGGGCCATAAAACAAACAAGAAACAATAAAGTTATTCGTAAATTTCAAACAACCTATAATCGGTTTACATTTAGTCAGGCGAGCCGACTGGATAAAAAATTACTCCCAGCTCGATAGCGCTAACCGTTCTCGAGATAGGCTCCCCTCATCCAGTATGAAAATCGGTCAGACAAAATTCGTTTTTTCGGGCTTCCGGTTGCACAAAGCTTTGGTTTTATAATTTTTCCCCAAGTTACTTTGGACGGGGAATAAAAAAGATCTCTTGCGTTTTTTCGCTCCGAGGCTTCCTTATATCCGGTATGAAAATCGCTCAGACGAAATTCGTTTTTTCGGGCTTCGGGTTGCACAAAGCTTTGGTTTTATAATTTTTCCCCAAGTTACTTCAGACGGGGAATAAGTCTCTTGCCTTTTTTCCCTCCGAGGCTTCCTTATATCCGGTATGAAAATCGGTCAGACGAAATTCGTTTTTTCGGGCTTCCGGTTGCACAGAGCTTTGGTTTTATAATTTTTCCCCAAGTTACTTCGGATGGGGAATAAAAAAGATCTCTTGTGTTTTTTTTGCTCCGAGGCTTCCTTATGGGTTAGAATTTATATCAGTCAGTGAGTGACCTCTGGGGCTTTATATGTTATAAGACTCGCGACTTCGCCCCCAAACCCCCTCGGTGGACGCCCCAATCCGACGATCGTCGGGGGAACTATGTACATATTTACAACAGCCTCCGAACGAACCTATCCGAGACAATGTATTCTCGGTAATGCCTTTTATTTATTTACAATATCTGAATATTTACAATCACTTATTTTAACATGCAAACTTCAATATTACACAACTTAAACATTATTATATTACATATTTACAGGGTGGAAAGCTTATTACCGAGAATACATTATTTATAATAGTTCTTTATACACTATGTTTCTTGTGTGAGGAACGCCATCTATAACCCGGTCGGGAGGAACAAGTAAGTGAATATTTTTCGGAGATCTTACCCGGCTAAGCGCGACGTAAAGTTGCCCGTGGGTAAAAGGGTCGGACCGTAAATCTAAACCCACGAAATCTATGGTTTGCCCTTTACTTTTGTGGATCGTTATCGCGTAACAAAGTTGGAGGGGAAACTGCCGCCTGTACATTTCGATGGGACTATTTGGGAAGATCGGAAATTTAAAAGTTATTCTTGGGATGCCAAAAAACTCATCATAGCCTGTTCTTCGGCATGTGATAAGTCGACGAGTAATTGCGACGATAATTACTTTTGTGCCGTTGACTAAGCCGAGATCAAAATTTAAATTTTGCGTCACCATGCAAACCGATCCTACCTTAAGCCTGAGAATGTGTTCTGGAATTCCTTTCCCTTGAGCCTGATGTAATAGGGACTTATCAACATCTATTCCAGCTCCGTCCTCCTCGACTACACTGTCGAAACTATATAAATTTTGAATTTCCCCGTCGAGGCCCTGTAATACTATACCGTTAATTTCTTTGACATTATTATTCAGAGTGCATATTACAGCCCTTTTTGCACATTCATCAGGCTTCTGTAAAATTGCTTTGGTGAAAACAAAGTAGATCAATACGCGAAGCTTAGTCACGTAGGATAGCTGTGGTAGTGCCACGAGTTTTTCCAAATTACGCCCTTCGCCGAGCTCGTGTTTTTCGGTGGAGTCGGAACCTATCTTCATTAAAAATTCTTCATAATATCCTTCGCCCTTTAACCTATGGGCCGTTGTAAGCGTGAACGACTTAACTTTTTTCCAGATATAAGATACGCGAACTGCCGCACGAACGATATCGGCATTTGTCGTAGCGTTTTCTACTACCGGAGGAATTTGCCTGAAATCTCCCGAGAAAATTATTATTTTACCGCCAAACAACTCATCCTTTTGCATCAGGTATCTGAGAGACCGGTCCAACATTTCGATTAGTTTTTATGCGCCATAGCCGCTTCATCGAAAATCAGTATCGCCTCTCGGATGAGTTCAGCTCTCTGTGTCCCGTTAGTTATCGACCAGAAACCGTCATCGCGTATATCTAGGGGTAATCTGAAAAGGCTATGTGCAATCGTACCTCCGGTGAGATTTTGAGCGGCGATGCCGGAACTGGCTACGCATAAGACGACTGACCGCGCGAAAGCTGAAATAATTTTAAGAAGGAGCGTTTTCCCGAACCGCCAGGACCGTCCAAGAAGAGAACTTTTTCATTTTGTTCGCCGCGCATGAGCAACGTAAAGTAATCAAAAACCCCAGGTTGATCAGAAGAAAGCCGCGATTCCTATTCCTCGACAAAAGCATTCTGAACTGAGACGCTGTATTGAAGATATTCGCGACCTAATTCCGCGGAATCATCTTCAACTACGAAAAGACCGGCCTCTAGAAGCGAAGATCCATGTTGGCGCAGACACCTATCTATGTGAATAAGACCTAACTTATACGTTCTTTCCTCATCTTCGTGAAAATGTTCCAAAAAATCCTCGCATAAATTTGCTTTATATTTCTCTCACATTTCCGGCACCGGAGATCCTATCGCCGAGAGCATAACAAAAAATTGCCTCAATCTGTCGGCTTTCATGAAGCGTGCAGCCTCTTCAAGAGCGTCAAAGTATTCTTATTTATCATCCGCTAGTCCCAATTCCCTAGCCGCCTGCTGGAACGTTTTGCAATCAGGCCTCCGAGAGCGTACAAGTCCTCATACCCACGGCATGAATACCTGCATAGCAGCATTCTCAGATAATACTGCTCACCTCTGGTGGGAGCGACCCAAAAGAGTCTCGCGACACAATCACCCCTCTGTCTTCCCGTTATGAAGTGTTTCCCGTCCGAATGCCGAACCGCATTAAGGGAGGATTTTGGACTGCTCGGGTGGATTCTGTACTGCTCGTAAAAATCTAAATAAGTGAGGTCATTCATTTCCGGAGTAGCTGATGTCCTGCGTGATGATCCTCGCTGTAGTCGTATAGTTGAAGTGAAGTGAAAAGTGTGATTTCAGAAAATTGAGCAACAAAGTAGCACGAGTTCCCCCTTTTTTACTTGTTTACCCTTCGGCTCCTGATCTCACACTGAGCTCCGATGTGGAGGCAAGCCTTTATAAAAGTAGGATCGGAGGTGGGGATAATTGGTAGTGGGGGATGCGCAGTGATTGAAACAGTTCATACTGCGCAACGACGAGAGGGGATAGGATGCGCATTACACCGAAGATTCTAGCATTGCGCATTTACGTCAATGCTGACGTCATATCGATTGCGTAACATCCTGACGCAACAGGATGACTCATCGATTGCGTAATATTGCACAATACCTTTCATTTTGTATTTCTACATTTCTACATTTTGGTTTTATAATTTTTCCCCAAGTTACTTCAGACGGGGAATAAAAAAGGTCTCTTGTGTTTTTTCGCTCCGAGGCTTCCTTATATCTGGTATGAAAATCGGTCAGAAGAAATTCGTTTTTTTCGGGCTTCCGGTTGCACAAAGCTTTGGTTTTATAATTTTTCCCCAAGTTACTTCGGACGGGGAATAAAAATGGTCTCTTGTGTTTTTTCTCTCCGAGGCTTCCTTATGGGTTAGAATTTATGTCAGTCAGTGAGTGAGTCAGTGAGTGACCTCTGGGGCTTTATATGTTATAAATTAATTAGTTAACAGTATAACAAGATAATTAAAAACTTAAAAATATGGATTATGTAATACTACAAAAACTCCAAAAATAAAGTGCAGTCAAGAACACTTAACGAATTAGTAAAGGGCCGACAGCAGTTAAAAATATGGATTATGTAATACTACAAAAACTCCAAAAATAAACTGCAGTCAAGAACACTAAACGAATTAAACAAGGGCCAACAGTAGGCAGACGTTTTCGGTTCTAACACTTGTTACTCATTCACGAATGACCTACTGCAAGAGAACAACCTACTGAAAGCAAACGATGTACTGAAAACGAACTACTGAACTAACAACGAACTAGTGCTCTGCAACGCGAACAGGTGTAGTCAGTAGTTCGCTTGACAGAGTAGTTCTTTGTGGCTAGGTCGTTCACGAACAACACACCACTAATTTCCATATTAACTCTGAAATTTGAAAAATCTCTTGTAGCTTGAGCGGATAGATGCAACTTCTTATGACTGTTCTTTAGAATTTGTTTATTGGCATAATAGTGTAGTACAACCTGTATTGTCTTAGGACTTTGGTCTTTGACTAATGTTTTTTCTCTTTTCCTGAATGAAATATATGTAAGAGGAAGAAATATATTCGACTCAAAAATATGAAATGCTTTATTTTAATACATGTTTGAGGTCCCAGAGTCCGCAAAATATTTTCAAGAAAAAAATGTGTGTGCGCATGTGGGGGGGGGGGGTAAAGAAGTCTTTCAGTAAGAAATTTTTTTTAATTTTAATTAAACTTTCCTGAAAAGTGAAAAGTTTGGGGAATGGATAGTTTTCATTTAGTTAGTATGATTTTTAAAAACAGTTTGGTTACAAGCTGATATATGGTGGATAACTGAATTTAAATACCTATGTAATTATGCGATTTAAAAACAGCGTTGTCAAATTTCAAAATGCTATTTCCATTTGTTACATTGTACTAAGTAAAAACCAAAGTAACAGAGTCAGTTACATGTATCATAGTAAATGAAATATAATTACTTAGAATTTATAACATATTGTAACGTAACAAAACCAAGGTCTCCTACGTTACATAAAAAGTTATAATTATAATAAAAAAACGCTAGTTATTCATTGTAATGAAGGTCAGAAGTGTAAACCCTTATTAAATAGAAAACAAATGATATCACATAAAATTACAAGGTAGTAGAGTCACAAATAAATGTTTAAAAATACAAACTATGAAGTGTACAGAGTGAGGGACAAGTACAGTGTTAAATAATATGGAAAATAATATAAACAGTTTAGTCAATGATCGAGAATGATTACATTGGGAGTATATTAATTAATTGACGTTAATTTAATTTATAATAATGAACATGGCATTTATGTTGTAGTTTTGTATGGAGAAGGGGTTAAGTAATTGCTTTAAGAGTTTTAAATAATTGATGTTAATTTAATTTATGGTAACGAACATGTCACCATGGAATTTATGTTAAATTTTAGATAGAGTAAATATTTTATACTCACATTGAATAAATAATGGTTGTGCTGTTAGATTATAATTGTAAACGTAGCCAGGAAGGCAATAATGGGGGATAAAATGCCAAAGGGTTTTATTATAACTATGTTGTGGACATATGAAGGGTTCTATATTAAACTATGTAATAATAATTTTAAAATAAGAATGGGGTGAAAATTGATTCATTGGCCATAAACCAGTGACACATTGTACAGGAAGCCATGTCAGAAAAGTTAGGTAACTAAAAAATGTAAAGACACTAAATGTTATATAATGAATTAGCAGAAAGTGATAATAGTTATTAATAGCAGATAAGTGCCTTAATTACAATAAAATCGTAATATATGTAATAGAAAAATAGGCCCAAAATTAGTATTTTGTAATGAGAAGACAGTACTTGTTAGACTAAGAAGATTAAGAGGAAAAAGGTAGCAAAATGTATATAATTTTATAACAAAGCAGATGTGAAAATCTAATATGATATAATGTGACTTTAGTAAAGGAGTATTTTATTAAGTAAGTGCAAGAACATTTTTTAATTATGGCTCCAGGATTACAAATATTAACCAATAACAGAACAAAGATTGGTTGTCAAGGACGACAAAAAGGCAACAAATTTTGTTTATTCAACACTCGATTGTTATCTATGAAAGAGGATAGTTCAGCTTCATGAACCGAGAATAAAATTAAAGAAAAAATCTAAAGGGATAAATTTGCCGATTAATTAAAGTAATCTGATTAATAATGAAATTACTAAGCAATAAATAAATAAAGAAAACAAAAGACCCAAAGAAATTAAAGTAATCAAGTATGATAAAAGACGAAAAGAAAAATTAAAATTGAATTCTGAACCTCACTTCCTTATGATCAAGTGAAGAAAACTATTACTACACAAAATCCATTGGAACACGTAACCACAAGAACTTTAACATTAGCGAAGATTAAGAATTGGAATTTCTACTCCATCCAGGGAGATAAGAACATATTATATTGCTCAATAATTTTAATATTACAAATTGACACATACAGCAGGTGACTTGCCACCAACAGAACAACATTACATTGAATTATTAATAAATTATATATTGACAAACAAAGTGGATAAGGATAAATAGAAAATTATACAACTACAGATCAATTTATATTACAAATTGGCGCTCAACTTGTAGGGTTTGAGTTAAGTAAAACATCGACTCCCTCGCTATTACTTAACTTGAGCAGGCGACTATTAGAGGCACAGGAATGCATACAAGAGGTGTTTCTAAAAGGATGGCGAAGAACCAAGAAACGGAAGAAGATAGACGGGAAGAAGAAGCAGAGATGGTTACAGACAGTGAAATGGAACAACAGACGGGTGACAATGAGGAAGCCAGAGGAGGTATGGATTTACTAAAACTATGGGAATTACTTAAAGAAGATTCCAAGAAACAGAAGAAAGAATTAAATAAAAAATTTGAAGAAACTAATGAAAATTTTAGGAAACAAAACGAGGTTTTGAGCGAAAATTTAATAAAACAAATGGAGGAAAGATTTGACAAGAATAAAGAAAAAACTAATGAAAACTTTAGGAAACAAAACGAGAACACTAATGAGAGTTTAAGACAAATTAAGGAGGAGAATAAACTGATAAATGAAAAAATAGACAGTATTAAGGAAAGTACTAGTGAAACTTTAAGGCAAACTATAAATGAAAATAATGAACAAATGAAGGCAGATTTTAAACAAATAAATGAGAAAATCGACAGTTCCAATGAAAGTACTAAAGAAGAGTTTAGAGAAATACATGAGAAAATAAATAGTATAAATGAAAGCATAAATGATAGGATAGACAAAATTAACGATAATATGGATGAGAAGATAAAGAATATTAACGAAACAATCAGTCAAAGAGCCGACCAAACAAAAGAGGAACTTCTAGGGTTCCAGGAGAAGGTGACTAACCGAGTAAATAACATTGAAATTAATAACAAAATTAGTATAACGGAGGTACAAGCTGAAACACAAGAAAAATTAGAGTTGTCTTGATTATTCATCTCTTCTTTCACAGCACTAACACTTAACTAAAAATGAACTTTTTCATGTGAAAACTTACTATTTTATTGGACGCGTTTCGGCTTAGTATCCGCCTTCTTCAGCTTTGGTAACAGACTGCCAGCATTTTGTAACGGTTGTGTGGAAGGTGAAGTGGGGGGGGTGGAAGGGGATTGGCGCGGGGATTCAACTTACTGTTTGTTTTCTGTATAATTGTGTCAAAAAGTGTATGTGATTTATATTGTAATTGATCGTTGAGTATGTTGTTTGGTTGTGTTATGTGGTGTTTATATATTTCGTATTGTTCAGTTGTGTTGAGTTTTTGACCTTTGGGTATGTAATGTAAAATTTCAAGATTAGTGTCTATGTTGGTGTAACTGTGGTTTTCTGTGTGTATGTGTGTGGCAAATGCGGAGTGTATATTGTTGTTGGTTAAAGCTTTTAAGTGTTCAGAATAACAGGATGAAAAAGATCTTCCCATCTGGCCTATGTAGAAACTATTGCAGTCATTACAATTTAATTTGTAAACACCTGTTTTGTTATATTTGTCTATGTCTGTGTTTGTATTACTGATGTGTTTTTTGATGGTATTGGTTGTTCTGAATGCTATTTTGTATTTGTGTTTTCTGAATGTATTGGCGATTTTGTGTGTGTATGAGTTGTGGTATGTGAGTGTGATGTATTTATTGTGTTGTGTGTTGATGGTATTTAGTGTTTTGTTGTTTTTGTTTTTGATGCGTTTGTGTAGTATGTTTATTAAATTGGGGTTATAACCGTTTTTTATTGCTATGTATTTTATTGTGTTGAGTTCGTCGGTGTAATCTTGTTTATTTAAGGGTATTTTAGTTAGTCTATGGAGCATATGGTTGAAGGCCGCATGTTTATGTTGTGTTGGGTGGTTTGATGTGTTGTGTATAACCATGTCGGTTGTGGTTGGTTTCCTGTATATTTTGTACGTGTGTGTATTGTTAGTTTTGTTAATTGTTAGGTCTAGAAAATTTATACTATTGTTTTGTTCAGTTTCCAGTGTAAATTTTAATTTGTGGTGTATAGTGTTTATGTATTTGTGGAAGTTTTCAACTTGTCTTGTGTTGCCTTTGAATAAAAGTAATATATCATCTACATATCTGTGCCAGTATATAATTTTGTTGTTGTATTTGTTGTTGTTTATTATGTGGTTCTGTTCAATGTTGTGTATATATATTTCTGCTAGTATTCCTGATATGGGGGATCCCATCGGGAGTCCTTCTGTTTGTGTGTATATTTTGTTATTGTATGTAAAGTAATTTTGTTCAGTTATTATTTTGGTAAGTGTGATGATTTCTTGTATGTGTGTTTCAGGTGTGTTGTTTTGTCTGAGTAGTTGTTCTAGTGTTTGTATGGTTTCTTTGATGGGGACATTAGTGTATAAATTGGTTATATCAAAAGATGCCAGAGTTGAGTTATGTGGGATGTGTATGTGTTCAGTTTTCCTGACTAGGTCAATGTTGTTTTTGATAGATGTGTTGTTGCTGAGTTTAATGTTTTCTCTGATTATTCTGTCTAGTTGTTTTGCGATTTTGTGGGAGGGGGCCTGTGTGTTGTTTATTAATGGTCTGATTGGAATGTTAGGTTTATGTATTTTTGGTAATGCATTTAGTTTAGGGGGGTTAGGTTTTATTTGTTTAAGGTATTTGGCGTTTTCTGGTTTGATTATATGTTTAGTGTTGTTTATAAATTTATTAATCTGTTTATGAAATTTTAGTGTGGGGTCTTTATTTATTTCTGTTATATTATTTTCGTTGAAGAAACTTTCGATTTTAGTGTTTAATTGGTGTTTGTCCATTATGACGCTAATGTTACCTTTGTCGGCTTTTAGGATTGTTGTGTTGTGTTCAAGTAACTTGTGTTTTACACTATTGAGTGTTTTTATTTCATTGTTGTGTATTTTTGGTTTTGTATGTGTGTTTTGAAGTTTTCTTTTTATGTCGTGACGTATCGGGTCTTGGTCGTTGAGGTGCGTGTTTTGTACAGCCGTTTCTGCGTCTATGATGATGTCGCGTATGTGTTTATTGTGATTTTTGATGTTAGTTGTATTGGTATTCAAATTATGTTTCAGTCCTTTGTTTAATAAATCCATTTCATCTTTTGTGAAATTAATGTGTGTTGTATTAACTACGCATGTGTGGAATGTGTGTGCCGGTTCAGGGATTGATTCAATTGTGTGTGTTGTAAGGTTAGTTATTTTTTTGTTGTGTTGATGTTGTATTGTCAATTTGAGTTATTCTATGTTGTCTTGTGTGTGTTGTATTACATTTTCAAGTTCTGTGTGGTGTAATATTTGTGTGAGTTTCATGTGTAAGTTATATGCCTGTCTGTTAAGTGTGTCTTTTTTATGGTATAAATAATTGATTATGTTGTTTAGGTTTATTTGTTCTAATTTCCGTTTGGTTTGTAGTGCTGTATGTGTGTTTTGTTTTATTGTAACTTGTGCGTGTGTTGGTATGATGTTGTGTTTTCGACAAGTTTTATTGAATGCTATGTGTAAGGAAGTTTTTGTTACTTGTTGCTTGGCGTTTCTGTACTTATTGATGAAATACGCTTTATCTGCGGTATTATAGTTGTCTTAATTAGACAAAATTAGACGAAGTACAGATCAACATAGCTGGAAGAATAGAATTGGTTAACAATGAAATGATACAAATTAAAACTCAAGTGGATCATAATAAAGAATGCATTGAAAATATACAAAATCAAGTGTTAATTAATATGAAAGAGTCAATTGAGAATTTACAAAATAGACCAATGTACCTGGCCCACCACATAGCACCTGATCAAAAGGAAAACATGAATTTTAAGAGTTATAGAGGAAACCCCATTGAATTTTTAAATAGGATAGATGAATGGTTTTGTAGAATAAAAGAGACCCAATGGAATATAATTAAGAATGTGTTAGATGACTGTTTTAAAAACATAAACGATAATTGGTGGTCTGCTGTTCGTAACGAAACAAATAATTATGAAGAATTTAAGAAGGTTTTTAGGTCAAAATATTGGTCGGACTCCGTACAAAATATAATTAGAGACAATATCACCAACAGAAGGTTCAACATTAACAAAGAACAGTCCCCAACTACCTAGTTTTGGGGAAAAGTGTGTCTGGCGCGTCATTTGGAGCCACGTATACCAGAGGAGTGTTTGGTGAACAAACTGTCATATCATTTTGAGGAAGAAATAGTTCGTGCTAGATGCAGTGGTCAAGTAAAGACAATAGGAGCTATGGAAACATTGTTAGCAAGCTATGAAATGGAAGACTATTATCAGGGGTCTCGAAGACAAAATGACTATTCGAATAATAGGAGAGAAGATCAAAATAGAGAACAGCGTCAGGGAGTGAATAGGTATAACTATAGTAATTGTAACCGAAATAATAATAATAGCAATCCGATGAATAATAACTACCGCAATAATAATTATCAAAATAATAACCACTTTAATAACCATAATAATAACCGAACAACCAGTACAGAGGAAATAATAGACCATGGTTAAATGGATTCCAAACCAACCATTGGAGAAAAGGGACGGATTTTATGGATACCAAATAAAGCAAATCAAAGAAAAATAATGAGAAACTAATTAAAATATATTAAACTAACTATGAAATGAAATAAACTAATTACGGGGTACAGACAAAGACTAGAAGATACCAGGAATGACAATAATAATTATTTGAACAACCATATTAATCATGATAATAACAATGATAAGAACAATTAAGACTAGTTACTATTTAAGAAGGGTTAGAAATGAGTTAGATGAAGGAAGAATATGCCAATACAATTTATGATAAGGATGAAATTCAGTGTTTAACTGCAGAAGTAAATGGGAGTGAATAAAAAAAATAATAAAATACGGATGCTAAAGAATAATTAATTGACAGCACGGAACTAAGAAGAATTTAAAATAAATGTCGAACAACTTTACCTGTGAATAATATGATAATAAATGGAACTACAGAACACCGAGACAAATAAGTTAAGAAAGAAGTATAAGGATACCTCAGAAATAATAGTGTAATCATCCCCAGAGTATTTTTTTTTTTTTTTTGTACCGAATAGGCTACCTTTTATATGGTACTTATTTGTGATATGTTGTGACTAAATACAACAATCATTTGCCTGAGCAGAGATGAAGTTCCTCTGGTCTCAGAAGATATAGTTAGGGAAAACGGCGGAGTAATGGAAGCCAAGAGTGCCCCTCTGAATCCGTACCGGCTATGATATTAATGAAAAATGTTAGGGAAATATAGTATTTTTAGGGATTATACACCAAGCGAGGGAATTAAATATAAATATGACAATAAGAAATGATGGCGTAATAAGTTAGAAGAAATTAAAAGTTCCAGAGAAAAAAGACAGGTCTACAACTGAGTGAGGTACCAGTAGAGAATTTAATGACAAAATATACAATGAGTATTGACACAGTTTTCTGGTGCACTTAAAAAGTTTAAGGAGTATAAATATGAAATAAATCCCAAAGAACCCATTTAATTACATATGAAAGCAGGAATACTACGAATAAGGAGAAAATGATCCAAGGCATGAAAATTATAAGTTTATTTTACCCAAAATATTCAGATAAAATAAACTTATTTTTGGAGGGGGAGTATATGTAACGTAACAAAACCAAGGTCCCCTACGTTACATAAAAAGTTATAATTATAATAAAAAAACGCTAGTTATTCGTTGTAATGAAGGTCAGAAGTGTAAACCCTTATTAAATAGAAAACAAATGATATCACATAAAATTACAAGGTAGTAGAGTCACAAATAAATGTTTAAAAATACAAACTATGAAGTGTTCAGTGCACAGAGTGAGGGACAAGTACAGTGTTAAATAATATGGAAAATAATATAAACAGTTTAGTCAATGATCGAGAATGATTGCATTGAGAGTATATTAATTAATTGATGTTAATTTAATTTATAATAATGAACATGTCATCATGGCATTTATGTTGTAGTTTTGTATGGAGAAGGGGTTAAGCAATTGCTTTAAGAGTTTTAAATAATTGATGTTAATTTAATTTATGGTAACGAACATGTCACCATGGAATTTATGTTAAATTTTAGATAGAGTAAATATTTTATACTCACATTGGATAAATAATGGTTGTGCTGTTAGATTATAATTGTAAACGTAGCCAGGAAGGCAATAATGGGGGATAAAATGCCAAAGGGTTTTATTATAACTATGTTGTGGACATATGAAGGGTTCTATATTAAACTATGTAATAATAATTTTAAAATAAGAATGGGGTGAAAATTGATTCATTGGCCATAAACCAGTGACACATTGTACAGGAAGCCATGTCAGAAAAGTTAGGTAACTAAAAAATTGTAACAGTACAATTCTGGCCCTACTGTGTTTTGGGGAATAATCAATTTAAATTGTACTTTTATTCAAAGTCATATATAAGAAACTAGTAAAGTTTTATGAAGGTTTGCAACTACGCAATATCGAGTGGACAGAAATTGCGTCAAGGTCGGGAATATACGCGCAGAAACAACATCATTTTGTCATAATAATGTGTCAACAAGCTGCACCCATGTATACGTCATCCAAAAGTATGCAAAAACGTAATAAACGCGCCTGTAAACAGCTAAGGCGTGGGCCTCTACACAAAGAGACTGGTGACGTAGTTACTCCCCACCTCGGAATTGAAGCATTGCAAATCGTTCTCAGTCACGAAATATCAGTAAAGCCGGCCGGCTGCATATCTAAATTTATTAAAACTAAATCTCGGACGTTCGCCTGTACAATGTAAAAGTGAAGTATTTTGTATAAAATGAAGTAAAAGTTCAACGTTATTAACATGTAAAACGGAAACACAAAGTTTGGTAAAATTTAAACATCTATAGTGCGAGTTCAGCGATGGGACGTCTGCAGGACTGATTTCAGCTAAGTGACAAAATGGGGGGTACTAGAAAAGTATAAATAAGGGTAAATACAAAATTTTCAATTACTAAATAACTAATAAAAATGAGCTCAATTTGGGGAAAATTAACAAAAAATTGTACCATAAGGATGAGAGTGTGAGTGAATGCGAGAATATCTAATTACATGTAATTAGAAGTGCTGGGTTGTAAAGTTATTTTAATAATGATATCATAAAATATAATTGAATATATTATTTTGGAGGGCTTGTGAAATGTCTAAGGGGAATTTTAACTTGAATAGTGGAACTGCGTTTCATGGCGCAACGCCTCATGGCGTATAGTAGCGTGCTTGTTTCGCACGGTAGAGTCACATTCATTGGTACGTAATACAACAATAAAAGGTAATGTCATTGGTAAACATTTCAAGCAAGAGTAAATTATTTCAGATAACACATTCCGCTACTTCTAGTTCGCTTAAACGAACTCTGCCCATAAAGGTAAGCAAATCTAATGTTCTTGTATTATAACAAGATGGCGCCTGAACAAAATGTTGATGAAAGTTATTAATATTCTATATTAATGAAAAGGCATTAAAATAATTAATATAACAATGGCTTCTGGAACAGGGACCCGACATAAAATGTGATTTTATGTGGAGTAAGCCTACTGGAAAGAGCGGAACAGTTACCTGAAGTAATATATAATTTGGAGATACGTAAATACAGACGTAAAGATAGGGTTATGTTATAAGATTATGTGCATGCATGTGTTATAAATAAGCAAAATGAATACTAATGACGATAAGAATGTAGAAGTCAGCATAACTGATGAAACATTTACGAGCGAGATGGGCGTTCAATTAACCCCAATTAGCCAGATCGGTGAGTCCAGTGCCACCGAATTAGTCGAATTAAATACAGTTCAATTAACACCCATCTTAACTCGGTACGAAAATAAAACAGATGAGATTAGCACAATGATGCAATTACTGTTAAAAATAGACAAGAAATGTGACAATCTAGATAGTAAATTTGATGAGAAGTTGGATGAACAAAAAAGTGATTCCAACCTGAAATACGATCAGATAAATACCAAATTTGATGAAAAATTCAATGAAATGAAAGATTAAATCAAAAGACAAAATTTTAAGTTCGATAAAAGAATTAATGAAATAGAGATACGTTGTGATAATATTCAGAAACAAACAATAGAAACAGTTAGTGAGAAATTCAATATTAAAATAAATAATGTAGATTACAGAATCGATAAAATTAATGAGATAGTAAATGAGACAGTTCAAAACCAGATAGAGTCACAAAGTAGAGAAATAGAAAAGAAATGTTTAACTACGGTAGAAAATCAGATACAAATTAAGACCAATTGTGAAGTAAACAAACAAATAGAATTGAAAACTAATGTTTTGCAAAATAAATTACAGAAATTTGAATCGAATGTCGTAGACATAGCAAAAAATATTGAAACGATAGATAATACAATATCAGAACATGAAAGAAATACAAAGAGCAGAATAAGTATATTGCAAAGTAAGATCCAAGAGATAGATGACTTAACTATACAAAATAACAATAATATGTATGATAAATGTACTTTAATTGAGAATAATTTAACCAGTGTGAAGAATGAATTACAGGGGGGAATTAATAAAAATTTTACCGGTGTTACCGAAAGGGTGATAATAACTAGAGACCTGTACAATGAAATCGAGTTAGAAACTTTCAGCCATGAAAACAGGGTGGTACATCCCATGCGGTTTATAAATCAAACACGGGAATACAATCGTTTCAGCAGTAGTAGTTGGGAGGTGCAACTAACTAAAATAATAAAATGTTTGAAGGGAAGTTCCGTTATATGGGCGGAGGCGCACCAATTAGAGTGGGACTGTTATGAAACTTTCGAAAGAGCTTTCAAAGGTAAATATTGGACCGAGGACGAACAGGAAGTCCTGAGAAGCCGTATAATGGGTACGGGAAATTTTATAGGACCAAATAATAACAACATAACAATATACGTGACAAAACTGTACAACGAGGCTAAATATCTAGAGCCACCGATACCTTTCAAATCGTTTGTGAGACATGTTAGTAAGCATTTACCGAGAGAAGTCCAAGAAACACTCATGATGAAAGAGATTGAAAATCTGAATGAGTTAGAAAAAATACTAGCTATATTACAGAGCATTCGAGATCGCGAAGGGGGTAGGCGACCCATACAACATAATAACAATAATAATAACCACACAGAGTTTAATCGCCAAAGAAATAATTATCATGGAAATAATAATAATAATGTACATAGGACTGGTTTCCAGCAATCAGGTGAGTGGAGTTGTTCCAGATGCAAACGAGAGAATTACCCACATCGTCAGCAATGTTTTAAGTGCCGTCTACCGAGAGAAGATCAGAGGAGGAGAGAGGAGCCTAAACAGCATGGACAGCAGAATAGAGGAGTACAGAACGATAGAGGAGCGATGACTCATAACCAGGGACCGACAAGAGGACGACAGGTACCCACCACCAGCGACAGCAGACAGCAGCCGGAAAACTAGGACAAACAGTGGTAACCAGGACCCGACCACTGTTCAGGGAAGCACATGAGGTCCAACCAGTAGAGGAAGTCCAAAGCAACGTAATCAAAGCAGACATAGTAACAGACTTGTTAGAAGAAAAAAACAACACCACGTTGGAGGGGAGAGCTGGACTGACGGAAATACAGGTAACAATAGATAATAAGCATTATAGAACACTTATAGACACAGGGAGCGAGATTTCCGTTATCGTTGAAAACATTTTAGGAGAATTAAGAGAAGTAAATAAGAATATTCCAGTCTTACCAGTAGCAGGGTTTACAGTAATAGGAGTCACGGGAGTACGCAGTAAGCGTGTAACGAAACAGATACATTTAAGTTTTTTAATTAATGATACAGATTTTGAGAACACATTTTTGGTAGTTAAGGGGTTGAGTCTAGACATTATGTTGGGTATCGATTTTTTACAGAGGAATAGAGCTGTGATAAATTTTAAGGAGAAGGTGATAGAATTAGATGGGGGTGATCGGTCTGTAAGAGTTAATTTTGAACGGGTATTAGATAAAGTTAAAATAACTGGTGTAAAGTTACTACAAAAGCGAGTAGATGAGAATAATGTAGATACTAGAATAAATTTATGTAGAGAAGGTGAGTACATTGAGAATTTTGATAGTGAAATGAGCAATATTAATGATGCAGTGTGGGAGATAAGGGCGGATGAATTTTGTAGTGGAGGTGAGGTGGTAAGGAGTGGCCAGCGTGTGGCGTTGTGGCAGGTAATAGAGCAGTTTAAGGGAGTGTTTGCCGATGTTCCAGGAAGGGCAAGAGATTATGAATGTATGTTACAGATACGGGAACATACACCTTTCATGCAGCGAAGTTATCCTGTGCCTTACTCCAAAAGACGAGCGATGCAAGAGGAACTGGACAAGATGATGGAAGGAGGAATAATAGAGAGGTCAGTATCACACTACTCGAATCCATTGGTTGTAGTAATCAAAAAAGATGGCAGAGTTAGGTTATGTTTAGATGCGAGGCGAATAAACCAGATTATCATACCAGACCATGAATCACCAGAGTCGATTAACGAAATATTCCAGAAATTTAGTGGGGTGAGATACATGACGTCACTCGACCTTACCGCAGGATATTGGCAGGTACCATTGGCGGAGGTGAGTAGGAAATACACAGCATTCCTGTTTAATGGAAAAAATTATCAGTTCCGACTGTTACCATTTGGATTAAATACCAGTGTAGCTAGCTTCATCAAATGTCTAGACAAAATTTTAAGACCCAAAGACTTAGACTTCCTGACAGTGTACGTAGACGATATTTTGATTGCATCCAGAACTTTTGAGGACCATTTAGATCATTTAGGGTATGTTTTAGCGAAATTAGAAGGAGGAGGACTTACTGTAAATTGGGACAAGTCAAAATTTTTGCAGACGGAAATTAACTTTTTAGGATTTATTATCACACCCGAGGGAATCTCACCGAACCCGGACAAAGTAGAATCTATCATGCGCTTCCCTGAACCGAGGAACATAAAGCAACTTCAAAGTTTTTTAGGGCTGTGTAACTTTTACCGCAAGTTTCAAAAGAACTACGCACACGTAACAGCAAGGTTAAGTGCTGTACTTCAAAAGAACAGACAATGGAAATGGGGAGACGTGGAGCGTGAAGCTTTCAACGAAATTAAAACTAAATTTAGTCACATGATAATGATGAACCATCCGGATTTTAATAAGGTATTTTACTTACAGACGGATGCCAGTAATGTAGCAGTAGGTGCGGAACTTTACCAAGAAGATGACGAGCGGGAACACCTGACCATCGCATTTGCAAGCAGATCATTGTTGATGGCGGAAAAGAACTATACGATCACAGAAAAGGAACTGCTAAGCATTGTGTTCGCCGTCGTCAGAACTTACATCCTAGGAAAGAAGACGATAATACGAACTGATCATAAGGCGTTATCCTTCCTGAACACTTGTAAGCTCGCTCACAGCCGTTTAACCAGGTGGGTGCTTGTTTTACAAGAGTATAATTTCGATTGGGAATACATCAAGGGGACAGAGAACAAGGTACCTGACACTCTTTCCAGGGTAGATTTTTTAGACAACAAAACAGGTAGGGACTTAAAGGAAATTGAAATTTTTCAGATTAGTAGGGAGGATAGGATCTTTGGAGAAGAGTTGAAGGATATCAAAACCATGCAGAGAGCAGATTGTAAGTCAGGTAAAATAATAAACAGCTTAGAGACTGAATTAGATGAATCAGAATATAACCAATTTTTCCAAGTTTACAAAGGGTTGTTGTTTAAGAAAGTAGTAGGGGGTGAGCATGACTGGAGGCTAGTTATACCAGCGGGGTTGGAAGAGAAAATTATTTGGGATTGTCATGTAAGATATGGTCATTTTGGGGCAAAAAAGTGTGTCAATGTGTTGAAAGAATCATGTATTTTCAGGAATATGGAGAGACGAGTGCGAAAGCTGCTGAGAAGTTGTGATTTGTGTCAAAAGTCGAAGGTAGTAAATTATAGGGTTGAAGGTGAGTTGAATTTTATAAGGGTAGAAAGACCATTCGACCTAGTTGCTGTAGATTTGTTTGGACCATTGCCGAAGGGTAGAGGCGGAGTTGTGTATATTTTTGTAATGCTGGACACTTTTTCGAAGTATGTAAAATTGTATAACGTAAAGAGAGCTACCAGCCAGGTATTGAATGAGAAGGTGACAAAAGACTACATGATTCACGTGGGTAAGCCAAAGGTGATTTTGTCAGACCATGGGCCACAGTTCATCAGTGGGAAATGGCACCAGACCCTAGGATGGGAAGGAATCCTCACGAAGCATACGGCTGTGTACCATCCCCAGTCCAACCAGGCTGAGTGTTTAATGAGAGAGATAGGCAGGATCTTTAGAGCCTATTGTCACGCTAGACACAGCGAGTGGCCGTTGTATGTCAGAAAGGTAGAGACTTGGCTGAACAGTACCACCCACGAGTCCACTGGCTATACACCTCATGAATTGATAAAGGGAACACGCCCCCCAAGGATTTTGGAACAGCTGTTTGATTACCCACCTGAGAGCGAGACAACGGATGTGAGCATTAAAATCCGGTTGGCCAATGAGAACTTATTAAGCAAGGGTGAGCTAAGAAAGCGTAAACACGACGCAAGAGGTAAGTGGGTAAAATACGAAATAGGGCAGTTGGTATTGGTAAGGAGGCACAACTTATCGAGCGCTCAAGACAAGGAGATTAAGAAATTCTTCCTGCTTTACGAAGGACCGTATGAGGTAGTAGAAATCAAGATGAAAAATTCATATGTGTTGCAGAACAGGGAGACTAGGGAGATAGTAGGAACATACAATGCTACAAATCTAAAATTGTACTGGTCATCTTAAGAATTTACAATGGGTTTTTATATTAGAGAATGTATGAGTTTTAATTTGATGTTTATTTTTACAGAAGGGACTCTCCCCCATTTTCGGGCGATCACAGACTCACCACCTCTGATCGTGGATTTTGGCATTCTGGAGGCGGACCATGGTTGGCGGTAGCCTCAGCAACGGGGTGAAAGTAACGATGGTCTTACTCCACAAATTGGTGCAAGTAGAAATTTAATTTTGTGTTGAACGGGGAGGGGGACCCCTAGTTTCATGGAAAGGTAAAATAGAGTTTAAAAAAAAAAAAATTTTTAGTGATTGGCAGTCTTTTCCACGGACAGTAGTTTTATTCTATGAATTATGGAATAAAACACCCAAAATTCTTGTAACGTAAATCATTAACTCATTAAGGAGTTATTTTTCTTTATAACATAGAAATATAATTAATGTAATTTAGAAATTTAAGATGATCCATTGTTGTACTTGTTATCTTGTAGTGAGAAGGTATTGTTGAAAAGTGAAAGCTGGAACTTGCAAAAGTGTCTATATTAAAATTTGATTATGTAAAATAAATAAAAAAGCAACCGTTTTATGGAGAAAATAAAAGACAAAATTTAAAATTT
Organism: Magicicada septendecula; assembly: GCA_034769895.1. Taxonomy (NCBI): domain Eukaryota; kingdom Metazoa; phylum Arthropoda; class Insecta; order Hemiptera; family Cicadidae; genus Magicicada; species Magicicada septendecula. The sequence continues at coordinate 166,114,845 of CM068371.1, read as the reverse complement.
TGAAAATTATATCTATATTATTAAAGTGATAAATAAAAATTATATTAAAGTGACAACTTTCAGTGGTTGTAAATGGAAGAAGAACATAGTGATACTATGGTGATGCCTTAAGACTGCTTTATGAACAGTGATAATATGATTATTAATGTATGTAATGTATATTAGTTTTTATAAGGAGGATTTTATATGTATTAGTAAATATGTATAAATTGATGATTTTGGGGCCAGTTACGAAGGTAACTATATACAACACTACAACACTAGGTGTCAAACCATTGCGATTCCCTACATTTCGGGCGATCTCGGCCTTACCAACCCAGATCGTGGTTTTGGATGACAACCAGCTGTGGGCAGAAATTGTAAAACCTGACCATAGTTGGTTGCCTTTGAAATTGGTTCAACATAGAAATTTAATGGGGTTTAAAAAAGGGAATCTAAGATTATTTTTGGACACAGGCTATTTTCACCCAAGTAGGGGTGGTAGACCTTAGGGGCATATATTAAGATAATAAGTAGGGGTACTTACCCTGAAGTTTTTATAACGCTGAAGCAAGGATGGGAGAGAGAGAAAAGAAAAAAGTGCTCACTCCTTCTGCCTCAGTCCTTGTGGAGGCAACTGAACGCAACAGTTCAGGGTGGGAAATAGTGTGTGTGGAGGAGAAAAGGGGATGATTATTATTAACAGCGCTGGATAAATAGAATTTCTGTTAATAATAATAATAATAATAATATTTTATAAAAAAGAAAATGTTTCAGAATTGTAGAAAGAGGGAGATATAGATAATTTTATTTTAGTAAATTTTGATTATGTGTTTAAATATTTTAAAAGTATTATTGCATTAGTATAAAGATTTGTATTTCTTCTTGTTAATGGGAAAGGATTAATTATTATCGATTGGAGTCGAAAAAATTTATAAATGTAAATGGTAGTGAAATAAGAGAATGGAACGTCTGTGTAATAATTCTTGTACTAGGTGTAATAATCCTAGGTGTTAGGAGTTAAAGAAAACCCAGTGCTTCTTAACACAAACCAGCACATAGCTAAGGGGAAACAGATCAGTTAGGAATATGGTATTATACCAGGCCACTATTTTGATATATTTGATTTGTTGTTTCAGTGTCGGGTGATGCTGTGACGGCGATCCTGAGCTGGCCAGCGCGTCATAGCAGGAGCGTTACGTGCCTATTGGCCTTGCGGTGTTAGGATCTCTCCGGAGAAGTCCAGTAAGGTCATGCAGGTACTGCCACCATCATTGGACCAAGGGTGAGTTATTGTATTTGTTTTATATAAACAGTAAGGGGTTTGTGGCGACACATCCTAGCTGATCCCTTTAGGAAGTATGAGTGTGTCAATGAGAGTTTTTATGCTTCATCATAAATCCTCTCATTGAGGGGGTTTTGTAACAGTACAATTCTGGCCCTACTGTGTTTTGGGGAATAATCAATTTAAATTGTATTTTTATTCAAAGTCATATATAAGAAACTAGTAAAGTTTTATGAAGGTTTGCAACTACGCAATATCGAGTGGACAGAAATTGCGTCAAGGTCGGGAATATACGCGCAGAAACAACATCATTTTGTCATAATAATGTGTCAACAAGCTGCACCCATGTATACGTCATCCAAAAGTATGCAAAAACGTAATAAACGCGCCTGTAAACAGCTAAGGCGTGGGCCTCTACACAAAGAGACTGGTGACGTAGTTACTCCCCACCTCGGAATTGAAGCATTGCAAATCGTTCTCAGTCACGAAATATCAGTAAAGCCGGCCGGCTGCATATCTAAATTTATTAAAACTAAATCTCGGACGTTCGCCTGTACAATGTAAAAGTGAAGTATTTTGTATAAAATGAAGTAAAAGTTCAACGTTATTAACATGTAAAACGGAAACACAAAGTTTGGTAAAATTTAAACATCTATAGTGCGAGTTCAGCGATGGGACGTCTGCAGGACTGATTTCAGCTAAGTGACAAAATGGGGGGTACTAGAAAAGTATAAATAAGGGTAAATACAAAATTTTCAATTACTAAATAACTAATAAAATATCGGTATGGAGAACCATACATGACTTCCATATTCTAAGATTTATATTTAAAATCATTTTCGAAATGAAATATTACCATAGAAACTACTTCTTTCTACTTACTGCTTCAGCCTTAACCACAGGACTGTGGTCACTAACGTATACCACCTCACGTTATCGCACTCGATTTTCACTGATGATGGAAGTCGATGGCATTGCCGAAACGTCTGGTTTTGTAGAAAACATTGGACTACGGCCAAATATCTCGGGAATGAATTTTAACAAAAACTACTTCTTTGTTGCCGATAACGTTGTACACATATATATAAAATATATGCATAAAATTAATGGCTTGTATAAGTTAATGATTGATCTCCATTAAGTAGTAATATTATGATGTTCGTAATTAAAACATCAGAGCAGGTTTAGTGTGAATGAGGGTACACTGTGGACAAAAATTTTCAACATTTCCTATTGAGCGTTGCTTAGAGTAAAGCTGCGAATCTACAGTGTATGTTTCACAGAACAAACACGCGAAAAAGAAGGAGCGCTCCGAAGTCACTCATGGACCCTCAGCATCTTGCAGAGGGTTCATTCCCTAAAGACGAAAAGTCTGTCTATGAATCGTTCCTCTGTAAACACGTGCAGTTACATTGCCCAGCGATCCACAGGAAGCAAATTGATGTCCATTTTTTCGGCTTGCACGCGTTATGTTGGTGTGGGTTTCAGCACTTTCCATTTAAAAAGCGTGCAAATGTAAGAAAATAAACATGAGTGAGGCCAGAAATAACGTGAACTGTGTGTGTGTGTGTGTGTGTGTGTGTGTGTGTGTGTGTGTGTGTGTGTGTGTGTGTGTGTGTGTGTGTGTGTGTGTGTGTGTGTGTGTGTGTGTGTGTGTGTGTGTGTGTGTGTGTGTGTGTGTGTGTGTGTGTGTGTGTGTGTGTGTGTGTGTGTGTGTGTGTGTGTGTGTGTGTGTGTGTGTGTGTGTGTGTGTGTGTGTCTTACCTGCCTTTTTATTGCTGTAGGCATAATAATAAAATGGAAACGTAAACATTACATAACTGAGATATGCTTACCTGCCACGAACGATATATTATTTTATACATAGAGGAGTTCAGTGACATTCACACGTACAGAAGAATTATATATATATAAAGATATTAACTCATACATAATTTACACTAGCAAAATACCCGTGCTTCGCTACGGAGTTTCACGTTGTACGTAATTGTACAATTATTGCTCGCTTAATAGTATAGGATTAGATAGATTGTACAAATTCTCAACTCTTAGTTTGTCTATTTACATTCATAGCAACAGCTATTTATTATTTATTTCGAGAAAATCGTTAGAGCCGTTTCCGAGAAAAAAAGGACATACGTTTATTTATTAATTAATTGAACTTCGAAATTTTCTCGACTATAAGAACCTGCAAACAACGAAGTTTTTTTCAATTTAAAACAATGATTAAAAACTCAGGACTAAATGTATTCGGGGTTTCCAGTAAACTGAGATGTCAACCACTTCATTTACCAAGTATGCAATTCCCGCTATAAATTTCAGTATTTGGTTTTTTGCCCCTTAGGAGTGAAAGTTTTTAAAACCGTTTCTTAGTGAGCACCTAAGACCTATGATGAAGCTATGTTCAAAGTTTCATTGATATCCATTCAGTGGTTTCAGAGATATCGTGATCAGTGAGTCAGTCAGTGGTATTTGGCTTATATAGATATCTATATCTAGCCGATTTACCCAGCGTTGCTCGGGTTTATAATTTATTCATAGGCTCATAGGCACCTATTCTTGTTCTAACGTTATATTACTTGTATACTGTATAATCTTCCTTATATTGTTACGTTCGCATTCTCACTGGAGGAATACTCTGTAGCGCACCTGAATAAGAACATGTCATAAACTGTATTCTTATATCTGGAGAAGAATTCTGTTGTGCGTGATGCTCCTGCTCGATTTCTAACTCTGGGAGAGGGCGAACAGCTAAATTAGTTTTCAATAAAATGTCTACAGTACTTGCACGCGCTGCGTATTTAACTGTCGTTTTATAATTCATTGTGTTAATGTTGAAATAAGGCATTTGTTAAATTAGTGTCTCCTAAACTTATTCTAACAATACAATACCTCTATAGATTTCAGCTTATCAATTTTTAAATTCAAACTGAAGCAAGCGCATTTATATTGTCTGAGCTCTATGATCTGAATACATTCGCTATCAAAACTTTGTTTTTTGTACTCGCTTATAACTTACTTCGATCTTAACTTATCCACTTTTAAATTCAAACTGAAACAACTCTGAATTCACACACTATTAAGACGTTTCTTAAGATGCATACACCACCTTTGATATCATAACCTATATCTTTATTTATAAGAACCGTGGACTCTGGCCCCGCCGTCTTTCGCGGGATCCGACCTAAGAAAGACCCAAAGGACCCCCCAGAGGATCGTATCGAAAAAAACACCTGTCCTATGTTGGTTCTCCCGTTGCGTAAAATATTTGTGCCAAGTTTGGTTGAAATCGGTCCAGTGGTTTAGGAGAAGATGTGGAAGACCCCAAAGGACCCCCAAAAGGATCGTATCGAAAAAACACTTGTCCTATGTTGGTTCTCCCGTTGCGTAAAATATTTGTGCCAAGTTTGGTTGAAATAGGTCCAGTGGTTTAGGAGGAGATGTGGAAGACCCCAAAGGACCCCCAAAAGGATCGTATCGAAAAAACACTTGTCCTATGTTGGTTCTCCCGTTGCGTAAAATATTTGTGCCAAGTTTGGTTGAAATAGGTCCAGTGGTTTAGGAGGAGATGTGGAAGACCCCAAAGAACCCCCCGAAGGATCGTATCGAAAAAAACACCTATCTTATGTTGGTTCTCCCGTTGCGTAAAATATTTGTGCCAAGTTTGGTTGAAGTCGGTCCAGTGGTTTAGGAGGAGATGTGGAAGACCCCAAAGAACCCCCAAAGGACCCCATCGAAGAAAACACATATCCTATGTTGGTTCTCCCGCTGCGTAAAATATTTGTCCCAAGTTTGGTTGAAATCGGTCCAGTGGTTTAGGAGGAGATGTGAAAGACCCCAAAGAACCCCCCAAAGGACCCCATCGAAAAAACACCTATCCTATGTTGGTTCTCCCGTCGCGTAAAATATTTGTGCCAAGTTTGGTTGAAATCGGTCCAGTGGTTTAGGAGGAGATGTGGAACATACATACATAGACACAATGGGGGGGGTTGCCCCTTAGGAGTGAAAGTTTTTAAAACCGTTTCTTAGTGAGCACCTAAGACCTATGATGAAGCTATGTTCAAAGTTTCATTGATATCCATTCAGTAGTTTTTGCTCTACGTTGATTCTATGTCAGTCAGTCAGGCAAACTTTCCCCCCCTTTTTCCCCCTTTAAAGGTCGAATTTCCAAAAAGCCCTTCTTAGCGGATACCTACATCACATAAGGAACCTACATGCCAAATTTCAAGTTTCTAGGTGTTATAGTTTCTGAGATTTCGTGATGAGTCAGTGAGTGAGTCAGTGGTATTTCTCTTTTATATATATAGATTGATGTTAATTTAATTTATAATAATGAACATGTCATCATGGCATTTATGTTGTAGTTTTGTATGGAGAAGGGGTTAAGCAATTGCTTTAAGAGTTTTAAATAATTGATGTTAATTTAATTTATGGTAACGAACATGTCACCATGGAATTTATGTTAAATTTTAGATAGAGTAAATATTTTATACTCACACTGAATAAATAATGGTTGTGCTGTTAGATTATAATTGTAAACTTGACCAGGAAGGCAATAATGGGGGATAAAATGCCAAAGGGTTTTATTATAACTATGTTGTGGACATATGAAGGGTTCTATATTAAACTATTTAATAATTATTTTAAAACTAGGTGTCCCCGAGCGCGGACAAAAAGGGGCGAAGTTCTAGACAAATGTGAAATTTTCCATTAAATATAGAAATGAATGTTTTCATATCTTAAAAAAATATTTGGGAAATGTGTTCAATAATAAGAATACAAATTGATGCAAATGATCAGTTATCCACTATATTTTATAACAAAGTATTTACATATAGCATGTAACAAATAAAAGTAAGACATTTGAACATAGTATACAATAATAACAATAACTTCTGAATATAATATACAATAATAATATATTAATATAATAATTACAATATGCAGTAAATGCAAGTAGCATCTTGTTAAGATGACATATATTTTTTATAAGTAGCATCTATTTTGTATTACATATATTCCACAGTCTCTGTAATTCATTTCGACGTGCATTCATCGAATGACTACTGTTAATTTTTTTCAAACGATCGAAGTTAAATGATGGTTTCAACAGCAATCCATTCAAAGTTTTTACTCTCGATAATGCGACATAAGTTAGACCAACTTGGAACTCGTTATCACCAATGTCGACAATTGCTTTATCCAGAGTTATTCCTTGAGATCTGTGAATACTGATCGCATAACAGGAAACTGCTTACGTGTACAACTGATTCCACGCCGTTTAAACGTAGACGTAATAGCCACAATAGGGACTGAGCTTCCATAAATAGTTGGACCAGTATATTTTTCAAATTGAACGAGAATGCATAATGGCATACGTTCACTATAAGCCTCGTATCCAATAGAAGGATCATAAATTATATCAGTAATTGTGCCAACTGATCCATTCGCGACACCCTTGGCCACCCAAAGATTTCGTCTTAAAATAATTCTGGCTCCTTTACATAGACGTAATTCAGCAGACAATCCTTGAGCTTCATCAGAAGATGCAGCAAGGGCTTCTGAGCAGTTATGTATAGCTTTAATCAAGGCGATCGGTTGTTCATTTTTTTGTAATTTTTCATAATTAAATTTATCAATATCAGTATTTTTTGCCATTATGCACACTGCATTTTCAAAAGACATCCCCAATATTATTGACAAAAAATCGAGAAGATAACAGTTGATGATCAAGCTCAGTAATACTTCCATTCGAAATCCTATTAAGAGTTTCTCAGAAAGATCGTTGTTCATCTCCCATTTTCTCATTATTTGTGTTAAAAAAATACCTTTTTGAACTGTAAATATAATAAACTTGACTGAATAGTTTTAGCGTTTTTTCCAATAGTGTAAAGGCTATAATCACATACTGGAGGAAGTTGTGACCAATCGCCCACTAATTAAATGCAAAGACCTCCGAATGGCAGGTTGGCTAATTGTGGTTTAGCGTCTCTGAGTCTTTGATCAACTTTGAAAAATAAGTTCAACCCAAGCATACTGGCTTCACCTATAATAACAAATTTAATGTCTTTGAATTCATCTTCAAAAGAAATTTTAGTATCACTGTTTAATTGTGGTAGAGCGTATTCGAGAAACGCTCTCGAAGGAGGTATTCTAAGAGCTGAATGGAGGGTCTGTCCGTTAATATTATTCGCTGTAACACCTGTCGGAGCCATCAAAAGAGTAGCATTGCATTGGAAATGAGAGTTTATTCGATGAACCATCTCGTTGATGATACAACTCTTTCCTGTTCCAGCCTTACCTTGGACTATTGCAAGCTTATGTAAACAATTATCGTAATCCATTAGCTGTTGATCCAAAAAAGACAAAATGGCATTTTGTTGTTCATTGAAGTTGATATTCAAAGGTTCAAAGAATTGTCGTTGATTTACAATCGTTTCTCTACTTTTCTCAATGAAATCAGTGTTATCTTTTATAGCTGGATAACTATGATAAGCTTTGTTCCAGTCATGAAGTATATCGATGTCACGGTTACCAAGAGTAACATAGGCTAGTAGGTCATTAGGCATAACTGCAGCAATTGCCATCCAGTCTCTCTCATTAAATATAATTTCATTATCATTATTTTCAAATTCATCTTCGTCTTCCACTGGCTTGAAAGACATATTAATCTGCTGAGGTTCCACAATGTTACTTCGTTGATATGCACTTTTCCAAGTTTCATCCTTATTTTTCAAATTTTGTTCAAATGCCAGGGTTTGTGTAACATTAGCTGTTGTTTACACAATAATTCGAATTGTCTTGTTGGTACATCCTCTTCATTCATTTTTTAAATATTATATATATATATATATATATATATATATATACACAAACTTTCACAAGTGAACACTTACTTTTGGTTTTTTGTCCCAAACGTTTTGACGTGGTGTCCGTCTTCCTCAGTGGGATTTGAAATACAGAATGTCTGTACAAAGTAACCGTTATTTGTTGGTACATCCATAATGGTTACTTTGTACAGACACTCTGTATTTCAAATCCCACTGAGGAAGACGGACACCACGTCGAAACGTTTGGGACAAAAAACCAAAAGTAAGTGTTCACTTGTGAAAGTTTGTATATATATATATATATATATATATATATATAATAATTCGAAGCTTGATTGATTCAAGTTTTTATCAACATTAGGATAGACTTGTACTATTTTATGTTTTCTGCAAATAACCAGTCTATTTCTACTTCCTTTAGAATATCTTTTAGCAAATTCTAACAAAGTCATATCTTCCATAGTGGTCTCTGATTGTAGAATTCAATAAATGATAAGGCAGTACCATCGTCTTCAGTTTCCGGAATAGCAACATAATTTTCAAGTTTAATCACAAGTGTCTGAAAGCTCCTCGTGCAATGGAATAATGGAATACTCATAATTATATGACAGATTTCACAAGCTCCAATGTCTCTTTCGGCAATTATTTCCATCATTAAACTGGTGTACACCTGGCGAGCCTGATCATCAGAATTTCGCGATTTAACGATTTCTTCAAACATTTCTAACAAATCTTTAGAAGTAGGTTCTGATTTTGAGGCGTACTTCGATATGTATTCAATTACAGCATATAATGACGTAATAATCTGGAAATCGGTATTAGCTCTCCATGTTTGAGCAATAAAAGAGTTGAATAGATTGAGTTTCTCGTCATTTCTCACAGGAGTGTACACCCAATTTCCTTTACTATCTTTCAGTAAAGTCGATACTTCTTGAATTGCTTTAGGGAATTTAAAGCGACAGATAAATTCGCGACCATTCGGTTTCAGACAGTAACCTTTTGAGCACTGTGTATGTTGTTGGAATCGATTCAATAATTCAGAAATAGATCGGTCATCGTCAATTACAACATCACTTGATCTAATACGTGAAGGATGTATTGTTGCTGGTGGAATGGATGGCAATGGGTTGAACGCACTTACTAACTTATCGTAGTACGTTGTTTGCTTCAAGCAACAGTTGCTGAGAAGCAGCATCAAAAGTTCTAGGATCCGGAGCACCAGATATCCAAATAAGACCGTGTAAATAGCATGAACCACGATGCTGAAATTCGAACCGAAACCAATAATCGAGAACTTTGTATCGTTTGCATACCACTTTTTCAATGAAAGTAACAGCTCGAAACGTGAAGTAATTTTCAACAATTAACGGATTTTCATTTATGAGTTTTTGTCGTTGTTGTACAATTTGAGATTCATTCAATAATTCCTCTTCTTCGAAATTACAGCCTAGAAGACGTGCTAAGTCAGGCCACCAAAGGTCAGCAGCACTCAATGTTAAGAAAGCTGTCGGTAGTATATCGAGCTGGCTTATCATCGACTCTAATTCACCTCTCCTTTGGAACCAATAAGAATTAGAACCACGTATTTTAGAGCACCAATAATATAAACCTTTTACTATTTTTGGATTGTGTGACATTGCATCACGTAATTGTTGAATATTACCATGAAAATCAGATTTTTAGCAAATATTCCTCCTCGTTTGACTGCATCGTGTCGTTGAACAGTATTTAGTGCAAAAAGTCAGAACCGTGGATCTTGAGCAAAACGGCGATCTTTGTATTCCATTAAAAATTGGAAATATTCTAATGGTGTCATTTTCATGTTATTAGGACGAGTATTATCATTCAATTCCGCAGAACCATAAGGAAATAATGCTGGAAAAGCCATAGTTATATATCCTTCACATGTAAATTCGTTGATAATGTTAGTACCTTTTGGCCAAGGTATGACATTATTTACATCAGATCGGATGCGGTGAACTTCTTGTAATTTAATATCATTGGGTATGACACTTTCATAAACATCATTACTTTCCTTTGAGTTATCATCCAACTCTGGTATTTCTACCGTTGGTATTTGATCTAAAATACTACCCTCTATGGGAAGCTGAGAAATACGATCGACATCAATTGATATATCTGCATAGTAAGGATTGTTGGTTTTCAAAAAAGTTAGAGCAGTAATTATTTTATTTCGCCAAACATGGAAATCACGATGTTCATTCAAACCCTCTCGCCTCACAAAGATTGTACTCAATGTAGATGGTATTCGAGGTAAACAACGAATTTCATCAATATTCTGTCCAACATTGATTATATTTCCTTTATACACAAACTGACCGGGCAAACCACGTGATTTGATCCAGTATACACGTATTACTGGTTGCACTTTAGCTATAAGTAACTGCTCAACGTAAGTAAGTCCTTGAAGTTCAATCGGTACCATTCTTGGATCCATCTTATTTACTGCCGTAAATTTATGAGGATGTTTTTTACATTGTTTACACGCATCAAAATTTTTACTTTGAATTACAGTCCTACCACAGTTGTTACATTCAAAACAATTTAAATTCTGTAACTCTTGTTCAAACTGAATTTGTAGATTGCGAAACTGAGAGTTATCTGCAGTAACCTGATCAACATTAGACAACACATGACTGTTTTGATTTCGTGAACCACTATATTGTTGTTGACGATAAGTCTGACGACTATGAATACTTCCACCTCGGCATCTTTTAGGCATGATTAATTATTTCAAGATATTCTGGGTTACACGAAAGCGAAAAGCAAAACGCACTCAAAGAAATAATTACATCATTGTTGCAGTCGATACACCACGTCTCAATGTGTAATCATGTGACTGCGTTCGGGTACACTCGTTCACTGTCGGACCGATTCGGCGCCGTTGATGTAAGTTTCAAACGGTTTTAATTTAGCGGAATTAAACGATTATTATTTAACTTTGGCTCGACCAATGTTTCCTAAAATTAAAATGTGTACACCGGAATATGTACAGAATGTACATATAAAGTTTGGTGGAGATTGGATAAGTAGTTTCGGTCTTAATACAACCGAAGAATGCACAACTCACTTGGCTTGGCCATCATTACCTTCTTCTTCCTGTAAATGAATAGGGTCTACACTTAGTTACAGAATTCGAATTTTAGATATTAAATGTTAATTATATTATTATTTTTTCTTAATCTCAGGGTTCGAAGGGTTCTTGTGACTATTAGGAAGGTCAGAAAATGCAAAATAAAATTACAAGGTATTACAATTTAATTATAAAATCTAATTAATTAATATATTAAACGTAAGTAGAATTTTACCGTCTGTTGACAAAGTTTACTTGTAATGGCAGCTAAACTTGTGATGGTTGACCAACTAGTATGCGGATGTATAAATCATTGCCAGCCTCCAGTTTCGAAAATAAAAGTTTGGTGTTTTGATTCCTGGATGGAGTAGAAATTCCAATTCTTAATCTTCGCTAATGTTAAAGTTCTTGTGGTTTCGTGTTCCAATGGATTTTGTGTAGTAATAGTTTTCTTCACTTGATCATAAGGAAGTGAGGTTCAGAATTCAATTTTAATTTTTCTTTTCGTCTTTTATCATACTTGATTACTTTAATTTCTTTGGGTCTTTTGTTTTCTTTATTTATTTATTGCTTAGTAATTTCATTATTAATCAGATTACTTTAATTAATCGGGAAATTTATCCCTTTAGATTTTTTCTTTAATTTTATTCTCGGTTCATGAAGCTGAACTGTCCTCTTTCATAGATAACAATCGAGTGTTGAATAAACAAAATTTGTTGCCTTTTTGTCGTCCTTGACAACCAATCTTTGTTCTGTTATTGGTTAATATTTATAATCCTGGAGCCATAATTAAAAAATGTTCTTGCACTTACTTAATAAAATACTCCTTTACTAAAGTCACATTATATCATATTAGATTTTCACATCTTTGTTATAAAATTATATACATTTTGCTACCTTTTCCTCTTAATCTTCTTAGTCTAACAAGTACTGTCTTCTCATTACAAAATACTAATTTTGGGCATTCGTGGAAACAAGAAGAAATCGGACGGACGAGGTCAGGTGAGTAAGGGGCGTGGGGCAAGGGAGTCATGTTGTTTTTTGCTAAAAACTGGTGCACTGAAATGGACCCGAGGCACAAATTTTGCAGTGACCCTTCTCATCCCCAAATCTTCTGACAAAATTCGCTGAACCGAGCTCCAAGTTATTCCAGATAACTTACTAGTCTCTTCAATGGTCCGTCGTCGGTCTTCAAGCACGATTGCATGAACTTTTTCAACATTTTCATCAATTCTGGAAGTTGACGGACATCCAGAACGAGGTTTGTCATCAATTGACATTTCATCTTCTTTGAAACGAGAAAACCATTGGTACACTTGAGTTTTTCCCATAGCACTATCCTTGTAAGCTGTTTTCAACATCACAACAGTTTCTGCGGCGTTTTTCCCAAGCAGGAAGCAAAATTTCACAGCAGCGCACTGTTCACTTAAATCCGCCATGACAAAAAACGAGGACCAACCGAAACTGCTTTTACAAAGCGAATTACTGTGACCGGACACAACCTTCCCAGGCGACAACAATGACGGCACTGAACTCGGAACGAGTTGCGCTACGCTCGCCTAGCGGGAGAAATGCGTACTATGTAAGCTCCGCCAATCGCAGCTCTATTCCGGTTATTTTTGGGTACCCCCTCGTATTACTAGGTAGGATAATTTTTGAATTATTATAAAAATTATAAAAACCATTATTACTGTACATTTTTTTAGTAAAGTAACTGTAAAGCAGACATACAATCAACACTAAAAATTCCAAGCAACCGCTGTGGTTTTTTAATAAAAATTTATAACTATAATGCCTGAATGACAAATAATTTAGTCACAACTTTTAAGTTGATGTAAAATTAGAACTTATAAAACAATAATAACACCACTTGTCACCTCACCAATGGATCTGGAATGTGAACTGTGACAACTTGGGAGGAAAACATAGTGCAAAGGCAAGAGAGAAAATTCTAAGGAAAACTTGTGGAGAATGGAGTGTGGAGAAGTAATGAGCAGCAGTAGCTCTATGGGGAACCTGGAATATCAAGTGAGATAAAAATTGCAATAATAAGGCGGGCTGGTCGTCTACAAAGAATGACAGAAGAAAGAATTCTTAAAAAAGTATTCCAGGATAGACAGGCTGAAGGGATGACTGGACAGTTTCGAGGAGGACCTCAGAAGACTTGATGCCTCTAGGTGAAGACAAGTGCAGAGGACATAAGGGAATGAGGGAGGGATGCTGTGAAAGAAACCCAGGCCCTCCACAGTGGCTGTAGTACTGAGGATAGATTTTACATTTATGTAGCCTGTTTCAGTAGATATGTGTAGACTTTCAGCTAATACTTTTCACAAGTAGTGTACATAACTGATAACAGTACAGTCTTTTTGCAAACGTAGCTTGCAAACGTTTTGAAGGCATCCAAAATTTGAAAGGAGTGTTAAGAGAGATTATTTTTTCAAAATTAGTAAAGATAACAAAATTCAAGTATTTTGAATAAAATTCCTCAATAATTTGATGACCCACAAGACTTTTACAATTTTCTTAAAAGTGTTGACTACAATATTTGGCTGATGACAATATAAAGCTGAAAATTTTTCAGAGTAAATGCTACATCATATTTGGGTTAAAATTCCTTTTAGTCTGTTACCCATCTGGATTTCTACTGAGACTTCCAAAACTTAACACTGTATTCAGTTTGAGGTTAAATTTCCCTTTAATTTGATACCCCACATTGATTTTTGCGGCTTTATCAAAATTTTAACCTACTTTTTAAGCCTTGGCATCCAAAGATTTCTAAATTTTCAAAATGAACACTACATTCAGATTTTGGTTAAAATTTTCTGTAATGTGTAACCTCTATGGGTTCTTGTGATTTTTCAAAATTTTGCTCCCCGCCCTCCCATGCTTTTGCCTCTTGCACTCCTATTATTTTGATGGATCAGTCTTAAAAACAATAAGGCTCTGTGGGATAAAAGATAGTCATGCCAAGTGAAAGGAGTCAGGATGTGATTCCTGTATGCACAATGAGCATGCATGAGAAGAGTTCATGAATTGCTCCAGTCTGTCTCTACACCAGAGGGCTGCAGGGTGGCCACAAGCCTGAAAAACCTGGAAATTGCATGGAAAAATAACCTGGAATTTTTGTAGTAATTTAAATTATTTCTCTTCATTTATATTTGTGACAGCCATGATAGCCCGCAAATACATTTCCACGCTTCATTTGTGTCTTTACTCTGACATGAATTACGCTTTGTGCTTGAAACTCGTCCCACAGCTCAAGTCGATTGCGTTTCGAACCTGAGTCGGCCGCCTCGGCCAAGATCGTCTACAACTATATCAGACCTTAATGCAACTATTGATAATAGTCAATATCGGTTGGTTGTCAAAAGTAAACACGTGCTACTTATGTGTGCTAAAGGTTATAGTGGTTGTAGAAAATTTAAGTTTAAAATGAGGTCAATGTTTTTTTGAAAGCTGAATGTTAATCTGAAATTTGTAAAAGACTTACAAGAAAATTTTAAGTCTGAGTTTGGTGAAGATGATCCTTGTTTTATGTTTATTGGTACATGTGGTTTGTATGTATTAAACAATACCTTCAAAGGGAGAGCAAAGGCGACAAAGTGGAAAATTGTTGAGTTTCTCCGAAGTTTGTATAACTTTTTTAAAGCCCGTAGGAGTGATTATATAAGGATTATAAACTGAGCTCATGCCTTTCAAGTTTTGTGTTATTAGATGGCTCTTAAATAGGAAGTGTGCCGATTGAGCACTGCTAATGGTGCCACATTTGATAGAGTTCAAGTTGTGCCTTGAAAAAGATCCTGGTCAAAAAAAAGTTCCAGATACTCATAGTTACAAGATTATTTCTAGTTCTCTAGAAGATAAACTTTTGACTTTGAAATTGAGCTTCTTCAGTTACATTGCTAACCAGATAGAGCCATTCTTAACTAAGTATCAAAGTGATGAACGATTATGTCCCTTTCCGTTTATGTATCTTTTACCTCTTATATCAGACTTGTTGAATATGTTCGTTAAAAAGGAACTCTTACAGGTGTCTTGTCCTGCTAAAATTAACCTAAAGGAGCCAAAGAAGTTTTAGTTTAGCTTTAATGTAAGGGTAGAACTTAAAAAACTCTCTAATGTAAAAGATTCTGAAATCTTAGAGTTCAAAACTGAATGCATTTTGATGTTGAAGGAATTAAGCTAATTAAGCTACAGACAAAGTCACCCCTTGCTAATGAGTTATGTAGAGCCTTCGTCAGCTTTGAGACAGACTGCCAGTAATTTGTAACGGTTTTTAAGGTATAGTGGGGGTGGTGTGTGGAGGAAGGGGATTGGCGCGGGGATCCAAATTATTGTAAGTTTTTGTATAATTATGTCAAAAAGTGTGTGTGATTTATACTGTAATTGGTCGTTAAGTATGTTGTTTGGTTGTGTTGTGTGGTGTTTGTATACAGGGGCGGATTTACGCACAGGCAGACTAGGCACTTGCCTGGGGCGGCAAATTTTGGGGAGCGGCAAAATTTGAGTTAAGAAATGATATTACTCAGAGTTACTTGGATACCTGGTCTATCTGAACTTAGATATTGCTCTGAGAATGTTTGTGAGTACGGCTGTCTTCAATTGTTCAGCGGAAAGAGCCTTTTCATGGCTTAGAAGAGTAAAAACATATCTCCGCACAAACATGGGAGAGGATCGCTTAAACTCGCTGGCGGTACTGTCAATCGAAGCGGTGGTGACATGTTAACGTCAATGGATTTTTCTGAAGTTATTGATGTCTTTGACCAAACAAAATCTCGAAGAAAACTGTAAATACTTTTTGTTATAACTAGATTTTTCCAAGTAATATGTTTTCATAGTTGTCTTGATTATTTATCTCTTCTTTCACAGCACTAACACTTATCTAAAAATGAACTTACTGTTTTTCGTTGAACGCGTTTCGGCGTACGTATTCGCCTTCTTCAGCTTTGATACAGACTGCCATCATTTAGTAACGGTTGTTGTGTGGAAGGTGTAGTGGGGGTGGTGTGTGGACGAAGGGGATTGGCGCGGGGATTCAACTTAATGTTTGTTTTTTGTATAATTGTTAAAAAAAAAGTGTATGTGATTTATATTGTAATTGATCATTAAGTATGTTGTTTGGTTGTGTTGTGTGGTGTTTATATATTTCGTATTGTTCAGTTGTGTTGAGTTTTCGACCTTTGGGTAAGTAATGTAAAATTTCAAGATTAGTGTCTATGTTGGTGTAACTGTGGTTTTCTGTGTGTATGTGTGTGGCAAATGCGGAGTGTATATTGTTGTTGGTTAAAGCTTTTAAGTGTTCAGAATAACGGGATGAAAAAGATCTTCCCGTCTGGCCTATGTAGAAACTATTGCAGTCATTACAATTTAATTTGTAAACACCTGTTTTGTTATATTTGTCTATGTCTGTGTTTGTATTATTGATGTGTTTTTTGATGGTATTGGTTGTTCTGTATGCTATTTTGTATTTGCGTTTTCTGAATGTGTTGGCGATTTTGTGTGTGTAGGAGTTGTGGTATGTGAGTGTGATGTATTTATTACATGATGTATATATTACTTTTATTCAAAGGCAACACAAGACAAGTTGACAACTTCCACAAATACATAAACACTATCCACCACAAATTAAAATTTACACTGGAAATTGAACAAAACAATAGTATAAATTTTCTAGACCTAACAATTAACAAAACTAACAATACACACATGTACAAAATATACAGGAAACCAACCACAACTGACATGGTTATACACAACACATCAAACCACCCAACACAACATAAACATGCGGCCTTCAACCATATGCTCCATAGACTAACTAAAATACCCTTAAATAAACAAGATTACACCGACGAACTCAACACAATAAAATACATAGCAATCAAAAACGGTTACAACCCTAATTTAATAAACACACTACACAAACACATCAAAAACAAAAACAAGAAAACACAAAATACCATCAACACACAACACAATAAATACATCACACTCGCATACCACAACTCCTACACACACAAAATCGCCAACACATTCAGAAAACACAAATACAAAATAGCATACAGAACAACCAATACCATCAAAAAACACATCAATAATACAAACACAGACATAGACAAATATAACAAAACAGGTGTTTACAAATTAAATTGTAATGACTGCAATAGTTTCTACATAGGCCAGACGGGAAGATCTTTTTCATCCCGTTATTCTGAACACTTAAAAGCTTTAACCAACAACAATATACACTCCGCATTTGCCACACACATACACACAGAAAACCACAGTTACACCAACATAGACACTAATCTTGAAATTTTACATTACTTACCCAAAGGTCGAAAACTCAACACAACTGAACAATACGAAATATATAAACACCACACAACACAACCAAACAACATACTTAACGATCAATTACAATATAAATCACATACACTTTTTGACACAATTATACAAAAAACAAACATTAAGTTGAATCCCCGCGCCAATCTCCTTCCTCCACACACCACCCCCACTACACCTTCCACACAACAACCGTTACTAAATGATGGCAGTCTGTATCGAAGCTGAAGAAGGCGAATACGTACGCCGAAACGCGTTCAACGAAAAAGAGTAAGTTTCACAAGAAAAAGTTCATTTTTAGATAAGATATGTTTTCAGTTTCATTATTTTCATATCAAACATTATTCAGTATTAGTTGCATTATTATTATTTCTGTGCTGTAGTCTTTGTATATGATAAAATTAGTTGAGTTGCATATATAACTGTACCAGTATTCCAGTATTTTACGTTTGTCATTTAATAAATAATGTTTGTACCCATATTTTATGTGATTTTATTTACGTTTCCCTTAATTTCTAACTAAAATTAATTATTTTCTTCTGACAAGTAAATATTTATGTTATCAATGTTTATTTATTTTTACATGAAATATAATTCACCTGACAGTCAAAGGAAATGAGGCAGACAATCAAACTGGGGGGAAAGAGGATGTGAAATCGAAGAGGGGAAGGGAGGGGGAATGAGGGAAAGAGGGGGCGGCATTATCTGCCATGCCTGGGGGCGGCAGTACAGCAAATTCGCACATGTTTGTATATTTCATATTGTTCTGCTGTGTTGAAATAAATGTATGAAATATACAAACACCACACAACACAACCAAACAACATACTTAACGACCAATTACAGTATAAATCACACACACTTTTTGACACAATTATACAAAAAACTAACAATAATTTGGATCCCCGCGCCAATCCCCTTCCTCCACACACCACCCCCACTATACCTTAAAAACCGTTACAAATTACTGGCAGTCTGTCTCAAAGCTGACGAAGGCGAACACCATGCCGAAACGCGTACAAGAAGTAAAGACAAGTAAGTTTCACAAGTGAAAGTTTCAATATTCTATAAAGTTCAGTGCTGTGAAAAAAGATGATGAACAATCAAAACAACTATGTACAGCCATATCATTCTGTGATCCCTCGTTTATTAATGGTCATAAGGAGACTGCTTTTAAATGATTAAATAAGACTTCAGAAATTTTTCAAGAGAATACAATATTGCAAGGTAATACTTGTGATAAAATTCTCAAAGAATTTAAAGTTCTTTGTCTGACTGAATCTGCCCAGTCCAGCATGAAGTACTATGATTGTAAAAGTAAACGCCTTGACCACTTTTGGAGAGAACTGCTCACTACAAGTAATTCCAGTGATGATCTTCTGAATTTTATTTAAAAAGTATTAATTTTTAGTCATGGTAATGCCAGTGTCAAGCATGGGTTTTCTGTCAACAAAGAAATGATAGCGGATAACCTCCTAAATAAAACGTTAGTGAGTCAAAGACTAATTTATGACAGCATTAAATGTGCTGGTGGCTTCTCCAAAATTGAAATAACAAAGCAAATGATCTTTAAATGCCGCAAGGCCAGAAGTGCCCAAGAAGAGCTCCTGAAGATGGAAAGAGAGCGTTGTGCTGAAAAAATTGAAGCAGAGAAAAACAGAAAGAGAATTCTGAAAGACATAGCTGACCTGAAGGAGAAGAAAATGAAAGTAATTGCTGAAACAGAAAAAAGAAGGGAGAAATTGATGAAGAAATTCAAGTACTTACAGGGTTAGTACAGAAAGGGCAAAAAATGTAGTTCAGATGGAAATGCCGCAGAAGAAATGATCGTTAAGTGCTACAACAGCTATAAAAAATTAATATGCTGCTATGGTTAGGTTTTTATTTTTATAGATTTTTTTATAGAAAACCTTCCTTTATGCAGTACAACACTGATCTTAATGTGTGACAAATATTTACAGTTAAATGGCTTTTAGAATCCAAAGTTCTAATTTTATTTTTATTGATATTGTTTTTAACAGGGATTTTGTTTTTATGCTTTTGACCTGTTGAAAATAATAAAAAGAAATGTATGTTCTTTATTAGATTGTTGAATGTAATAGTGCAGTTGAAATAAAGCAAATAAAATGTTCCTACTTTAAACTTCTTGTTTTTATTTTACCTTATCGTTTGTAAGTGATTTTATATGATTTTTTATAGTATCGAAGAGATTTACATGTTTTTTATGTCATCTTTGTCACTAAACCCTTAAAGTCTCTTGTCTTTGAGAGAGAATATCCCTAACCAGTGTTTTTTTGTCATTATATTATGTCTGTAAAGGCTTGCCAAGTTCCACCTGGAAAACTGTAAACTTGGGTGTGGAAAACATGGAAAAGACATGGAATTTTGACCACAGGTTTTTGTGGCCACCCTGGACTGGGTTCTTTAAGGATTCGCCCACAGGAGTGGCAGATGCTGTAGTACCAATCCCATCTTAGGCAAGCCGCCTCATTAAGGAGATGCCGGATTTGCTTCATGCAGGATTCATGGATGATCAGGATGGTGGTGGCAATGCAGATGCCTATGGAGGATCACCCAAGGACATCTGATGTGCACTGGGGGCAGAGTGTTGTCCATACTGTTCAGTTGATGTATGTGTGGGAAGGATGATTCTCTGGCCTTTGCGAACAATTTTGGTGTCAGGGATCAGACAAAAACCTCCAGGAAAGGAACTTGGAGGCCCTGATGGAGAACATCATTTCTGATATACCATGGGGTCCCCAAGAGGAACCAGAATGTGAGTTGTGAAATGCTAACAGTGTACGCCTGTTGGTGGCCGACAGGAAAGACCACCAAACAGGCGCTACATCCGTAATTACTGTGTGGAAGAACAACAGATACAACGTTAGTTTCTTGCAGACAGTCAGATGACTGTTCCACGAGAGCAAGGGGAAGAGCTTGGCTCTGACACAAGACTTCTTTAAGTTATCAGTTGGTCATTGGAAAAGCCTTGGTCGTTGAAACTGAGATGTCAGTCTAGCCGACTTCCCAGATACTTCACCGATTCAGTCTATTGGATAGATCTCCTCTCCAAGGAAAGGGATTGGCATTTGCAAGTGGACTTGCATGTAAACAGATTGCTTCAGACTTGTCCATGGTGACTGCTATAGGCCACTCTGTTCTATTGCCAGTCCAGAAGTATATCCAACTGGCTTGCAACATTACACTCACCTGGTGTGGGGACAGCGAGCTATAATGAAACATTGTGTCATTGGCAAAGAGAGACAACAAGGCCAAGGGTAGAAAAGCCAGCAGAGAATGGGTGATCCTGAGAGTCAACACTTAAGCGGCGTTCCCACGAGGCGTTAATCACGACAGTGAACCACGCTTTCGTGAAATACACTTCTGTGTGAACGCATAGTCGTTAAACTTGCTTTCGTGAGGAACGGCGCACGACTCAAGCGTGGATAGATCAAACCTGTTTGATTTTCAGTCGTGATATACCGTTCGTGAAGCCAAGATGTCGTCACAGCAACGTGGCATTATTAAGTTTAACGACAGTGAAACTACGCGTTTTTTGGAGTTATATTCGATGGAAAAGGTGTTATATGATCCAAGTGTGGAGGAATACCGTGATAGAGATTTACGAGCCGCCGCAGCTAAGAGAATAAGTCATGAATTAAATATACCTGGATTTGGACCAAAAGAAGTTGTAGCAAAATTCAAAAATTTAAGAAGCTCTTTCTGTCAGGAGTTAAAAAAAATATCAGACAGTGCAAGGTCTGGAAAAGGTACAGATGACATATACAAGCCAAAAGTATTTTGGTTTGATCTGATGAACAGTTTCATTCGTCCGTTTGTTCAACAGCGACCCACACAATCGAATCTGGTAATTACCTTTTTTTTATAAAAATATATATCGTTTATTTATGAAAAATAATTTTAAATAGTTTAAAAACGACATACGAGTATTAATTTAAATTTAAATTAGTACGAATAATGCGTTGTTTTTACTGTTTATAATATCTTATCTTATCTTATCTTATCTTATCTTCTATGAGTAATGTATTGTACTCGTATAAAAAATCATAAAAAAAAATCTTTAACGTAAATATATTTATTATCCACACGGTTGAAAACAAAAATAAATGTACAATATGTATAGATTTATTATTAGTTTAGTTCATTTGACACATCAGTTATTTGGTTTTGCCAGGGAACAGCTCCTTCGTTATTAAAATAATCACGATATTTATTCCGTATTTGTTGTGCCTCCATATTAGAATGTCTGTGGTTAGTTGCTGGTAGATTCTGTAATCCACTATCATTTTGACGCCATGATCCAGGGAACACTCGGTGGTCCTCATCCTCATAATCAATTAGATCTCCCATCACATACCGAGGGTTTGTTTTTTTCAACCAATTATGAATTGCACAGCATGCGAGGACAACTTTGTCTAACGTTTCTAATTTTAATGAAATTGGTTTGTCAAACAATCTAAATTTACTCGCGAGTATTCCAAAGGCATTTTCCACTACACGTCTTGCTCTTGACAATCGATAATTGTAAATCCTTTCTGCAGGGGTTAAATTGCGTCGACTGTAGGGTTTCATTATATACTTTTTTAACGGAAATGCATCATCAGCCAAAATAACGAAATTGTTTGGTATGGCTAGTGAGTTTGTTTCTAAAGCGTTGTACAAAGAGCTATTTTGAAAAATTCCTCCATCTGATCCTCTTCCTTTCGCTCCAACATCAACATATAAAAAACAATAATCAGAATCCACCAAGGCCATTAACACAATACTGTAACTGTTTTTATAATTAAAATAATCTGAACCACTTCCGGGAGGAGCTCGTATGACAACATGTTTACCATCTAGAGCCCCTACACAACCAGGAAAATTCCATCGCGTTCTAAAACCATATTCAATGTTTTTCCACTCATCTGATGTTGCAGGGACCTGAAACATTAAATTATTAAAATATGAATAAACTAATAATATTAACACATTATTATTTATATTACAGATATTTCCTATAGAAAATTCTGAAGAGGCCTCAATAGAAAATAGTCTACAATCAGAACCTAACCTTGAATACAGTACTAGCCAAAACTCTGAAGACGTGACACAGATTGCATCGAAAATTGATACACCTGCGAAGATAATAAAAAGAAAGATTGAACCACAACCATCAACATCAAAAAATAAAAAATCTATTCATGATCATGAAATAGGATTTATGACAAGCGCAATTGACAAATTACATGAAATTTCAAATCGCGCATCACAAGTCGCTACAAATAAAGAGGATAGTTATGATCATTTTGGGAAATATATCGCATCAATGTTAAGAAGTATAGGACCACCAAAAGCAATACGATTACAACAATCATTCATGAATGAAATTACAAATGCTATGTGCCCACCAGAATATGTTATTACTGATAATTCAACAGCTGCAACATCAAGTGGAAGACAATCAAATTTAAGTACTTTTTCGGCTAGTAATGATGACGACTACGTGACATTATTTACAGATTTATAATTAAACAAATTTTGTAATTATAATTATTATTATAATTAAACAAATAAAAGTTCACTGTTACTAATAATTTTATTGTTGTTATTATTATTTTATTTGTAATCTATACACCTAATCTATACACCAATATTATTTTCGTTTTTTTAATAATTAAGAAATCAATTTTGAAATTTGAAGGTACTTACTTGTATGAATTCTGCTAGTTCATTATATATTGCTTCACAGGTTTCTGGAATAAATTTACTTATTGTGTTTTTTGGAACACGGAACAAAAATTCTAAACTTTTGAAGGAATCACCTGTAGCTAAATACCGTAACGTCACCTCTAATTTTGTTTTTGCACTAATTGCTTGTCTCATGTTAGTGTTAGATTTTGAAATTTTATTTGTAACACGCAATAAGAGGTATTCAAACTGAAATTCAGTCATTCGCAGTAGGTTTCTAAAATCTTCTGAAAAATTGCTTTTTAGTTCCATACTAACCAAGTTTGACGCTCCTAACATATTTCTTCGCTGTATCCATTCTCTAACCCAAAAACGTCTTTTTTTTCGTTTTCTTGTAATTGTGTCCTGTAAGCACTCCATCTTTTTTGCTAAGATAGTAGCAAAAAACGAACTTAGAACAGCACAACTTTCAACAACTAGATCATTCATGATCGATGTTTCGATGGTGACTAGTCGAAACGCGAGGCGTGAACGGCACGAACCCCCCAACCGTGTGAACGTTTTATAAATTCACACTTTCGTGAGTGTCACGAACGAAAGTTGACTAGCGTGGTTAACTGTCGTGATTAACGCCTCGTGGGAACGCCGCTTTACTCTGAAGCTACAGTTGGTTAAATATGACCTTATCAGATTGCAAGATGGACAGAGGTATTGCAAGTGGGCCAGTTTGTTGAGCAACAAACCTTTGTGCCAGACTTTATCGAAGACTTTGCTCATGTCCAGCAGGACAGCACCTGTTGGCAGCATCTGCTAGGTGGCTGATGACCCTCACTAGCTGAAGTGTAGTCGAGTGCCCTGGCTGGAATCTGAACTGCTTTTCACCCACAATTAGTTGTCCTAATGCCTGTGGTTGTTTATTATTCCTCCTTCCCCAGAATTGCCCTTTTTGATCATCCTCCTTATATTCTTCCCTCTTCCACCCATTCTGTGCCCAATCCACCTAAGCCTTTGTAACTTGACAAATTCACTAGGTGGTGGTTCTTGTACAACTTCTTCAACTCATACCTGAAGCATATTCTCTAGGTATTGTTTTCTTTAATTTGGCTATGTCTTTCATATGATGTTTCTTATGAAAACTTCAATTATTTCCTCCATCTTTCATGTGACTCACAGTACTATGGATTTATTTTTATTTTATGTAGCAACAGCGGCAGTACCACTAACTGAAACTTCATAATGACGTCATGAAGTTCTCAATTTCCATTCACCATCCTGTGTATTATTTTCTGAATGATATTATAATTCAGCTTAGTCCCTGGGCACACAAAGCCGTTGCAGACCTATATAAGTCTGTCCAACAGAAAGATCCAGGAGCACTAAATGATTAAATAAAATTGGCGCAAAACAATTCACTACCTGACATGGTCTTCTTCAGTTAACCACAGTACTGTGGCAAAAGATACTGCACACTGAGGATGGCTTCCAGAGGAGAGGCAGAAACGTCTGTTAGTAACAACAGGAGTGGACCATGGCCCAGTAGCCTGGGAGTTTGTTTCCAACACTGTATTCAACGTTGTTAAAAAACTAATTGATTATAGAAAAGTCACGACTATCAATAAGGCTGATGGTCAGATGTTACCAAATGAAGGAATATATTTCACTTAACCTGTATTTTGACATGAAAACTGTGTGTTGCATTTTCAAGTGTGAAAACATATATGTGCATGAAAATTAACAGTAGAACTGCGTTGATACTTGTACTAGTAATAACTTCCAATATTATTTGTAATGATTGTAATTACTACTGGAATGACTTTGTAATAATATTATTAATATAAGTAATAATTTTATAATAATAGTAACAGTAATAATAATAAGTGCATTAGAAGTAATATTAGTATCTTCCAATAATTGCAATTGTAATTTCTAATATTAGATTTAAAGAAGTCGTGTAAATAATAAATTTTTTGAAATTATTTTTGGTTTATGTAAGCACAGTGATTCTTTTGTGACTCATTATCACAAGGCTGTGCTGTAGTCATAGGATCAAGTCAAGTTCACTAGAGTGAACAAGTTCTACCTGCCCACTCCTATCACTGGGATAATAATTCAGCAGTCTTATGTGGCACTCCTGGGCTAGATATTTAACAAAGTCACTCTTGCACTACACACACACACACACACACACACACACACACACACACACACACACACACACACACACACACACACACACACACACACACACACACACACTTCCCTTTCCACAAACCAGTTTGCCACTGCACATGGTTAATAGATGATTGGTTTCTCTCTGGTAGGGATGGAATGTGAGTTGTACCATGGCCAGCATTTCACAGACCTAATGCCTGAATGTAGAAGAAGAAGAAATTATTTAAGAAAACATATTTAAATTTCAGTTTTATAAATAAATACTATCATTTAATTAATTTCTTCAAAACAATTCAAGACCCAAAATATGTAGAAACAACAAGGCAGCCTGAATAACAAAACAGATAACAGGATAACATTTTACAACTTATAGTGGTGATATGTAAAATACTTTGGCTGCCAACACCACATAACAGCATACACTGCGAACTATCACTAGTGTGGTTTGTGATATCACTATCACTATTGTGTAACTGACAGTTTGTTCAAATTTAACATATTTTGGGAACATCTGATTAAAATCAAAATAGAACTTATATATAACAACACTGTTTTTCTGTTTAACATAACGTAATTTTATTTCTCTTAAAACCAAATGTTTCACCCATACTATGATAGGCTTCCTCAGTGGGTCGACTCAGACAGAGCACAAAGACTTGACTTGCCCTGTCCACAATATTGTAAACAAGGCCAATATTAGAACAAAGTCTTCCCTGTCCACAAACCTCCCCAAAAATGACAATAAATGAATTGTATTGCATAGGGTGCCTTATTGTGGCATGGGTGAAATTAATAAGTTTAACACGTAGCAACTTGTTAAACACTTTGTTTAATAATTATTATTTAATGGTACTTTCACTTGTGAAACTTACTTGTTGATATTCCCTTAAACGCCATTTCAGAGTTGTATTCTCCTTCTTCAGTGAGGTTTGAATACGGAATCCTTTATTTAACCTAATAAATTTAGGTGAAATTCTGACTATTACATGAAAAGCTATGGAGACATCCAAGAATCTGGCAGAAGAAGAATTAGTGGTTATAGTTAAAATAAATCTGTGAGCAAAATGGTGTGTTGCCAGAGTGATATAGAGGAATCATCTGAATTAGAGAATTCTGTCAATTTTGTGGAAATAATGTGTGTGTGTGTGTGTGTGTGTGTGTGTGTGTGTGTGTGTGTGTGTGTGTGTGTGTGTGTGTGTGAGAGAGAGAGAGAGAGAGAGAGAGAGAGAGAGAGAGAGAGAGAGAGAGAGAGAGAGAGAGAGAGAGAGAGAGAGAGAGAGAGAGAGAGAGAGAACAGGAATGGTATAGGTATTAAAAAACTCCTTTTACCAGAAGAACTGAAAACTATTGAAGTAAGTGAAATGAACTGAGATCTGGTGTATTAACCAAATAATTTTTATGTAATATGATTGGTTTTCATGTAGGCTTTGTGTAACTGACAGTTTGTCCAAACTTAACGTATTTTGGTAATATTGAGGATACTTTAATGATGTAGAAAATAAAATAATAATGTGAACTTAAATTATTCACTTCCACATTAATAAAAATAATAATAAGACCATACATTCCTTGCGGGCATAATGGTCACTCAACTTCTTGAGTTCCTTAGACCCCTTTTATTGTGGTGGGTGAGTCACTCTACATTTTTGTTTGATATCCCTGTTTAATGTGTCCTTACTTCTTCAAATACTCTTTTCCAGCTTTCCCTGTTCAGCACTTCTTCTACACCTTATGAGTCCCATACTTTCCACATGCCTTATACAAATTTTGATTTTAGCTTCCTTCTTATCCTCAGTTTGCTTGCTTGGCTCTAGTTGATGATCTTAAAAAGCTAGACCTCTTTCCTTATGTGCATATGTCTGAACAAGTAAATTTTTGAGTGTTTATTATCTTTACTATATCTCTGACTTATTGTCTTTAAGTATATCTTCTACTTTCAGAGTTTCTTCTGTTTCACAATTTGCCATCTTATGCAATCACAATTCATATATTTCTATTTTCTTTGGCCCCTGAATCCTTCTTTTACTTTAATTAAGGATATCTTTTTGTTTTCTTTCTTTCTTAATATATAATTTTTTTAAATCCATTTCTCTTTCTCTTTGTTTCCTCTCACACTTCAATGTAATACATTTTTTTTTGTACATTCTTCCTTCACTTTCCCGTCTGGTCTCTTGCAATACCAGTACTCTTAATTTTATACTCTTCCGTTGTCTCTGTACCACCAGACCGCCATAGCTCTTACATTCCATATTGCTCCTCTAACTTAATTTCTCTATATTACTAGTATAATAAGATAAAAATGTTGTTAGGATCTTTTGTTTATATCTGATAATTTGACTCAGATTTCACCAAGAACTCATATCACACATAGAACCATATTTTGAATAAAATAACTTAAGTGCTACCCAATGTTTCTTATCTAAATACAACTATTTCATTAACGACTCTGAACACAAAGTTTTTTATGAGTAAAAATAAAGTTTTACCTTAGAACCTGAACCGGTTTTCACTTTTAAAAAGCTTCTTCAGAGGCTGCCGCTGGTAGCGCTGTCCATCTTGTTGTGGGCGACGGAATTGATTTTCGAAAGATCGATGTTGTGTGTGTGGGGTGAGATATGTTCGAATAATGCGTGTTATTTGAATTGTGTCTGTTCATCGCCCACAATAAGATGGACAGCGCTACCAGCGGCCACCTCTGAAGAAGATTTTTAAAAGTGAAAACTGTTTCAGGTTGTAAGGTAAAACTTTATGTTTTTACTCATAAAAAACTTTGTGTTCCGAGTTGTTAATGAAATAGTTGTATTTAGTTAAGTAACGGACACGTCATGGAGAATGAAATCCAAGAGTTTATTATCTGTTTTGATTTTTAGGAAAAATACAGCTTTTGGTACAAAATAGGTTAGTGTTATATTTTAAAGTTAAGAAGGCAGATCAAACTCTTAATTCATTGCTGTTCAATAATTCCTATGACGAAGATCAAAACCGTTTCACTTTTCCATGTACATAAGACAATAAAGAGTAGTCAATAATTCACTTGGGTTCATAATGTGTGGTAGTAACTTAGGCAAATGTTGAATAAATAAAAATCAACTTTGCAACAACTGTTTACAATGTTTTATTTATTTTTGAGCAGTTAGAAATATGTCATAATAATATTATATACAATGTTAACATTTTAATACAGGTACTGATATATCCAAGAAATACACATAAACATTTATTATATTTTAGAAACAGTCATTCAAAAAGTGAACTTAAAAAAATAATAATTCAGTAATCGTTATTAATATTTTTATGATTATCATCATCATTAATATAATACGCATTTTATAAAAAATATATGTACAAATAAACAGTTAACAAATTATACAAATGGAATGTTTCCTGTAAAATGTTACGATTAAAATACTGTGGTAAGCACTTTAGACCTTGTAAATATTTAACACAGCAAAACAGTTATGCACACAATTCTGTAGGTTACAGCGCTCTTAGTTTGAGATGTACATTAACTAGTGATGATTCTGGGTTGTTACTGTGATGTGATGCCACTGTTCAAAAATGTTTATAAAATAATTAGGGTAATATTAATTTAGTACATCACAAAGTAAGATGTGATTTAGTTGTTTACACTCCTCACAATAAAAACAAAAAGTGAGTTTTAGAGTTAAAGACAACTTCTGGGCCACTGGTTACACACGCACACATGTGCGTGGTATATTTATAATGTCGATTGTGTTGACTTTTAAAATAACATGGAAAAGGTTTGAAAATCTGTGTGTGTGTGTGTGTGTGTGTGTGTGTGTGTGTGTGTGTGTGTGTGTGTGTGTGTGTGTGTGTGTGTGTGTGTGTGTGTGTGTGTGTGTGTGTGTGTGTGTGTGTGTGTGTGTGTGTGTGTGTGTGTGTGTGTGTTCAATTCATCTACAATTTTTAGGTAAATTAGAAACATACCTCCATTTACCTATATCCTGTAGTCTTTTGTGCAGATATTAATTACTAAATAAGTAAATCTCTATAAAAGTATTTTATCTGATAATACCTGGCATCCTCAGCACCAAATAAATTTCTTAACATGTATGACATTAAAACTTATATATTGAAATATTATACATCATAATCTGTTTGTAAAAAATTGAAAACAGTCAATTGTACAGCTAATATAATCCACTTAATATATTAGGCCTGACAGTATAGTTCAAGAAATCGCCACAATCTACGTGTGTGGAAGCATTGTATACAAACTGGGTACACATAAGCCATTCCTACGATGTGAAACTGCTGGAAAGGTTATGTGAACTAATTAGACACGAATGTCAGTTTTTCTAACAGCTTATGGACCTTGCTCTATGACAACCATCACCTTGCTTGAAAAATGTGAGTACATTTTTAGCAGGAAAAATCACTGTGTTGGATTCCCACCCTATATACAGTGAAACTTCGATTAACCGTCACTCTTTTAACCATCAGTTTCTGTTAACTGTCAGTCCATACTCTATGTACAGTAACCAGATTGCCGTGAAAAATCATCCTCGCTTTCTGCTGAGCGCCGGAGTGGCGCACTCTTGTTCTATTGATGAGTCACGTTCTTGGCCTCCTAGCTATCTGACACGTGGTCAGTTTCAGTTGTGGCTGAAAAGCTGTTGTGCTCGGTGCTGTACGTTATTTGTTGCGTAGTGGCTTAATTGTTTCGGCATACGATAGTGACATTCACACCAGTAAGTTTTGTTGTTAACGTTTCTTTTCTTTTTTGTTTTTGTGCAACAGCTAAAAAATGGCTGAAAAGCATAAACGGGTCGTGTTAGATCTCAACCAGAAAATTGAGATTATTAAACGTTTGAAAAAAGGTGAAACTCCCACTAGTATTGCTCTTATTTACAGCGTTGGAAGAACCACAGTGAATGCATTAAACGCGATGCTGAAAAAATAGAACATGTTTCAAAAATGCAAAACATCGATGGAGATCCTAAGACTCGTAAAGCCATGAAATCAGCAAAATATGACCAACTGGACACTGTTATATATAAATGGTTTATACAAGCACGGAGTCAAGGAATCCCACTTTCAGGTCCCGTAATAATGGCCAAGGCGGTTGAAATGGACAAAAAACTTGACGGAGATCCTAATTTTAAAGCAAGCATAGGATGGCTCGATAAGTTTAAGTGTCGCCATGGTATTCAGAAACTAGACATTAGTGGTGAAAAACTTGGTGCAAATAGCGCAGTTATTGCCGAGTACAGAGAACAATTTAAAGAGAAAGTGGCCAAATTAAACCTCGTTAGGGAACAAGTGTACAATTGCGACGAAACCAGGCTCAATTGGAAAGCTTTACCACAAAAAAATATTGGCATCACTTTTGGAGACATCAGCCCTGGGGTTTATAGTCCAAAAAGATTGGATTACTTTATTGGTTTGTGCAAATGCCACCGGCAATCACAGGTTACCTCTGCTTGTGACTGGAAAAGCAAAAACACCTTGTGTATTTAAAAATTTTATTTTGAACGCATTGCCTGCTACCTATTATGCTCAAAAGAGTGCTTGGATATCTCAAGATATTTTTTCCGATTGGTTCCACAAAGTGTGTGTGCCACAAGTTAGAGCTCATTTGGCTGAAATGCAGTTACCACAGGAAGCATTGCTGCTAATGGACAATGCTCCAGCACATCCCACTTGCGGAATTAAAAGTTATGATGGCAAAATAACATGCCTCTTCCTTCCGGCAAACACAACACCACTAATCCAGCCTATGGACCAGGGCATAACCGAAAACATGAAACGTCGTTATAGGAAAACTTTTATTGGAAGTTTGATTTCATCGGATGATGAAATGTCTGTAAAAGAGTTTTGGAAAACGTACAACATAAAAGATGCCATTTTCAATGTTGCTGCTGCATGGGATGATCTTCAAGTGTCAAATCTTTAAAATGGGTGGAATAAACTCTAGCCTGAAGCTAATGATGGTGAACCTAAGGAAACTGGGAATGTTAGTATCGACAAAATTGTGCAACTGTGCAATAATGTACCGAATGCTGAAGACATAACACCAGCAGAAGTAACAGAGTGGTTGGGATGTGACAAATTGGACGGAGGCTTTGACATTTTGAACGACGATGAAATTGTTTCCAGTGTGATTGACAACGAAGAAGAAGAAATTGACGAAGACGAGTGTTATATTTTGAATGAAAAAACTACGTTAAGCCATACAGAAGCAGAAACAATGTTATCAAAATGCATTGAGTGGTTTGAGGGTCAAGAAGAGGCAAACGCAATGCAGATGCTTCTCCTACATAAAGTACGGAACATTGCCGCTCAGAAAGCACGAGCCTCGAAGAAACAAAAGAAAATGACAGACTATTTTAAAATTTGAATATGTATGTACGTCTAGAGCGTAAATTCATGTAACAATATGTACAGT